>JAJJHY010010948.1:2754273-2960611 GCA_021224005.1 Drosophila setifemur | reverse complement strand
TTTTGTCTTCCCCTTCCCCCTCCTCTGAGGGCGCACCCCCTGGCCCACTCGGTCTCTTTTATCCCCATATGTCCTCCTCTGCCTGTGTTGACTTAATCCTTTTCAGTTTTGCCGCATAAGGGAGCGGGTGGGCTGGGGGCATTAATAGAGCCGCTAACCAGGCCAGGATCGTGTCCTGCCCACCCAACTCCGGTGGATTCGCCGCTTGATAAATAAACTGCCATCAATAATGTCTAAAACAAATGTTGGCTTATTAAATCCCATTTGCCTGCATCAACTTACAGTTAAATGAAATGAAAAATGTTCCCAAGCATTTGGCCATTGCGAGGGCCCCTCCTCCTCCTGCAGGTCCTGTTGTCCTCGAAGAAACTGAGGCAACATCATCAGCAGCAGAAGAGGCAGCAGAAGAGGCAGCAGCAGCAGCAGATAAAAAAATCCATTAAAATAAGAATACGATAAGGTTTGTGGCTTGTAGTGAAAGCGTGAAAAAAAAGTCATCTAAATTTATGCGGCTTTGCCATAAATTTAGCAGGCTATAAGGATATCATTAAAGCGCAACCACACACCCACACCACCACCACTACCACCAACTCAACAAAACACACACATTGACAGCGACTTGGCAAGCTTTCACTTTCATGAAAATCACTAAGCCAGTTCTTGTCCTTCAAGGAACTGTAGAACAATAATCACAAAAATATAATTAAATTTGGTAAAGTTATACTAGTTAAAATTACCAACTAATCTACTTTTCTATTAAAATGTATTCACTTAAAGTTGGCGCTCGGATTAACATCTTTTGACTGACAAATAATCTCAGAAAATAACCTTAGTTTAAAAATAACCCGAGAATATTTTTATAACGAATTTCCCGAATTCATCCCATTGTTAATAACCAGAACTTACAAAAGCCAAAAGCCCGGACAAGACGCCAACAAAATCATGGCTCCATCTCAGAAAAAATTATATTTATATATATATAATATATATTGGGGGGAGCATTAATAATAATTTTCGATATTTATGACGGGAAACATCGACAAGGCATCCGATGTATGGAAACGTTAAATGTGATTACAAGGCAACCACCCAACCACCCAATCCAACCCCCTGAAGATATTCATCTTACATTGATCTCCCGGAGGCGGAGAGGGTTGATGGAGAGGGTATGAAAAGTTCGCCATTTGCATTGGACGACTCCTGCTACTTATATATTTTTCTATGCCAAAAAAAGGGCATACTCACGGATATATATATCCCAGATATTTTTGGGGCAGAAAGCCTTCTTTTTCTTCTCTCGCTGGCCGACAAAAATAAGCGGAGAAAGAAAGAAAGAGGAATTTCATTTATATCGAAATAAACAACCACTGGAAACCCTCTGTTTGGGCGCACTCCAACGTTATTTATGATGTCATCCATCATTTTTATCGTGAAAAAACATTTTCCTGTCTCAGCCTGCCACTGAGCCAGCTCCTTCTGCCAGCTCCTGCCGCTGTCATTGGCCAAGGACTTTTTCTGTCGTTTGTCGCTGATGCGAGCCGAACCCAACCCAACCCAACCACTCCGAACTCCCGGCCAAAAGCGAGCCCCTGCCCCACACACATGGCGGATGCCCCGAAGAAATTACAGAGAAGGTCTTTGCCAAAAGGGACGTAAATTTCGAAAAGGGGCCCGGCTCGACTCTAATGATGCAGCCACCCACTCCCACTCCGGCTTGTCAGCCTCCATTCAAGCGCACCGGGAGCAACTCTTCCCCCCATTGATGTTAATGAAGTGTATGCGAATGAAATACGGAAAATTACAAATTGCTTTGCTTTGCTTTGGCCAAAAACCGGAGAGCCAAGAGCCAAGAGCGAAGAGCGAAAGATAGATCGGAGGAAAGAAAAACTGCAAATGTTGTTTACGATGTTCACGGTTTCCTTTCGATTTCGTTTGCAATTTATGGTGGAAAGCAATTCAGATTCGGCTTGGCTCCGCGCACCACTCAAGTGGCGCAATATTGGTCAATGACTCACACTTTTCCACTCTGCTCCCCGGTCAAATCCTTAATTAGCGTCTGCAGCAGGATACGGGGTATCTAGCTAAATGATTTAATTCGTTTCGGTTGAGTAAAGAGGTTTTTGAAATTCATCTTAAGGATTGCTTTGTTTTAATTCAAGAGCAGCAAAGATCGTTCGGCAGTTATGGCATATAATAACTTCTTCCTCTGAAGTATCTTTTACTAAAGATCCCAATTTAAACCCCATTCGTTAAGATCAAATTAATTGTAATACTAACAGGCAGGCAGTCTCCCTATAATGTTTGATATTTTCAATGGGTTGGAGATCTCTTCACTGCCTTCTGAGGAGCAACTCACATGGTTCTCGAAATTGTTGGGCATTTTCTTTGCCAAAAAAAATCTGCTAGTGCTCCTTACATATCCTGTCTAATGCCTGCCAAGTGCATGTAGAACTCACAAGCTTCATACATACGAATAATGTGCGCAGAGCAGAGCAGAGCCATAAATTAAAACGTATTTCACTTGGAAGAAAAAAATCTGCGGCATCTAAAACAAATAGCATTCAAAATTGCAAGACGCACAAACGATCCGGCTACGTAATTCAAATTGGAGACAGAAATAAAGCAAAGCAAACAAACTGAGAGATACATTTTATTATCTCCCGTCTTGATGCCAGTGTCCGAGATGCTTGACATCTATTTAAGCAGACTGAGACAGTTCCCTGGGGTTGGGGGATCTGCAAGATTGGTCAGAGAATAAAATGCCTAGACGGACGAGCAGAATTAGATACAGATGCGTGTGGATAGAATTTTCAAATTAAAATTAAAGACGAGAAGGTATAGAACTAGGAGAAGCATACAAAACAATATTAGTGACATTTTAAAAATTGTAATTTGAAATTAAAATTGTAAATATGATCTGAAGGTAACTTAATTTGTATGAATTAAAATGGTTTCCTAGTGAATTCCAAGCACATTTAGTGAACAAAATAAAGAGCTTATATTTCTAAATACCCTTCTAAATCAGATACATACAAATTAAAACATAACTTGTAATCCTTCCTTAATTTGATTTAATTTTTAATGCAGAAGCTTAGCATTTCTTAAATCTGCTCTCATTTTGTGTTTGCTTTTGGTTGTTGAATATTTGTCGTGTTCACATCTGCAATTTATTTGCCATCATCAGGCATCGAAGTTGTTTATTCATTTGCCTCAGTTTGTTTGTTTGTCTGTTTATTTGTTTGTACTATATGTACGAATGTGGGTTGGCCACCGCCATAACTCAAGTTGCGGCACAATGTGATCATTGGATCGCATGATTTGGATTTATTCCCAACGCGCCATTGGACATATTGCCGGCATGTGTGTGCCACACTCGCTCCCAATCCCGAATCCCAATCCCAATCCACATGGACATCCCCATATTGCTGCTGCTCCTCCTAGTCTTGGGAAATTAACATAATCGGAAAGCAATTCGAAGCCTGTGCACTTTTGTCGCTTTATTTATTCATTCATTCATTTTGTCAATTTCAGCTGCAGCGAATACTTGCCGACAGAATTAATTATTTCGCCACATAAATTCTTTGCATCCCATTTTTGCAAACTGATTCCGTGAGTTCGCTGGATAAAATTGCACAGGATGTGCAAAATGGCTTCATTGTACTGCAGCCATTTCAAATATTTCAACTCAATCAGACTCAACCATAGTTTTTAATTTATTTTTTAATATATACATACATACTGTGTCCTTGCAAATGTAACAGGAAGAATACAGCGTTTCCGACTATACAAAATATATATTTTTTGCAATTGTTTTTCCTTTAAAATATTTTAAACCCTTTTTTTTAAAGTACCCACAAATTAAAATTTATTGGAGATCAGATGGGTTTCTCCTTAGTATCCTTATTTTAATTTGTGTAAATTGACTTATTTCAATTAATACAAAAATCTGCCTTAACCAAGATTTTGGTGTTGGTTTTTCATGTTGTTTTATTTTACTTAACTAAATTAATTAAAGTATTTTATAGTTTGAAACACTTCTAATCAAGGTCAAAATTTTTGCAATACCAAATGACCTTTACGAATCTGGCCTTAAATTAGGCCAACAGAGTTGGAACAATTTTGGTTCACTGGGCTGTGAGTGACTTATGAATTTAAGGGGCCAGGAGGAGGCTCTACCCCCCACTTACCGCATCAATAAAACAATTGAAAAGTGTAGACCCCGAATTAGAACGAACCTTATTGAAACCTTAATGCCCCGACACAGAGCAAACAAGCCAGGGAATCGGAGGATATAGAGGGTCAAGGGCCAGGGGATGCTGGGGGTTAGTCATGCGGAACCACTTACAAATCCATAAATGTGAATATTATTACTAAAAGTGTTGTTGCTCGTGTCGCTTTTGGCATTGTGCTGGAGTTTGGAGTTGGGAGTTGGGAGAGTTTGGAGTTCGGCTCTGCTCCTGACTCGACGACTCCGGGGACTTCGAGTGGGCGGGGCTGGATGGGGAGTTGGGAGTTGAGAGGCTGACAAACACCGCAATGACTTTAGCAAATAGTCAAGCACCCGGGGACAACAATAATAACAACAACAACAAACAACAACAACAACCACAACAACAACAACAAATGCCATGTTTGCACTTTGCTTCTGCCGATTTGCAGTTTTGGCCTTCTGTGTTTGTTGTTCGAACGAGAATAAATTCCAGTTGCAATGGCAGTGGCCGGAAATAAACGATTTTATTGCAACTACTCGTACTAACAGCAATCGTTGCTGTTTCTGTGCATTTATTGTTTTCGTTTTCCTCGAATTACATAGTACATGTCGTATTATTTGCGCTTTGGGGCTGGGATTGGGATTGCGATTGGGACTGGGATTGGGATTGGGGCTGTTTGCCTTTTGTTTTGTCAGCAATCCCGATCGGCATCCCCCCCTCCGCAATTGATTTTAGTTTATTTATTGTTTTGCTTAAACTATTAAAATATTGTCTGGTGTTTTTTCGCATTGGAGTACTTCTTCGACGGCCGTCCGGTTGTGGTATCGTTTTTGGTTGTTGACTCAAGTTTTGGCAAATAATTTGATTTTCAAAACAATAAATTCTCACCATTCCATAAATTATACTTATTCCGGCTTAATACCAACATTCCCAGGGATTAAGTTATTAAATAAAAAAAAAGTTTTAAAATGGGTTTAAGAGTGCTTTTTTTGGTTCTTCAGCAATATAATAAATTCGGAATGCAATTGTTGATTAACCCAAAGAAATATGTATAGTGTCGTAGTTTAAGCAAAATCATCTCGTATTCCAACAAAAAAGACAACCATTATTGTTATATATAATATTTGAATTTGTCACAATACAATTCTAAGCTTCGGTCCCCGAAGATTCCTCTTCCTTCCGCCTCCACTCCATCACCCATCCTTAATTTATTATGGCCCCTGTCCTCACCCAATAGAAAAAGAAAGAAAGTAAATAAATTAAGAGAAAAAAGCGCTTCAATAGAGTCAAATAAGCTGAGAAGGCGGAACTGGCGCATAAATTAGCCGTTTGCATTCGAAAATTTCAAACTTCCTTCGACTAGAATCAATTCGATACTTTTCTCGAGCAGCAACGACAACAAAAATGGAGCTTTGCTTCCTTTTTTTGTATCTGTTCTCTACTGAACAGCTAAAAAGTTTGTTTTCCCATTTTTCATTGCTTACAACAAAAAGTTTTAAGTAAAAAATAAATTTCTGCCAAGCCAAAACTAGCAAAACGGAGTTGGCAAAAAAAAAAACCGAATGTGTAAGGGGGAAATTGGGAAAAGTTGTGTATGCTTTTCCGTATAATTTTGTTTTTTTTTTTTCAGTCAACCAATGTGGCAGACATTCAGTCAGTCAGTCTAAGGGTAGAAGACGCAGATTATTTTCTACTTTCGCGTTGCAGAGTCTAGAGAGAGAAGAATCTTTTGGATGGCTTCCAAATCTTACGTTCTGTCCTGATTTCAATTTAGCTGCAACCGACTGGGGTGGAGCCGCTACCATTTGTCGTATCTTCTGATTCTGATTTCGATGCCTCGGCAATTCTCGGCAATACGCCCTGGTTTCTTCTCTTCGGGCTCTTTTAATGGCCACAATAATTTAGTTCCATCTTCCAAAGATACTTAGCTTCCTCTCGCCGCCTTTCGGAGTTAATGAAAGTTTGGTTTATGAATATTGTTTTATAAATATGTTAAGTAACTATTTTATGGCCCTTTGAATGGTAAGTGAGTCAGGGGAATGGCCAATATAAAATGGCTGAAAAGGGCGTCATTTAGGTAATAAGAATACATTTTACATTTTAAAAATATGTTTGAATCTCAATATAAAAATTGGAGACAAGAAATATTTATTTTTTTTTAAATTATGTGTATGTACATATAATATTTTGTAATTCAGGAAAATGTATTAATTATAAATGTGTGTATTTATGTATAACTTCAGTAATGCTTTCATCAACTCGAATTTTTCCAATATGACTTGTTTAAATTATATTAAAATAGATTTAGATATCTCTCTCTAATGGCAATATATCTTATTTTTAAGGGGAACATCCATTCCTTCAATCTGCAACATTTATGCCGCATTGTAAGCCAAAGGAAAGGAGGAGGGCGGGGGGTGACAATATCCTTTGCCAAAATCCTTAAATGACCTGCAGGAGGGGCAGCAGCAGAAGCGCAATGATGCAATCAATCAAAGCCCAAATCGCTTTGGTGTCGCAAAGCACCGCTGGGCAAAGACTTTTCGCCTTAGGAATAATATCCATCATTGCCGTCGAGAACTCCATGCCCAAACCCTGCATCTTCCCAAGACTCGCACTCGGAAAATAGAACCATCATTCTTTTGTATGTATTTCTATGGCAGACATTTTTCCTTCAGAAACATTATAATTAAGTAGAATCAAATGTCGGATTTATAATTCTGTTGAAACTTTATCAATCTTTGATAATTATTTACATTTTATAAGCTTTCAATATTTTTTCTCTGTGCAATTGCAGCTATCGTAATCGTCTTCATTTTTCTGATGCCCGCTGATGCCGCGAAGTCGGAGTCGGAGAGACGCCTTTGATGCCCGGGCCATGACTCAGATATTGGAGGAAGGTGTGGCAAAGGGGACTTCTTACTGGGGCTTGTCTGGGAGTACGAGTCTGGCAGACTCGAGTCCCTGGCCCGCTTCCACCTTCCACCTCTACTCCCCCACGGACAACCTCTCGCTGCGTAATCACATTCAAGTGCCGTCTCCTCCAAGCGCTGCACATGTGTGACTGTTGGAGGAGGAATTGGAGAGGGGATGGTGGGGCAGGGAGGTTGGTGGTAGGTTGAGGGCAGAGCTGGATTGGGTTGCTTTCGGGCTGCATATGGACAAGGGCAAGGCGAGGCAATGCCGAAGCTGTGCCGCATATAAATGTTTGATTTATGCATCCAAAATGCTTGACTCGCAGCCAAAAAGGCTTCGATGGTGCACTGTGGCTCTGATTTGGTAAATATCTAACTAAATTTCAAGTAAAAAATCTGCAGGAATATCTCTTTTAATTAGGCATAAATCCAATCTTTTAAAATTAATTTAAGTGATATAATAAATATGCTTTAGTTACTTTCACTTCATTTATATTAAATTTATGTGATAGGTAGAAAGTGAGTTTTTAGTTTGCAATTTCCCTCAATTTCTTACCACTGTTCCCCTCATTGTCGGTGGACACCGGCTGCAGCTGTTGTTGCTACTCCACTGGTTGGTTTTGTTGCAGCTTTGCCTGCAGTTGTTCCTCCCCGAGAAGTGGAGTCCAGTGGACTGGCTGCGTCTGCGAGTTGTGACTACAAATGCAGTCGTCGTTTCCCATTGCCAATGCCTCATCATAATGGCGGCACTTTGAGCTCATAGATCCCACCGACAACCAACAACCGAAACCGAATCCGACACCGACAACGCGGCCAGCTTATGGCTTATAGTGGCCATGCATCCTCAACCGATCCCCACGATCCCCCACCTCCGATCCCTTAAGCCCCGAAACCATCATTGCTGACGAGAGGAGCACATTATCATTATCAGTTAGGGGCCACCTAAAGCTCGTTGCGCTCGAAGACCACTGCGCGTATCTCGTGGATGCACATTTGCCATCTGCATTTGCCACTAAGCCTGCAACTCCTCCTTTTCCGCCAAGTCGCATGCAGCGTCGATGGCCCTTGGAGGCATTTATAACTCGTTAAATGCTCAATAACTTTATTCCGTCGTGGTTCTTGGCTTGGCCTGGCCACGGATCTGACGGGTCGCTAAGGTGTGAGCTGAGTCGCCGGAATCAGGAAGCTTATTTAGCACTCGGTCAGAGGTACAGTAAACGCCCTCTTAAGCAGCTTTAGGTCGTTGGCCAACAAGGAGAGGTTACGCAAAATAATATATCATGAAATATGGTTGAATTAGCCATTTATATATACTAGTATGTATACGAGTATATAGATATGATAACACATGAATCACCAATTGACTCCTTTTGCTTCTAATATGTACATATGTCCCAATGGAAAATAAATTTAATCATTGTAATATTTCGATTATATTGTTGCCATAAGAACATTTATATCTTACATTAGCTGTACTGTAATTAATCAGCCATTTATTAAAAACATTTCATTATATATCTGACACATACTATTTATATATTTCTAATATGTGCATGGCTTTAAATTCTTATTTATCATATTTTATGTGGTTACCTTTATTTATATAAATTTTAGGTATAAAGGTTATATCGAATTAGGTACACTAACTAATAAACAACTCATTTTTTTTTGGCTTTCCATATTTAGCAACTTTGATTTTATTAAAAAAATAATCATTTTTCCGAATTGTAAATGAGAAATGTTTCACAATTATAAAACATTTTCTATGATCAAGATATTACAATTATATTCCAAAATCCAAAAACATCTGTATCTGTGTCATACAAAATTTGTTCCGAATTTCAGTGATAATTTTTACATTAGAGTCTTATTTAATACGCAATACAAAAAATAGTAGCTTTTCCTTTTGATCCTGATATTTTCTAGAGCATCCTTTGAATAATGCGCAAAATGGACTTCATTGAATGAATACAATTATAAAACTTGCGTTTGCGCATTCTGTCCAAAGTTAGACTGAAGTTTTTTGCCTAATAAATTTACGACCACAACTTTCAGTCTCCGTCTCCCTGGTCAGCAGAAAAGTAATCACTTAAGTTTGCAAATCCCCCCCATCCAAAGCCCCCACAGAATCCCTCTGGATTCCAAGTTAGTGGGCGTCTTAATCATCATTGGCTGATATGTAGAGCAAAATAGTCAAGTCTAGTCCATGGGAAAATGTTCGGGGGCCACACCGAATGCTCATGAAACTAATTTGCCAACGGATTGGTGGTAGCTCATCCTCCTTGGCCCCGTTCCCATCCTCGCCATCGCCATCTCCAACGCCATCGCCTCCAGCTCGGCTCATCTTTCCATCGCCACCCGCGTGGAAAGCAATAAAGCAGCAGTAGTAGCAACAAAACAAAAAAATAAAGAAGAATAACAAAGTTAAATAAACAAAATGTAGTCATTATTTATATTTGCAACACAGCTCAGCAACAACCAGAAAAAAACTATGAAGAATTCTCGAAAAACAAGCTGTGAGAACAAAAGTTCAAAAATCTTACAGGGTGAGAGATGAATGTTTAAGTTGATTTTAGTTGATTATATTTTATTTTATTTTATATTTATTGTAGTATTGTTTTTACGATATCAAAAGGTAACTTAAATTACTAAATTCTTTACTTCGTTTTAATTGAAATAGTAAAGCTGATGTGATTGAAATGATCTAAACAAGAGTTACTGATAATTAATTTGTTTTATAAGATATAAATTTTATTAAAAATATTCTTTATTTTAACTAAATAGCTAAACAGTTTTCAAGAGAAGTATTTAAAAGACACCTTTAAATATTTATAATTTTATAAAATTTTTATCTCAATTGATAGAATACCTCCCATGAAAAAACACCCTGTATGCCAAAGTACTGAAACATGCTAAAAGTTTTCCTCAGACAATAGAAGCGCGTAAGAAAAGCGCATTAATTTCATCCCCTCCCCCTTCAACCCTTATTACTTTGGTGGCTCATCTTCTGCTCACCGTTGCTCGCTCACTCGACGACGACTCCTTCGTCTTGTGTTCGCACTTAAAAATTAATTTAATATCCTCGCGTATCCTTTTGCAACTCAGCCAGCGGAGCTCAGCTCGCATGTTCCACGGCCATAACGAGGGGAACCGGCCCAACTGAGGATATACTATACAGTATACGAATCCTCTGCCAAAGATGAGCAGCATCCTCCTGGCAGGTCCCTTTGTGCCCGCCCGGCTGCTGCTGTTTAGCTCGCATGGCGGCTGTAAATATAATTACGTCGGGAAAATCCGAACCAAGCCGGATTAATTAGCGCGCATTACCCGAACCCACCTCACGCAACCAGCTACAAGACCCGGTTCCACCCGGACCCGGCACCAGGGTGTCAACTAACTCGGATGGATAGGTGGGTGGAAGGTGGAAGGCGGAAGGTGGAAGGTGGAGTGCCCGCCCAAGAACTCGGCTACGTGTCACAAAAAATGGGATACATTTACTACTAATTAAGAATCCATGTTTTAAATATATGCATGTTACCATGCTCCTTGTTCCTCGCCTCCTTGGCCACTGTCTGTGGTTTCGGGTGGCAAGCAGCAGCAGCAGCCATAAAAATATAAGTAGAACATGGCGCATAAATGTTGGATACCTAACAAATACCTCACCGGGGGTTGCGGTGGCCGAAGGATTGAATGACAGCCCCCCACTCAATATTACCTTTCATCTGCGAACTCTTTTTGGGAGCTTTGGGAGGGGACATCATAAATTTGACTGTAGGAACATCTTCCCTCCCATGCTACTTTAAAAATTTTCATTGCAAATATAAAGTCATTCCTGGGAAATCAAACACGTGCATTTAAAGCTAGTTATCAAAATAATTGAAACATAAAATATGAATTTACATATAAACTACTTTTTTTTCTAAATTATGTAAATTGTTTATAATATAAACCAATGCAAAAATGAAGCCTTTTTAATTAATTTGAATTATTTTAAGAGATCCAATGATAAGTTCAAGCGTAATAATTAAATACTTAGTTTTAGCAGATCTATCTTATCTAGTTTACACATTTTAAAAATTAATTTAATCTTCTAAGAAGGACTAAGCTATACTTATTATGCAAACAATGTTTTGTTTATTTCAAAAACCGATATTCGGATTTTAAGAAAATTGATCAAATTTAAAAGTGTATAATTTCTTCAAAAATTAGGAATTCAGATAAAGTCGACAATTCTGCCATTCAAATTTATACATTCTTCAGAAATTTCCAATACCGACAGATTGGTTTGCGAAAGACTAAAGATACTCCCTATTTTTTTTCTTTGCCATTCCTAATCTATATTTAACCAAACACAAATGACTCAAATCCACAAAAATTACGACAAGGGGACATAGCGAAGTTGGTGGCTGGGATAAGGATGCTGGTTCGGGAAAGTTTATGGGCCAACAAGTAACCAGCAGACAAAGGGAAACATTGAAAACAATGAGCGACCAATTAGAAGTGCTGCGAGAAGGAGACAAATCTCGTAAAACTCATAAATGTCGCCATAACAATAAAAATTCCGGTTGCGAATAAAGTCAGCGAAATAAAGTTTGAAGCGGCACGCCGAGATTCCGGCTCTGATTCCGCTACCCAGGCCCGGACTCCTTGGCCATGGGATCTGGGATCTGGGATCCCAAAGTGCCACAACAGACATTGAACATGTTCATAAAATCATCGCCTGTTGCTGCGGCTGACGACAGCTATAAACCGTACACAAACAGAGCCGGAGCAGGAGCCGGAGCCCGAGCTGGAGCTGAAGCCGGAGCCGGAGTCACAACCAACTGTTGATCCGGGGATTTTACGAGCCGGGAAATGACGTCATAAAAATTAACAACTTCAAGGTCTGACTGGGGCGCCTTGCCAAAGCCTTTTAACCAAGGCAATTATTTGCTGAACATCATCGAAAGTGGCAATCTGGACCAAAAAAAAAAAAGTCATAGACCGAGTTGAGTGTGAAATTTTACAACTTAAAGATTTGAACACAGCTTTTGTTGGCCATAAACATTTATTTGATAGCCAGTACTACCAGTAAGGAACTTAGTGGTGCTGAATAAGTTTCCATCCATCACAAATTCGAGTTCATTGAGCAAGCAAAGTGTGAAATTAAATTCCATTTGTGATGGGCCGAAAATGCCTGCCCAGTTTTTGGTTGAAAAATGTTTTTGCGTGCCAAAAAGCCAGGACCCGAATCGGAGGGTCGGAATATACATATAGTACGTACGTAGGAACTGCAGTGCTAAACCGCACACACTCTCAGGAAGAATGGCAAAATTGCGTTGGAGAATTTACCGGCAAAACGAACCCACGGACACACGGAACCGTTCTCTCCCTGTCCGGCACTATCGTCCTGGTCCATTCTCTGCCATCCCCGCTCCCTCCCCCTCCGCATGTGTGTGTGTGCGTGGCCCGGCGAATATAATTTATTCGATCTGCGATAGCCGCGGCCTCTGTCCGGCATGTCTCATAAAAATTGCAGTTTAATTACTCCATCGACAGTATCAATTTAGCGAAATCTTTTATTAGCGCCGCAGATGGATTGCCATCCGTGTTAAAGCGCCATCTGTAGGCGGCTGCAGGTGAAGCGGTTTTGTTGCGGTAGCTAGGGACACCATTGAATGCAACGGTATTTGAATGGAAAGGATGAAAGGATGATTGGAATACGGTGTGATTTTTGCAGATTTAATAAATTCTTTTTGGATGTTTGAGCGTCTGTGAAACATTTGTTTCTCAATTATAACATTGGCTAAATTAAATTAAATATTTCATATGTACCTGAAATTTCAATGGTACAAATTGAGAAATGAAGAGTAAATGATGAAGTGGTCCTTAAATAATTAAAATATTTGAGCAAAATATTTTCTATACGTATTAAATAATCTTAGAAGATAATACGCAAATCGTTATATTCAAATCCTCTTTATCAAAACTAAAATTAAATATATTTTAAATAAACTAATAACTAATAATAAACCCTTATATTAATATTCCCGATCAATGTTTTTTTAATTTAACAATATTTATTGGTTTTCCCGCTCAATGAATATTGATTATATCGAAAAAACAAGAAAGGAAGGCTAGCTTCGGTACCCGAAGCTTAGAATACCCTTGCAGACCAGTTCCCTTAAAACTGTGCGGTAATTTGTATGGCAGCTATATTAGGATATAGTAATCCGATTTTTGGCTTTTGATTTCCTAAATCAGTTTTACTGTCTATGGAATCTGTATTTCTCAAGAATGAATTAATTGTCTTGAAAAACACCAGAGTTATGCTCAATGACCCATTTCTCCCATCGTTCCTATGGCAGCTATAGGATATAGTAGTCCGATTTTTATGAAACTTTCAGGATACGTTAAAATTGCTATTAAATAGAGTTTTCCAAGAAATAAATAAATTATCTTTAAAAATGGCGAATTTATGCCACTTTTTCTCAATCGTTCCTATGGCAGCTATGTGATGTAATGTTCCGATTCCGGCCGTTCCGACTTATATACTAACTGCAACAGATTGAAGGGTCGGTGCAAAGTTTCAGCCCGATAGCTTTAAAACTGAGAGACTAGTTTACATAGCAACCGACAGACGGACAGACAGACGGACAGACGGACAGACGGACATGGCTATATCGACTCGGCTGGTGATGCTGATCAAGAATATATATACTTTATAGGGTCGGAAATGTCTCCTTCACTGCGTTGCAAACTTCTGGTCAAAATTATAATACCCTCTGCAAGGGTATAATAACACCATTTTTAAATTGTAAAATTATATCATTGGCTAAATTACATAAAATATTTTATATTTACTTGATGTTTCAATGGTAATAGGGAAATCTGGTTTAAGAAGGTGATATTAAAGTGATGATTAAAAGTTTTTGATAATTAGTTAATCCTATAAGGACATAAAATCCTCTTAATCCCAAATAATATTACAAGTATATATATCTTGCATTAAATAATTTCTTAATCACCTTTATATTAATATTCCATTTAAATTTTTTTTTTAGTTTACGAAAATTCAGTGTTTCAATATTGATTATTCCATTAAAATTGAATTATCCTATCACAAAATAATTATTCATATTATTAATTCTGCGTACCATATCGGGGGGAGTGGCAAAATTATCCAATATCGTACCGCCGTGCATGTCTCAGCTGTGAATCTCGGAATAGCCTCATACCTCTCGACGCTTCTCCAGTTCTCCAGTAATTCCTGGCCCAAATCCCCAATGCTGGCCCAACCGAAAAAAGACCGAAAACCCCACCAAATGCTGCACGCTCATCCGCAAGATTTATGTATCTCAAATATGTGCATCTGTGTGCGAGCTCGAGTCGAGTCCGAATGCCTATGCAGCTCTGCGGAATCCAGCCTCCAATTCCAGGGTGGGGCCGTGACTTCTCCGACTCTCCAGCCTCGGTTTCAGTTTCAGTTCGGTTCCATTTCCATATCCACAGCCAGCTCCGCTTCGAATCCGAATCCGAGGCCCTCCGTTTCCAGCAGTGCGAGTGTATCTGCATCTGCAAGCGGGCGTCCAACAATGTTTTGTTATTGTGCCGCGCTTTTTAAATTTACGTGCGGCAAATGCAACATACTTCACTTACGGAATTTGCGTTAATGTGAATTTGCAGACCACTCCAGTTGGTTTCGCCTCCCCCCATCGCTCCCCTCGCCTTTCCTTCTCCCCGGCACGGCACTCTTTGGCGGATGGCTTTCATTCTGCATTTGCATGCTGGCCGCCGACGCATCGACATGAATGCGGGGTGAAGAGGGGTAAGGAAGGGGGGAGGGGGAGGGGAGGGGGAAGGGGAAGTCACAAGTGCAGCGGCCTCCAGTTGATACAAATGCACTATGAGTGCATGTTGCCATTGTCAGGAGCAGTATCTCTACCGAAAGCACATTGTATCTATTTGATTATTTGTATGCTTTTTGATCCATAAATAACCAAATATACTAAAAAGTTACTTTTTTAATAAGAACAAATATTATTTATAAAAGGTTAAGAATGCTTTTAACAATTTAAAGCTATTTTAGGACTATAAGCAGATGTATTTGTTGTAGAGATCTTAAATAAATTATGCTTTTAGTATATATGTACAGTAAAATCTTTTGACACTTGAATATATTTATTTTGATTTTAATTATAATTTTATTATCTGACAATACAAGCAAACTGAACATTTTTAAATAATTTTTTAATTAACAAAGAAAAGAATTTTTTCTTATTAATTAGAAAAATTAATATAATTCTTGAGAAATTATGACAGGCCATTATGAAAAACCAAATAATGTTCTTCCAATATTGAAATATCACAAATTATTTCATAAAAACGTTATATTCTTTCGATTAAGTATTGGAACAATTCCAAGAGATCTATTGAACTTCAAAACTTTTCATTATATTCATTTAAATGAGAATTAATTTGCTCTATTCTACGTACTCTTATGAATATAGATTTCATAATTCATTTTCAATATGCCTAATAATTTGTGATTTTTTGTATCTATCCTTGTATTTTGAGCCTTGTAATGTGTAGCATACATTTTAGAGGCTGGAATCAACATTACAGGATATCAACCAGCATATACGTCACATATTATTGCTTTAAAGGTCTTGTTGTTGCAGGGATTTCGCTTGCTGTTTTTTGCAGTCTTACTGTTGTTGTTGTTTTTTCCGGCTCTTGTTGTTTTTGTTTTTGCTGCAGTGCCTGTGATGCATCCCAACTCTCAGCTACAAGATACAACGTGCATTTGTCGGTGCCGGGCCCTCTCGCTCTCCTGCTCTCCTGCTCTCCCTTTTGCCTGCTCCCCAGCTCTCCCTCTCTCCTGCTCTTCTGAACTCCCTCTCTCCTGCTGTCCTGCTGTCCTGCTCCCACTCGCTGCTGCAACTGCATCAGGCAGTGCAAAAGTGCGAGAGTGTGCAAGCACACACACACACACACGCACACACATGTTTGTTTGAAATGTGTGCGTGTCCGTACGCAAATGCAGCCATGATTTATGATCTGAAACAATATTGAGCGCACGAAAATTTATGGAGTGCTCCGCTTTGCAAATAAAACGAAATAAAATTTTTTGTCAGTTGTATTTTTCGTTTCAATATTTCTGCAAGCCTCCCCCCCTCCACCCCTCTCCCACTCTCCCTCTGTTTCCCTTGTTGTTGTTTTTTGTGTGCCTTGCCTTCATGACTGACCATTCATCCTTTTGTGTCCATTCATTTCGCTCTCGATTTATTTCGTTTCCGTGTCCTCGGCATGTGTGTGGCTCCATGTGACTCCAAATGTAATTCGTAGGCGTCGCCACTCCCCCTTTTTTTGTGCGGGGGGGAACCTGAGGGGTCCCGAGATGGTCAAAAAGGCATTCGGGCTTAATATTTGTTCTTTATTGCGCCGATCGGACATAATATATTTGAGATTTACAGTGAATATTTATTGTGTCCTGCTGCCTGCTGAAATGTCCACTTCCCAAAAGTTTGTCATTTAAAAGTCTTCGAAAGAAATAAATGGGATTCATTTTTAATAAATTGTTAAAGCAAGTAATATATAACTACATATTAAAAATTGGACTACGAATAATTCAATCGAATTCTAATTCTAATTTTAATCGAAATTCATTATGTTTTATTTGAAAAATATTATTTTTTTGAGTAATTTCCCTGCTCAACAAGGTTTGATTAATGTTCCTGAGTTTTCCAATCCTTGCTATCTAACATACCCCGTCACAGCAAAGAATAGCTCGAGGATCTTTGCACCCTTATCTAAGTTCAGCACTTCACATGCCTCTTGCAACCAATTGCCGCACCCCTCCCCACCGAAGGGAAACTCAAGCGGGAAAATAAGATAGAGGAGATCTGGATGCGGGAGTATTCCATTTGCAAGTGACATCTGTGAGGGGCGACCCAAGGATAATTCGAACATTTATCATGTTCAGTTTTTGGGCAATCGCTTTGTGTTGGTTCGATTGAGGCTTATCAACTGGCAACTGGCTGAAGGGGCGAGGAGTGTGGCATGCTCAATTAAAAGCCGTCACGCTTAGCTTGGACTGTGGCTCCGAGACAGCGAGAGACTTCCTGCCAACAGGACGACGATGCGGCGACTGGGATGCGCCTGCTGCATATCTATCACCAGCAGTTCAAAACCAGAGCATCCCCAATTCCAAGATGGAATTTCTCCATTTTGTTGGTCCTAAGGCGGGCATATGTATGGATGCCGATTAATGCGGGTGTGGAGTAGATGCACCCACTCATTCCCTTTCTTCGGCAATCTATTTATATTTAAATGTAAATGGCAAATGCAGTCGGAGATCACTCCGCACGTGACTTTACGGATTTTTCGATCAATCTAAAGTTCACTAAGACAAGGTGAAGAATTTGAAATGCATTTTCAGGCGTAGCGTATAGAAAACTGAATAAACTGAATTAATAATGACATATAGCCTTTGGTAATATTTTATCTAAATACATATAACAATGATTCTTAAACATTTAAAAAACATATTTATGTTCGGAAATAATATAGGGATTATTTTAATAATTAATAATAACCAGAAGTTTGCAACGCAGTGAAGGATACATCTTCGGCCTTATAGTCTCTCAGTTTTAAAGCTAAAACTTTGCACCGACCCTTCTATATGTTGCAGGTAGTATATAAGTCGAAACGGCCGGAATCGAAACACTACATCACATAGCTGCCTTAGGAACGATTGGGAAAAAGTGTCATAAATTTTCCATTTTTAAAGATATTTTATTTATTTCTTGGGAAACTCTATTTAATGACCATTTTAACATATCCTGAAAGTTTCATCAAAATCAGATTACTATATCCTATAGCTGCCATAGGAACAATGTGAGAAAATTGGTGATTGAGCATAAACCTTGTGTTTTTGAAGACAATTAATTCAGTCTTGGAAAATATAGTTTTAATAGACATTAAAGCCGTTTAAAAGAATTAAAAACAAAAAATCGGAAACCTATATCCCTTAGCTAACAAACGGTTTGAAGGCAACTTGTCTGCAAGGGGAATCTAAGCTTCGGGCCAAGAATCTAGCCTTTCTTTTCTTGATTTTAATTTTGTTCTTTTCCAAATAAATCCTTTCCTCACCAATGAACGGACTTCAATCTAAAGATTCGTCAAAATAAATTAATGTAACACATAGTTATTATATATATATATAATATATATATAGTTATATATAGTTATTAGTTGCATATTCGCAGTTTTTCTTACTATTTTTTCAGCAGTCCAACATATGGCCAAATAACTGCATCCGATCTGTCAGCCTCTGCCAACACCTTCCGCAGACTGAGGAGAGTGTTGGAATCCAGCCTCATGGGCCATAAATCAGGACGCATGCACCACAAATAAGTAATCCGATGGGAAGCCGTCCTGCTCCAGTTCTGCCTGAGAGAACCAAAGGAACGCATTAGCGTCGCAGGAAGCCGTCGGCGAAATGCGCAGCGCTAAGTCGAGTGCGTTAGTTTTGCATATGCGAAAGGACACAGGACATAGGATATAGGAGCCATAAAACAGCAAGGACAACGCACCGCAGCGAGGGTAGTGAAAATTAAACTAAACCGAAAATCATACAATATTTTCCATATTTTGCCTCGTTTTTTGTGTTTGTTCCTTGGCGTTGCATGTGGTGCAAATGATTTACGATGATGCGAGCGGAAAATGTCACGATGACAACAGCAGCGAGGAGGCAAATAAAACAGCGGGTGTAAGTATCTCACAGATGCATCCAAGACATATAGAGCAATTAAAAGCCACTATGTAATGGTCAAGGATGGTCTTGGCTGCATCGTTAATGGAGATATTAATTTGTGATTTCTTCGCGCCGCCACTTGCAGCTAATTTATTATTAATTGAAATGGAAGAGGCCTGCCTCTGAAATGGGGGCGGGGAGGGGTGGCAGGAATCCATGGAATCCATGAGCACGCACCACCAGCAGCATCCCCCTCGTCATGAGCCCCGTTTTATGTTCTATTTATGTTGTGCAAACGATTCCCCATAATCGTAAAAATATCAAAACAAATCGTTAGAATCGATCTCCGTCGCTTTGGCAATCGATTTACAGTCCCCCGCCGGCCGCAGATTCAGAAAGTGTCTTCATTTCTGGAGTTCTGCCTTCCCGGGACGCGTGTCAATCGGGTGAGTTTCTGTCTGTTGCCATATTGAAAGCATCTCTCTAACCATCTCCATCTCCGCATCTCTATATGTATCTCGTGTCTCTATTTGTATCTCAATCTGTGTGCGTGTGTTCGGTTGAACAGCCCCAACAAGAAGGAGCTCATAAATTTTGTGACTTAATTAAGTTGGCATCACTTGAAAATTGTTTGAATTTTTTGTTGTCGGAGCTGTTTTCTGAGCATTTGCGTTTACAGATAATAATTGTAAGAGCCCATAATTGATTCAATATTGATTTATAATAATTGAATCGACTCAAGTGCTGCGCCCGCAGACAAAACACAGAGCCGAAAGCAGATAATAAGTGAGTGCAACAAATTGTTAATTTAATTAGCCTTTAAAAGAGCATCGAAATTTATGGGCCTTATTGATACTACATACTATGAATATTTGTATTACATTTATCACAAGTCATATTATAATAATCTATTGTTTATTGTCCATCTTTATCTGTTCTTTTAGAGATTCATAATTTTAAATCTTCCCAGTTTGTAATATTTTTACTAGTAAAATGTCGTAGCAATTATTTTGTTTTGGGTACACTAAAAAACAACATCAATACAGACCCAGTAACCTTCAAAATCCCATAAACTACCCTATTAAGTCATCGCTGGCCGATTCTAAATCTATATATTTTTTAAAATCGCCTGCATCACCGAGCTATTAACTAAATAAATAAATCGGAAATCCACAAAAAAACGCAAGCGATGAGCCTTAAAAAAAATGAAATAGAGTTGTTTGTTTATTTACCTAGGCATTGGGAAATGTTTGGGAACACCCGGGCACCCACTCTCGGATGAATGGGGAAATTTTCGCAGCATGCTGCTGCAGAGACTCCGCCACGTCTCCCACTTCTCCGCTGGGCACTGGGCGAAATGAGGTGCCACATGACATGGGGGCGCTCTGGTGCTCGCAGGCGATTCTGTTTATCCAACGGGGGTCGCCAAGCCGGGTGTTTGTTTTTATAGACTAATTTTTATGGTGCCACCCCACCCCAGCCCCTAAAAAGTGTTTGTTTTTCTTCCCGGCTTGCTCAACACTCGGTTCCCCCAGTTGTGTGTTTACGAGTCCATTCCGCCGATCCGGCCTGCCACACATAATAATCATCATAATGAGGCATTAACTTGCTCATTAGCCAGGCAGGCCAGGCAGGACGGGACAGTCCGGGCCAACAAAAAGGATTCGGTTGCGGGATCATAAAGCCATCATAACTCACCGCGCGCTGAAAGGACTGAGGGCAGGACAATGTCTTGGCCATAATTAAGCCGTTGGCTATGCAAGACCTACGGAAAAAATTAGACCACTACCTGGATGGTGAATCCCTGGCCAAATTAAAATCACCCTCTGTGCACGGCAAGTGCCAAGACATTGTCACACATTATCCCCGAGAAACTTTGCCGAAACAAAAGGGACGCAAAGGGTTGGTTGCTCCTGCGTCCTCAAAGACAAACTTCCACGGTGGCAGAGTGGCAGAGTGGCAGGGAATGGGGCAGTGGATGGGACAAAGTGGCAGCTGCTGACGCGCCCTCGGCTCAATTGCAATTACGGCAAATTACTTTATTACATCCGTAATTGTGTGACCATCGAGCGTGCCATTTTTCGGGCGCTGGAATTAGTGCGAGCGCCACAAGTGGTTCTCTGCCTCTTGGCTCACTCCACGGTAACTACTCTACTTATTACTACTTACTCCAGCCCCAACAACAACAACTTTGCCCATCCACTTCCAGGAGCTCTCCTCTACTTTATGGTTTGGTTTTATTTGCGTGATACACACGCACAGCCTCCACTGCCGACGGCATCAGCATCTCCAGACTCCAATCCGTCGGCAGTTGTCACGCAATCAAGAGCGATACATGAGGATTCGAGGATTCAATTTTAATATTTCATTTCCCATCATTATTATGTTAACAACTTGATGAGGAAAATATTAGCGACAACCTTTTCTGGCAATTAAAAAAAATTAACTAGATTCACATTGAGTAATTTAATTTCATTTTATCTTTTGTTCTGCGGATAATCTTAGTTATCTGTCAAAAAGTGAATACACGACATAAAAATAATTATTTTGTTTATGGGTATTTAACGAAACAATATATATAAAACAAAAAGTAAACAAAGTAATAATTAAATTCTATTATTATTGGAGCAATTTTTGTTTTGGTTGTATTTTGTATCCTAGAAAATGTACTTAAAATTAGACGATGTGCACAGGCTTACAAAAAAAAAACTAAAAATCACAGTCTTACTCTTTCTATATATTTTCATTTATTTACCAACTTTCTTTGTAATTTCAATAGTTTTTGTACCATTATTAAAAAGTTAGCCTATGAGAGAAAACGAGAGCGTTTGCATATACGTACATATATTTAAACGTAAATTTAAACTTTGCCCAAGAAACCCGATTCCAGAATATTTCATTTTTTTTTTCTGTCATCTATTTTATTTTTTTCAAAGCTTGTTGTTCCTCTTTTCAAATTTCTCTGATGACTTACTTTTCTGAATTTATTAAGCCTGAAACATTCCCCTACCAAATCATGTTATTGTCATATTTTGAATATATTTTCAAATGTTTTTATGACATTAACATTGTTTAATATTACTATTTTAGTATGCACCAAAGTTCTATTGCCGCTTTCTTGTCTGGTTCTTCGCAGCGGCTTTTGTGAGTCATCGCAAGATTGTTAATTTCTGTTCGGCGTCGGCCCGTGCCTGGCTAATTGTCTCCGATCGTGATCGTGATCGAGATCGAGATCATGTCTTGCGTCGAGTGGGACTTGGGCTGACGTCACAGCCCAATCAATGGAACTCCCCCACCCTTCACCCTCCACCCTCCTCAAGCCACCACCCTCCACCCCCAGCTCCACCTCCCCTCGAAAACGCGCGCCAAAAACTCCAAAGTTGCTCTTTCACGCAGACTCTCTCAGGGGCTCTCCTCTCTCTGTCGCTCTCTCGCGCTGTCTTGCTCTCAGCTGCAGCTCAGCCATGTTTATTTATGATGTAAACAAACCATTAAACGGGAGAATTACGAGCGCAGCCGCAGTCGCGGCCATCATGGCAGCGACGCCGGCAGAGGCGCAAGCAGCGCAGCGGCTGCAGCTGCGGCTGCTGCGTAGCGCTCTCTCGTTCTGGCAATGCTTTATGGCTGCCGGGAATGGTTTATGGCCTCTTGCACACACACGCACGCACACCCTCGCAAACTGAGTCGGCGCTGGCTCTCTTTGCGGGAGAGAGCAGCTGTTTCTGTGTCAAGCATATGTGGTGGGAAAGAGAGGAAAGTAGGCGAGCGGTCTCTTGGTGGAAGAGAGAGAGAGGGGGCCAACTAGTCCCGCCCCTTTCAGTGCTGGACAGCGTTCTCTGCAGAATCCCGCTCCCAGGTCCACTCGCATTCACCGCTCCCCAGCACTGGCCTAATGAGAAACCTGTTAGAGGAGCCCGCCGAGAGAGCGGGAGAGAGATATTTACGACTACACGTGGTCTCCGCTTTCATTGAGAAACGGCATTGTTTATGGGCGTTTACTTTTCGAGGAGCACATCACACGGACCTGGGATTTACGACCTCTCGAGTGGCCCGCACTCGAGTGCAATCCGCGATTCTCACTCAACTCAACGAAACGCAACGCAACTCAACTCAACTCAGCGAAACTCTCTGCTTGTGTGTTTTATGCCGGCTCTGAACTTGAAAATTACTTTATTAATCATTTAGGAATTTAGGAGTAAGCGCGTCTATTAGAGGGCATTTATCATCTCGGGGAGGAGGCTGGGCAGCGCTACGGAAGCGGACCCATTTTTAATTAAATTAGAATTTGGATTAATGATCAAGATTAATGATTGCATGTACTGAATTTGCGGACCTTTATTGCAATGCAAAGTTCTGGAAATGAGAATTTAATCTGCACTCCCAATGTGCACCTTATTTATTTTGGAATCTACTAATTCAATTTCATTTAATATTGAAATGATGTTTTCTTCGAGATTAAATCATAATATTTAAATTACCTGTACTACGTTCCAAGCTAAAGAGCCTATAAATAACGTTTTTAAATAAAAATTTGAATCTTCTCACAATAAAATAAAACTTAACTCTTGAAGTTGTTTTTTTCTGGTACATTAACATTAGCTTTTTTGAGAAAATTTGGTTTCGAAAATATATTTTTTGATTTGTTCCAAATTCCGACAAAAAAAAAATAACCGATATATAAACTGTAAGTATTCAATACTTTTGCTTTAGTAATTTAAAATGTTTCTTTTAATGTCTTAATTAATGTTAGCCCAAGAAAATAATATTTTTTAAATTCAAAGCTAGTCACATAGATTGGCTCAATTGATTTATTGTAAGTTCTAATAATATTTTGACAAAAAGGCGGCTTCATATATTTTAGCTAATAAAGGTTCTTTTTAATAAAATGAAAGTATTTATTTTTAGTATTTTTGTTTTATTTAAGCATTTTTTTTAAATTTTTGGCTCTGCTGCTTTTTCAAACGATTAAATGCAGCGCCATTTTGCCGGAGCCGGATGATGCGGATTGGAGTGAATCTGCAATCCCAAAGCGCAAGTTGCGACGGTCATCAATTAAATCCATCGCAGCATCCAACACCTCCGAACGTCTCGGCTTACGTCCGTCCGTCCGTCGCCTTCCCGCGGTGAGTGGATGGAGGATGGACCCGCTCTACGGGTTCGCCAATTAATCAAAATCCTCGCCGTGTGCAGTCGCCGGAGTCGGAGTCGGGATCGGTATCGGAATCGGAGTTGGGTGGCGGACTGGCGGCCTGGCGGAGACGCGGAGTGGGAATGGGGTGGCATGGAGCTAAAGAAATGTCGTTAACTTAAGTGTCCAATTAATTAAAATCGCATTTAACAGCCGCCAAGCTGCGAAAACCCATTAAGATAGTTTGTCACAAAACACATGAATGCCCTCATCCACCCCAACCCAACCCCTCCTCTACCTCTTTTCACACCCTCCTCGCTGAAAAACCATGAAAATGAAAACTTTGTTTCCTGAGCTTCCTTCGCTTCATTTTCTTTTCTCCTGACTTTGAGCCCAGGAAACTTCATTTTGGCCTCGTGTTTTTTTTGTTCTCTACTTTCCTTAAAGATATTTTCTTCTTATTCTCCTCTTATAAACTAGAACTGTTTTTGCCATTGTGGTTTCTCAGTTTGGAGTGTGTTTGAGTTTATAAATATGAGCTGCTTGGTCATGTGGTTGTCTGGTCGTTGGTGGTCCAGGCTATTTCACACTCAACTTCTTCGAAATAGGAATAATTGTGTGAGTTACCACAATCTTTGGGGGGAAACTGGGTTCAGGCATTTAAAAACTCGTTAATATAACCGGGGATTTAAATTTATTTTAAAATATTGAACTTATTCTGGATGAGCCTCCGTCCTTGTAGAAGTTCAGATCTCGATCTGAGATTTTATCCATGCTTCTTTTATGCAGTATATTCTTTTATTTAAGTTCGGCTATCATTTATTTCAGTATTAGTTATTAAATATAGAGAAGTTACTCTTTGACATATGAATGCAATCTGTAATCTGTAAGGATCAAGATTAAATTTGCTTAATTTTTTCGCCACTCGCCCGAAGAACAAACAACTTAAAACCCTTTTTCTCAGGAGCGAGTACACCATTGGAGAGGCAACCTTGGAGCAACGGCAACATTCATTAATTTACTGCACTTTCGGAGTTCTCCCGGGGGGGATAGCAACATTTTTTGAATTGTTTTGTTTTTACTTGTGTGTTAATGCGAGCCCGCACCGAGAATTTATGAACTCAAGAAACTGAAATTTCTTCCTCTGCAACTTGGTCGTCTTCGTTCTGTGTTGCTCGGTGTTGCACACTAGTGTTGCCCCAGAGAGAGAGAGAGAGAGAGAGTAAACAAAAGTTAATTTTTTTTTTTGTTGGTTCTTGGCAACAACTACTAAACATTCGCCAGTTTCTCATTTAATTTATTTTGCGGTCAGAGAATTTATTGTGCCAGTGCTCGAATGTGAGGCGACGCCTTATCAAATAATTGCTGGCCAGCAAACGTTGCAACAATTAAGCGGTAAAGCGGTCTATTTCACCTTCCCACGGGACTTTGACTCCAACACACAACCAAAACGTCTGCAGCCCATTTTTTGTTGTTGCCTTTTTTTTACCTTTTCATAGCTGGGCTAACATTCATTTCCTCAAATCCTTTTTTTCGGGCTTATCTTTATAGTCGCGTTTAGTGGCGAACGGAAGAATTATATCCCATGGGGGACAACACTTCTTGTTATTAAACTCGCCATATTTTTGGCCTCATATTTTACATAGTTCATTATTTGTGTTTAACCAATTTCAGTATTTCTAAATTGGTCAGCAACCAGGGTGTTGAGTGGCAAAAAATTCGCAATTCGCATGAAACGTATAAAAAATTACTCAAGAATTAGTGCGAAACTTGTCTAGTTGATAAGGGCGGGTGATGTATGGTGGCGAGCATCTCGTATCTGCGAGGGTCACTTCCCAGCGTACGGCCCTCTTCACCCCATCCCATTGTACTCTGTCATGGGACAAGGGACACCTGGCTGCGGCTTAACATCGATCATTTTGGACGCGTGTGCTGCTCCGTGGAACCTGCAACCTGATGCCTCGGGCCAAGTTCACCGCAGCTTCGTAGAAACGATCGCGGGAGAAGGGAGGGCGCAGGAGGAGGTAGCTACACTTATAGCAAAGTCGTATTTGTAAATAAGAGTATTTTTTTCGGAAATTTTGTATGCTATTTTAAAGGGAACAAATTGAATTCAGATGCCATTTAATTTATTTAAATTTTACCCAACCATTAAATACTAAATACTCCTTCAATAAAAATCGATACCTTTATAATTCTTTATTATTGCATAAAACCATTAACTAACAACGGAATACCTGTTCCCCCTTAATCAGGTGAATTTAAAATTTTTCCCAGTGTATTTATGTTTGCATTCCAGCCATCTTGTGGTCCGAGGTGTGTCACATCTCTTTTGTGTCGCACATTTGTCAGAAATTAATCATGTTCTTGTTGTCCCGCACGGCTGTGTGTGTGTCCATGATATATTGGTCACGGAGAAGAGGAGAGAAGAGAGATCCAAGGAAAGGTTCGGGCTGGATCTGCAGCTGGGGATCCGATGGGGATACGAGTGTAAGAAATGCAATTAAATGCGATCGCAAACACACGACTTTGGTGGCGCAATTAATTTTCATTAAACAAAAACGACGTAGAAACCTTTGAGACAAACCGGATCTGAACCTCACCACGAAACCAAAACTAAAACTGAAGCTAAGATTTTCGCTTTTTAGTCAGTAATCGTAACGTTATATTTTAAGCTATATTCAGAAGGTTGGGCTACCCGAACTCAATTTGCTCAAGGAGTTTCGTCCCATTTAATTTTTCCATTTTTGTAGAAACTGAGTTTCATTATTCTTTGAAAATTACAAGTTAAATTTTAACATTTACATCAACCAAAGGTCATTTACCCTGACACTAAGATACCCGGTATTGCGTTGCATACATAAGGGGGTTAGTTTAGCTCTTATTTGATAATAGCAGTTAGTAAGGGTTGAACACATTTTAGAAACTTATTTGAACAAGAAATCAAGGTTTAGCTGTCGATCTTTGACAACACTTTCAAAAGCCACTGTTTTTAAGATACTCTTATGTATAACTCTCCGTATTTCACGTCTAATTTAATGACATATTCCCGCCGATACATAAACATTACTTGGAAATTAAAAGAAACCACTTGAAGACCCAGCGATAGAAACTCCAATAACGTAACCAAAGCATTCAAGTATATTTTCCAGCATCCATAGAATAATATACTATGTATGTAAACATAATTCAGCATACAAAATATCACCCTTGAGGTTTCATTCAGTTTGTAAATTTACATCTAAATCAGTCTTAAGCTGATCTTCAACTAATTAAAAAGGTTTCTCGCATAAAAGTTTCTGTATTTAATTTGTTTTAATTAAGGAATATCAGTGTTGGTCCTAGTCTCCAGACGGACCATTTATTGGACTCAAAAAAACGTATTTTACTATACGTCTGCCTACCTGTGCGTACTCGTATGTCCATAATACTTAAGTAAGACTCTTTGTGCCGTATTTAATCTATTTCCCTATAAAGAAGTCCGATTAAAATGAAACCCGTTTCAGACACGGGGACCTCACCACTAGTTAGTTATTTTAAAAACATAAGTAAATAATTTTAAATAATTGCAAACTTGTAAGCAAAATTATAAAAATCCGCCCAAGAACATAGAAATTATAATTGCAAAATAAGCATAAAATATGTATAGCAACATTTTCTGGTGTTCCTGGTTTTGTTCATATTTGATTACCATTTGAGTTTCACTTTTTGCAACCAATGCGAGTTCATTTGCATCCAATGGCATCCAATTGATCGCCGTCCATGCGACACTAATTGATATTCTTATCGGCAATCGATGGCGATTACCCTTTGTGCGATTACTTACTTACTCACCCGGCGCAGTGGACTGCGTCCAGGTTCGGTTCAATCCACTTTCAATTTGACAGCTGCGACAGACAGGTGACAACCCATAACTCACGATCAATCCAATCCGATCCGATCCGATGCGATCCTCGGGCCCATGTCCGCTTCTTTATTTATGCAACCGTCTTACGCGGAAAGGGGGAGAAGGTGGGTTGGGCAGGGCAGGGATTACTGCGGACCCGTATGGTATGCCAGACACGATTCATTGCGCTGCCAAGTATTTTGGCTTCGGTGGTCAATGGAACCTTGCGGCAAAAGGAATCCGGAGGAGAGATGCAGGAGGCGGCGGCGAGGCCTTGGCGTTCCTTTGCCATAATATAATTGATGATATTGTCTTTTAATTCGCTGGATCTGTCGTGTCTGGCATGGCGATTCAATTGACTCTCGGCATTTGCATGCCCCCCGACTTATCGATGAATTGTATCTGTTCGGTGTTCAACAGATGTTTAATGACAATCGAGTGAGTGAGGAATCAGGATTCAGGAATTCAGGATCGAGCATCCTGAAGCAACCATCCCCCATTGCTGTTTTTTCGGTTACCTAATCGGTTTTCTTTCTCCGCTTTCTCCGCGTATCGGAAAAGGGTTTTCCACCTTCTCCGCTTGTCGGGCAAAACAAATTAGAGATTTGGGCGAGTTATTTACGACCCGGAATGGTTGATCTATGATGGGAATTAAGGGTTCAGGTTCAGTTCGTCGCGCAATGGGGATGATGCCTTCCGGAGGGGGGTAGGGGGCGGGGAGATAAAAGGGATTCCTGTTCGTATGTACTCACGGATATATCTCTGAAGTTGGCCAGCTAGTTTCTGGTACCGAAAAATCTCTGCATGGCCAAGAGTCGCCAGGCCGTCATTTATCTTGTTTGGCCGTCGTCGTTTTCTTATGCTGCATCAAAAATTCAACTGCAAACCGGCCAAATAAATCAGTGTATGCGGCGGACTGTGAGAGAGCGAGCGGGACAGCCGCCGCGAGAGAGAGGGAGACAGCGCGATGTGTCAAGTGTATTTTTGGACCCCGACAACTCTTTCGCATTTGGCATCTTGGGCATTTCTCTCGTGGGGACTTCCTTCTCCGCCGCTTAACAGGGCAATCCTTAGCGCCAAGATTTATGACATTTTAGTTGGCAGCATTTTGGCGAAATCTTATCGAAGTTTCAGCTCTTTCTCTGGGCCTCGGCCAGCTCTGTTCCTCAGGGACATGCAGTGCGCATATTTTCAGCATGACCTCCGTCCCAATGAGCTGCGAACTACAAATCTCCGCTGCTTTCCAAGATTCCGCCATATTCTCTCCCTATTTAAGGGCCAAATTAATCGTCTGCCTACCTGTGCGTAGCAGAGGGAAAACTCAAAAGGAAAAGTGACCCAATAATGCGTAATGGCTCCGAAAGGCAATGATTATGGGAAAAGGGAAAGGCTGGACCAAGGCCACTGAGTTGACCAGTTTGTCACCTGTAAATCTTTCGATATGGTCGGTATGTGAATGCCCTTGACTGAAGGCTGGGTCTAAACACTCCGGTCATGGTCCTTTGTAGCCGATCTTTCATGGTTCTAATCAACACAAAGAAACTTACTAATCTTCCACGGCAAGTCACTAGAGGAACGGACATTTCCCAACAAGTATGGTTGCATCCTGAAAATTGTCATTTCCATATTTTCATATGACTAATTTTGAAATTTTTAGAGCATGTTGTTAATTTTAATTTATTTTAAATTATTTAAATCTCTTGCACCTACATTTTAGATGATAGACATCAATTTTCATACCAACGAGTAATTCGATTTTATTGATGTAAAGCAGCAAGAATATAATTTATTTTGTAATTGCGATTTGGAATACACTTTCTAAAATATATATTAAATGACAATTTGCAACCTTTATAAAAATTACACCTTTATTTAGAGCCCCTCCTAGCACACCTATCTGACCAACAATGTACGATCAAATAATGCACAAGTATGTGCTAAATATAAGAAGAAATGTTCCCCGTTTTTATTTCCATTTTAAAGTTATCAGGGCCATTCGGAATGTGATAAGGGCCAAATGGCGGTTGGGGAAAAGGGAAAGTGCCGGATTAGAAACCATTTTGTGGTGCCCGCTCCCCACACACACACACTCGCACACACACACACACAGATGCCGAAAGGTGCGTATCCTGCTCTTGCTGGAGAAAAGGGATGCGGACTCGAGTGTGTGTGCGGTGGAACATCCATAAGTGTCATGTTCGGGTATCCTCATTCATCCTTGGCATGCACGCACGTTTTTTCGATCCGGTTCCTTTCTTTCCCTTTTGTTTGCTGCTGTTGTTGTTGCTTTTTGTTTTATTATGTGCACGAATTTCTATATACAACCGAAAAGCGAACGTGTGTATAAGTGTGTGCGAGTGTGTATAAGTGTGTGTGTGTGTGTGTGTGTGTGTGCGAACGAGTGTGCGAGTGAAATAAATTCCGTAGCGCTAGAAGCAAAGATTTATTATCAAATTAAATTTCTGACAGAATTTATTGCTTTATCTCTCTCGCCAAACATAGTTCTTTTGCCTTTCGGCAGCCTCCGCATCCCAAATCCAACCACCGCTCCGCTCCGCTCCGATCCACCCAGCCCAGCCCAGCCCAGCCACCACCCTCTCATCCGCCCACTCAAATGAATCCGCCGGCGACTGAACCATCCAACCAGCGAACCAACTAGCGAACCAACCAACCATCCAAGCCAAGTGGTGACCCAGACCTGAGCCGTTTGCTCTTACCTCACCTTCGCTGAACAAGCAACACGGTTTTCCAGCTCCCCTCCGCGTTTCGCTTATTTTTTGTGTGTGTTTTTGTTTACGAAATTTATAGAGAACAAATTTGGACAATATGCGCTTATTATTCTCGCGTGCTCCCGATGCGATGATGGGGGCAAGGGCCACACGCGAGTGCCACATGAAGCCTGATGCTGCAACACTTTTCCACCGCCCACCTCCCATTAAAATGATGCATTGCCCCCGGCCATCATAATTATAAGCAAACAAATTCGAGGGGTAGCAGCCACATACTCCTCGATCTTTTCAATTTGCAAAGTGAGTGAGCTTAATTAAAATTGTGTATATAATACAAAATTACGGAAGGTAAGACGTTTAAAAATACCTATTTAGGTAGGAAATTGTTACTTAAAATGTTAGCTAAGCAAGAAAAAAGCCCCCGAATCTTAGTACACCCAGTTGATCAGGCAGCTTTTCATCTTTATAGAAGCTATGGGATATACCATTCCAATTTTTGCTTCATTTTTTAATCGGCTTTAATCCTTATGAATATCTCCTTATATATATTTCCCAAAAATTAATTTATTATCTGAATTATTAATTGAGTAAAGTTAATTTTTACCTGTCCATCCCTTAAAAACGTTATGACAAAGTGGTAAGATCTTTTAGAATCGTTATAAATATTTAAAATTGGCAGCTATATAATATCAGTCAGAAAGAAGGGTCGGATTAAATTAAACCCAAGCTCTTTAAAACTGAGAGACAACCCACAGACGGGCAGATAGATAAAACAACATGGTGGCACTGATCAAGAATATATATATATATATATTATATGGTCGGAAATGTCTCCTACACTACAAAAGTTTAAAAACTACATAGATTGTAGATAGATATTACAAAATCGGTTGCCTACTTTTGGGCCAAATTTTAAAATACTCTATAAATATAACTTGCACATATTTTAGAGTAAATTTAGCTGGCACTTTACGACATATTAAAATAAACATTTTAAAATTAAAATAATGGCAGATCTGCATTAATATCGGAATGCAGATATAATACGTATACAGACCATACAAATGGTTTCGCATTAAATTTTGTTCTCTATCTTTAAATATTTTAAATAACCTAGTTTCGGGGGCGGAATGCGGCGTGGCAAAAATTTGAGACAACATTAATCAGCGAAATATGGTATATGGTATATCATATAGTATTCAGATGTTGTGGTGTAATACATATTTAAGGGAGCTGACAAAAATTTGAAACAAACTTGATCAGTGTTTGGTTAATATAATTAGACGAACGGACTGACGGACATGGCTATATCGTCTGTGTTTTTAATGTTGATCAATGATATATATATCTACTTAAAAGCGTATTCTCCCTATTACACACCGTGCAAAGGTGATATAACCATGAGTATCGAGTTTAACCAGATATGTACCTACTCGTACATACATATTATTTAAATGCCACCAATCAATAACAGGCCAAGAAAAATAATTCTTTAACACATTTTTTTTACCCGCAAGTAGCACAAATGATATTATTTAGGTGGATTGGTAACTAAGCTGCTCATTTGAATTGCGAATTCCGGACATGTTTGGCTGAACCTATTGATTTATCTGCCCGGAGCACATATATTTTCCATTTACGTATGCCTCGCCTTTTCCGCAATGAATGAAACTTTTGCAATTTCAAATAATCGCCAGCGCCCAATAATGGCCGGAGAGTTTTGGTTCTCGCTTCTCGTTTGTGGGCCAAAACACGCACACATGGCCAACAGAGGGGGTTGCTTTCCAATGCGGGTGGGGGGCGGAGTGGGTGGCTCTTTGGGATTCGTCTTGGACCACCGAACAAAGGCCAAAAGCAGCAGCAGCAGCAGCAGGAACAGCCGAAGTAACCGCACCACACGGAGGGGAAAAGAAAACTTTCTTATTGCCAAACTGCCAAACTCAGAAGGCTGCCGCTCCCATTCCCACTCCCAGTGCCAGTCCCACTCCTGCTCCCACTCCGATCCAAGTTCCATTCCCCTCGCACTTTACTCTGGTTCTGGGGCCTTGAGGAGAGGCTGCGCGAAGAGCCAAGACGACGCGGCGATAGCATGAGGGATTACAGAGCGTGATTTATATGGGATTCCGAAGAAATATGGGCGAAATGTGTCGGCAATTTTTATTGGACATTTTAAAAAGGCGAGTAAGATGTTCCTCCTAATGTTGTTGCTCCGGCTCCTGGGAATACCGAATATAAGGAACTGCGGCAAAAGTAGCTCTTGGGGGCTTTCGAGGGGGAAGGGATGGGAGGTAAGGGAGGTAAGGGAGGGGGTGGGTGGTAAGCCCTGACTGGCCCTGCCTGGTCTGGTCTGGTCTGGCCGCACACATTTTCCGCGGCAGCTGCTCCCTGAGAATTTTCCCCACTTGATTTCGTGCGTAGTTAGTAAGGAAGTCGCGTTCATTCGTTCGCAGCTCTAACGAGCCCCGGCGAATATTTATGATCAGCCCCGGCTCACCGCCCCTCCTCCTCCTGCTCTGCCGCACCCCTCTCCCAGCATCTCACCGAGAAAAACAACAACAACCATTTTGGAAACCGGGTCCGGCCGAAGGTTCGGAGGAACATCTTTTTTGGCATTTTCAGCGGTTTTGCATTAATTTAAATTTCGAATGCAAATGAGCCAATTTAACTGAGTGCGCCACGTTTTGAGCCGGGAAGTGAAAGCTGCTGCTTCTGCTCCTGCTTCTGCTCCTGCAACCCTTCACAAGGCTTGGCCGCCAATTGTCAGATTGACAAATTGCCCAATGCCATCAAGGATGTGGCCCGTCTTGCCACATCTTCAGCCACACCCACCGATTTCTGCAGGCGTGAATTGTGACGCCGTGGCGACAAAATGATTTAGTTTTGTCCCCGCAATTGTTAATGCGCCACTTAATTTAATCGCCACATGCTTGGGGCGGGCACCGAACAAAATTTTAAATATAAATATATTCTTCTGCCCTTGAAAATCCGCAATCCACGGCACGTTGTAATGGAAATTAATTAGGCAAGCTCCCTGGTCGTCGTCGTCGGCCGGGCTCCCCTGGCAATGGATGCGATGACTGCGATGACTGCGAGAATGGCCGTCCCTATATCATTTTTAATTTAGTAGGCGCTCCTTCTATGGGACACATTATTTAATTTATATCGCCGATGTGTGAATTAAAGAGCTAGCCTGGGAATGGGTTTATGGTTATAAATGAACTGATGGTTGCGACTTGCTGAATATTTGGCTCAGCAGAAGCAAGAGATTTAAGTTGATATTGATAAAGTTATAATTTTTAATATAAAATTTGATTATAGTAAAGGTAGGTATATGGATATTTATAAATTACACGTTCATATAACTAGGAGATCAACGATTATTTATTGAATCTAAATGTCCCGTCGACGAATATACAAAATAATAAAATAATATTCTTTTAAATGAATGATACAATATGACAGAGAATATTTAATTATTTAAAAAAATATATTTTCAACGGAAAGATTTCAATGATTTTGAAAAGCTCATAGAATTCTGAGAATTATGTTAAGTAAAATTTGAGTTCTATTTCTAACATATGGGGTATACCAACTGAGTGAAAAGTGTATTTCAAAGCATTTTTCATTATAAAAGAAAGTTGTATTTTACAAACTTAGTATACAGGATAAAAAATTATTAGTCCCAGATAAATATATATACTTTTTTAGTAAATATAGGTACTATATATGATATACTTGATTAAAACTCACCTCTTTCTATCTGCAGAAATTGGGGTGATTTTCTTTTCCTAACCAATTTTTGACAAATTTGCAAATGATGTGAATTTTTGCGAAAACTTTCAGGAAAATCTAATAGTTACGCACTAGAGATCCTTCTCGGCTCCCTAAATCAACGAAACTTGGGGACCACAAGCTGGGCCGAGCCCGGAAAAGCTAAGCCCAGCTGAGACGGAGCAGAAGGGAAAAACTATTGGCGTCATCGTGTTGTCGTTGGCAAAGCATTCATCTTCCTCGCGCCGGAAGAGACAGTGGAACACTCGCAGCAGTGGAAAATTCAGTTGCTGAATTGCCGAGAGGAGCATGGGAGCACCAAGAGCAAGAGCAACAGTGGACACAGAGACAGAGCTCCACAGCTCCAGAGCAAGGATGTTTTTCGCTCTCCTTGAAATTTAAATAAAAAACTAATTTCTCATTTCGCTGCATTTGCGGCTTGTTTGCAGATTGAATGGAGTGCTTCCGGCTTCCGGCTCCATATTTTTTCGCCAGCGCTGCACTTTCGTCTTGAGAATTGCAACGACGACGACGCTGCGATGGAAAAACTTGACTAACCAATCTTCCCCTTGGTTACTTTGACTCACATGTGACCGGCCAAGTTTCCCCCATTCCTCGAGTTTTTGTGCAGGATTTGGCTCGGCGTTTTCCTGCAACACAGGATGCACCCGAGATGGGAAGGACGATACACAAAGGCCCGCAGCATTCGCCTTGAAGGCTCTGACCGAACCGCAGACACTTTGTCTGGCTCCCGGCCATAAATCTAAAGTTCGCGTCCTGTCCTCCTAGTTTTTCCGCTCCCATCCTAGATGTCCTGCTCTGCTCTCGTCTCCTGCTGTTGCTGCTCCTACTGCTCCTGCTGCTACTGCTGCTGCTGCTGAAGTGGAGTGGATATAGAAAATGAAATAATTTTTGAAACATCAAAGTGTTGCGAGTTTACAGCACACCAGCTGAGAATAATGGCTATCTGGGCCCCGTTTTTGTCTTCTTTTTTTTTGGGTGTTCCCACTTTTGCATCCATCACCAGCTGGCGGGTGTTTAAGAATTAAAGCTGCGTCCTGGAGGAAGTGTATTTGCAGACGGAACGGAAACGTATTTACTGATCGCATATCTCTCGCCCCATTGGGCCTGGTCAACACCTTCCCCCTGCAGCGCCAAGCCCTCCACTCCTTCCGGGCAGCTGGCGCCTCGCATCCTTGGCCCGGGGCCATGGGCATGGACATGGCGCAGGATGCGCTCCGGAGTCGCAGGGCGAAGGACTTAATTTATGGCATCGAACTTTTATTGGGCAAATTTCGGTTCATCTCCATGCGTGTATTAAGACTAATGGCCGAAAGCTGCCGGAAGTTCTTCATTGACAAAGACAGTGGCGGAGGAAATTCGAGGTCAACATCTTTGCCCTGGGATTGCTCGTAATTGGGATGAGATGGTGAATTAAAATGGTTAAAAACTATAAGTATAGCATAGTTTTGGGCTTTCGAAGAAAATATTATTTTGTATAATTTAAGTCCGCCTTGAAAAAATGGAACATTATTAAAAAATATATATATTCAGATTTTATTAGTTCTCTCAAATATTAAAGTTTAAAAAAAACAATATCCCATCGCTTCAATTATTCTTAATTTAAATTTGATTTAAAAAGGGGTGAATGAACGCCATTTTAAAACACTATCGTATTTTAACAATTATGCAACTTCATTTAATTCACACATTTATCACGAATGCGTTTTTCGAAAAGATTGAAATTGCAAACGGAATCGCGCAAGCCATGCGAAAAAATCCTTAATGGTTCGAATAATAAGGTACCTCGGCCTTTTATCGAGAATATATATTTAAAATTATTATATTAACTGAATTTTGTAAGAGTTCATTTCACAAGATAACAAAATGTATTGGCTTAGAGAATCGAATCGAAAAATAAATGCTAAATATTTTTCTAAATATCAAAAATATTTTTAAATTGTTCCACATTTTCATAAGAATGGATGGATAAGAAAAAGCTTAGAGGCGTCTTTTGAAAATATATAAATATTCACGCTTATTTCCTCTAAGTTATTTTAATATTTTTCCCAGAACAGTTCTCTCAAAGGATATTGGGGCAGGAGGGGCAGGAGGATCGGTGGGCAGTGCAAACAGTGCCAGCGACGCGTTGTTGACCACTTGGCGTCGGCGTTGGCGTTGGCATTGCAAGTGCGTTTATGGTTTGATGATTTACAGTCACACCCATAAATATTCGCACGGCCAGTGTGCACATTATTCGCGATTTATGCCGCTTTGTTCATAACTCATGCAACAGCACATGTAAAATTTATGCAATTATTAATTTAACACGCCTGCTGCCTGCTGCCACGCCCCCATCCCACCCTGTCGTCCCACCAGCTGACCCGGTTGACCGGCCCCCCTGACATCCCACGATCCCCATCCTCATGATCAGATTCCATTTCCATGGGGTTTATCAATAAATACAGATCGAATCCGAGCCGACTAAGCGTTTTACGGCCAAAATTCGGACGGATGGTGAACCAATTTGTACAGTCGAAGTCGGGGGCATCGATGATAGAGACAGAACAGAGACAAAAGAGGGAGAGAGAAACAGAAGGGGCTAGGGGTTATGGTCCACTTCCCTCTTCCACCCGCAGTGGACCCGCCATAATTTACTCGACGAGCAAAAACACTCACGAAAAATAATAAATGTCCAATATGTTAGCCCGTCCCGGCAACAACACATACACACATCCAAGCGGAGTCAAAAGAAAGCAACAACAATTACTCCAACAACTCCACTCCACCTCCACCTCTGGTCTACCTCCACTACACTCCAACCTCCACTGCAACCTCCCACACAAAATCGACATCAGTGACAGGAGCAGCAGAAGCAACTACAACAATAATGCATATAGGAAATGTTAGCCGCCCAAATCTGAGATTTTTAATACCCTTGCCAGCCAATACATATCATATTTAAGATTAAACAAACAAGTTTATTTAAAAAGGCAACAAATTAGAAAAATACAAGAAGCTCAGAACTCCCCCATCAAAGATTTTATTCGGTCGCATTAATCCCAAAGATAGGCATTCGCATATTTTTTTAAGTTGCAAAAATGTGTTTAAATTAAACTCCCTTAAAAAGCTATAAACTGGGCTAATCTCAGATCGGGATTATTGTAACATAATTCAAACATAATTCCGATATGTCAGATATATATTATAAAATATTTTTAGCCCGCTTGGCACCGATTTGAATGAAAGTTTCCATATCGAATACTACTTTTGGAACAACCTGACTTTTTTAAAAATTAGCTGTGATATATATATAGTGGATGATCCAATGATCCTCCAAGCTTACATACGAGATACCAGTACTTAAAAACTCAACTGACTCTCTTTTACAGTGGGTTAAAAACTTCTGTTCAAAATTCGAATTTAAATTTAAATTTTAACAAATTTAAAACAAATATAAACAAACTGCCAACAAAGCCGTGCATCCTCTGCAAGGGTATCCAATAAAATAGGTTCATTCGCATGTGTGAAGCGAAGGATGGATAAGGAGGAGGAGGAGGATGCTGGAGGGAGCAACCTAGATGGGTGGCACACTGGGGTGGGCCGAAAGGAAGCTGGGGCCACCTGCTAGGCTCGAGTGCAGGGAGTGAAGTTCCATTGCGAACATGGGCAGCATGTCGCTCCATTAATTTGCCATAAAACAGAAGTGGACTAAAATTTGTTTGTCGCTGCTATTGTCCAAGCAAAAAATTACAAATGGTTCAGTTCCAAGAGAAATGGGAGCTGTGGGCCGTGGGAGGAATGCTGCCGGATTGAAGCGGGGAGCGGGAAGCGGGGAGAACTAGTTGGGGGGTCAGAGCTAGGGTCTGCTTATTTATGGCGCAACCACTTTTGATGTTCTGTTAAATGTCCGCAATGACACATTGAGGACATCCCCCATTCGTGCCGAAGTACATGCCCGACATGGAAGGACATTAGGGGGCAGTGGCGATCTACTTGCCATTCCCCTATGAGTGTGTCCAGATAAGTCAACTGTGAGCCTAATGTGATTGCAATTTGCACGCAATAAATATAAGCAAAAGGAAATCGCTGGCATTTTGTACAGGTTCTTAAAAATTACCTTTATTTGTTGTACTCTATTTTCCAAGGAACAAATTGTTTCGTGTTTTAAAAGTAATCTGTGTGAAATTAGATTTATTCTCATATGTTTTACACGATTATAAGCAAATACACAAAATAATAAAATCGGCCTCCGATTATGGTATGATCAGCTGAAGACCATAAAAACAATAAAACAACATTAATATTCAATAATAATCAAATGACAAGTTTATTTTGAATAATTCGACCATATTATAATTAATTTCCATAATTCCAAATTATGCTATACAAAATATTACTCATCCGCCATGTGTAAAAATGATACCATGAAATTAAATTGGTGAAGAGTATGCCAATTTCTGGCTAGTTTCCAGTGCATCGATAGGAATTGATTAGTTATCGGGCAAAAAGGTGTGTCAAATTTGATTATTTGATATTTATTTATTTGATATATATTACTGCCAGTCAATTACTACATGTAAACAAACAAAAAGAACAGCCAAGCAGCTGTGTTCGAGTCCAGTGATAACCCTTGACCGCAAGTGAAGGTGTGAGCGGAGGCGACTAATTAGCCAACGCAAACGCCAAGAATCCGTAATATAGACGTCACTATTGCTGATAAGGCTGATAAGAGAACTCGGAGGTCCCAGTACTAGATCGCTAAAATGTGGAAGTCAGTTCCAAGTCGGCTTTTCGATCGAGTTGTCGTGCAGAGGTTACAGAGGAGATTCGAGAACACCCTAGAAATGGCCAAGGATAATCTGACAGCAGTACTGCACGGCATTGAGGACCTTCGATTGGTAAGCCAGACAAGGATCCCTACTAGTTAGATCAGAATCTGTAATTTCACTTGACAGGAACAACGTCCTATCCCGGAGATAGCCGATGATGGTAAGTAATAATTTCGAAATTTAATTATTCTAATTTCTCATATTCAAACATTTCTGAAGCGAATTTTCGATAAAAAATGATTAGTAATTTCTCTGTTACTGTTTTTAATAAATAATACAAAATTATATTATATTACATGATTATATTAATCATTTCTATTACAATGCAGGCATTTATGGGTAAAATGTTTCAAGGTCAAATTTAAATGATTAAAAGGCTTACTGATAGAAAAAATTATACCAATAAAACATTACTTAGGCCCATGGCAGTCAAAATTGGAAGTTTTATTATTAGTTCGGTTTATTTGCTTATCGGATGGATCGGAATTATTTCTCAATAAGAGGTCAAGGTCAAAATTTTATATATTAATTTCTCAACCCCTACTTCTACTACTAGTTAAATTATTTTAACATTATTTCAGCGTTTAATATTATTTGATTTTAAATTTCCATCCTCCTAGAGGTCCTCCTGGCCATGGACAGCGTGGGCATTTGTGGCTCCGATGTACATTACCTTGCCCACGGACGCATCGGCGACTTCATTCTGACCAAGCCCATGGTGATCGGCCACGAATCCGCCGGCGTGGTGGCCAAGCTTGGCAAGAAGGTGACCAGCCTGAAGGTGGGCGATCGCGTGGCCATCGAACCGGGTGTTCCCTGCCGCTACTGCGCCCACTGCAAGACGGGCAAGTACAACCTCTGCCCCGGTATGGTCTTCTGCGCCACGCCCCCCTACGATGGCAATCTCACCCGCTACTACAAGCACGCGGCGGACTTCTGCTTCAAGCTGCCCGACCACGTCTCCATGGAGGAGGGTGCCCTGCTCGAGCCTCTGTCCGTCGGAGTCCACGCCTGCAAGCGGGCGGAGGTCACCCTGGGCTCCAAGGTTCTGATCCTGGGAGCCGGTCCCATTGGTCTTGTCACCCTGCTGGTGAGTCCTTCACATGAAAATCCTTTTAGATTTTGCAATTACTTAATTTAGTTTATTTCGAAAAGTAAATTGCATGTATGTAAATCTGTTACATATAAAATTAATCTCAACATCTATTAACAATAAATTAAATATCCATATTTTAAGGGAATTTAAATTTATTAAATCTTACTTTCAATAGCAATGAAATATGATTAAGAATAATAATCGATATATCTTAAATAATCTTGTTTTATTTTGTTTTGTTTTCGGATAGGCCGCTCAAGCCATGGGCGCCTCTGAGATCCTGATCACAGATCTGGTGCAGCAACGTCTGGATGTGGCCAAGGAGCTTGGTGCCACCCACACGCTCCTGCTCCAGAAGGATCAGTCCGCGGAGGAGACGGCGACCCTGGTCCGCCAAACGATGTGCTCAGAGCCGGATAAGGCGATCGATTGCTGCGGAGCGGAGAGCAGTGCCCGATTGGCCATTTTTGTGAGTAAGCCCTCTGGATAATACCCGAACTATGATGCTGACTTCGCACACCCCCTCCTTTTCAGGCCACCCGCTCTGGAGGAGTGGTCGTGGTGGTGGGCATGGGAGCCCCCGAGGTTAAGCTGCCGATGATCAACGCCCTGGCCCGGGAGGTGGACATTCGCGGCGTCTTCCGCTACTGCAATGAGTGAGTCTTCAAGAGAGTTTGTTTCTATAGAACCTACCAAAAACCCTAAGATTACCTTTAGCTACGCTGCTGCTTTGGCCTTGGTGGCCTCCGGGAAGGTGAACGTGAAGCGACTGGTGACCCACCACTTCGACATCAAGGAGACGGCGAAGGCCTTTGAGACGTCGCGCAAGGGCCTGGGCGGCGCCATCAAGGTGATGATCCACGTGCAGCCCAGAAACACCAACAATCCATCCAAATTTTAAATCATGTACGCCTAGAAGTCTAGAATAGAATTCCCAGTAAACTGATCAGCCTCCATCAAGCTACATACAAAATCGAACCTTTCGACTCTCAGTATCCCTGAAATAAACCAAATTCGTTGAGTTCCCGGTTGTGTATCAGTCGGTCCCTTCGCAGCCCCGAGCAACCTCGAGCAGAGCAGAGAAGTGAAATGGCCGGCATTGTCCTCTATGGGATCGCGGCCTGCCGTCGCACCAGCTACTGTCTCGGGTTGCTTCGCGCCTCTTGTCGATACCGGGGTGGTCTCTCCTCGCCCTCCATGGGGCCAAATGTGAGGCGCCGTAAGCATGACAGTTCTACCACAGAGTCCGGCGACTCCGGAGAGTCAAAGCCTTTCCAGCAAGGAAGCCAAAGCCAGAAGGAGGAACCGGCCAGGGGAGCCGGAGGGTTTTCGACTGCACAATCGCCACCCGATCCCCCAGAGGTTCCCGGGGAGCGGCGACCGGAGGCACCTTTGGAGGCCAGGCCCGAGCTTCCATATAAGGTCCATCCCCAAACGAGTCCTGTCGGTCCCCCGCCCATAGAGATCAAACCGCAAAGCCCGCAACCTATCACCTGCAGCTCGGACACCCACAATTCGAAGGGTCCTTTCAAATATTCGGGTTTTCAGTTGGGTGTTCGAAGCGGTTCAGACATAAAATCCAAAGATGAGGCAACAGAAGATGCCAGTTCAGCTGATCCACAGCAAAGCGCATCCCCCGCTGGTTCGGATCAGCACATGCATCCTCAATCGCCCATTGTGGAATTTATTAATGATCCCAAGTATCAGAGATCGTCGGAAAGTGCGACAGAGCTCGAGTCTAGTGGCTCGCCTCCAAGCGAATCTCAAGGCTCTGTTAAATCCAAGGACGAACCCAAAATTCACATAACTTTCCCCACCGACCTGGAGCTTGCGTCGCAGGTCTTAATACTTGCTAAGCCCAAAGATGTTGCGCAGGTGGAACCCCAATCCTCAACTGAGTCTGCACCCCAAAAGAAATCTGACCCGGAGTCGGATAGCTCACCCTCAGCGGATCAACAATCAATAGATGAACGTGCCTCACCGGCTCCGTTTTCCAAATTATCTAAGACGGAGCCCAAGCCCGAAGAGCCATCTTCTAGTATCTTTGAGCTCAAGCCCGATGTGTCCTCAACTGAATCAAAAGACAAGCCTGTCCCACAAGCCTCTAATGCGTCCAGTTTGGATACAAAGCCTCAGATCTCGTCCAGCCCCACAGCCAAGGAATGCGTGCACAAAAATTTTACTCTACCGATTCTAACCCTCAAGGAAGTCATCCCCGAGGAGTCCAAGGATGACCTTAAGATGAATGTCATTGATATAACACCTAAGTCTGATGATGCCAATCGGTGTCTGAATCTCAGGGTTAAGTCGCAGGCAAGCCACATCTTCTCAGCCGAACTCCAAGACGGGGAATCAGGTTATCAGACCCCGCTTCAGACCAGCACCTCGGCAGATAGCCCGGGACGAATCTCCGGAATCCAGACCAGCTCGGGCTTTGATCAGATGGAGGGCACTTATAGAGCAATTAAGGAGGAGCTCGGAGCAGGTGTCAATGAATCCCAAATAGATAGAATCGAAGAAGCAGAAGAAGATGTAGTCGACAGGGATGTGATTAACAAGTGGGTGCAAAAGTTCAAGGCGGAACTCAAGGCAAAGGAGGAAGCCGCATTGGCTCAAAAAAACACAGATCTTGCTTCTACCACGACAACAGCCTCAGCCCACCTCGAGGATAACAAGGGTACCCAGACACCTTCCGTTACCAAATATCCAGGAACCCCCGTCGAGACCTCAAATCCAAAATCGCAACTGTTTTTGCCGCTGAAGATCGTACCCAAAGACGAAGCTCCAACACCATTTATCCAGTCTCTGAAACCTATATCTCTGTCCGATCTGAAGATGGAAAAGGATAGGCCAAGTACTGCAGAAAGTAAAGAAACCCCCACCATTGAGTTTATCAAAAAACATGCAACGGATGCGAGTCTCAAGGGATCATCACCAAGTGACTTCCATCAATCTACAGCGGAAATTGTTGCCATGTTTAAGGACGACACTGAGGCGGATCAAACCAAGACTGAAGAAGGCTCAGTCAAAGATCTATTTGATCAATTGGATCAATTCGACAAAGGCCAAGATCGTTGGTGGACTCAGCCAGAGCTCCCAAAAGCCACCGAGAGCAGTCCACCCGAAGTTCTGGCCACAGTGTCAATGAGCTCAGGAAATGAAGATGAGAAGACTCAGACGGAAGTGGGACACCTTGACGATTCTAATAAAGGTGATACAGATAAGAAAAATGATGACAAGGATATATTGTATCCTCTAGGGAACTTGGATTCAAGCATTCAAGAGCCCAGTCCCGAGAATGAAAATAAGATAATCCAAACGGATAAGGATTACTTTGAACAACTAGGTCTCATGGATTCCCGGATTCGCGATGAGGAGATCGGACAAGCACAGGAGATCGAGGAAAATCCTACGAACGAACCAGTCGGCACGGAGGAAGTCGATGCGAAAGAGCATCGAGTTGAACTGGCTGAAAAGATTTCGACCTTTTTGAAGGCTGTCAAGGATGAGGACCACTCGAATTCGAATGTGCTATCTTCATCGGAGCTAACTCCAGGCGAACTCTACGATCCCGTATCGGAAGAGATTTCCCTAATCAGCGAGATCACCGAAATGGGTATGTCAGAGCTGGCGGAAGGCGACGAGGAAGCCAGGAGTCTCGAGGCTTTCGAGGTTAAGGAAAAGGAGGACGAAATCAGAGTGCAGCCCATCCAGGCATTGGATGAGACGAAAACAAAGGTTGACGACAAGGAGCCCAATGTGGAAAAAGAAGATTCAAAAAAGAAGCCCGAGCTGGACGACGGAGAACTGTCCCTGAAGCTGAAGGACAAAATCACAGGACAGCCTCCTAAGGGCGAATTGCCCAGTGCGCCTGGCGAGAAGTCTCTCATGCAGTACCTCTTCGACAAGATCTTGGGCAAGGAAAAGAAGGGCGACAACAACAAGCGCCAGATGTCAACCTACACGGGTCGGCGTTACCTAAGTACTAGCTGCTCCTTCGATTTCTTGCCAGGACACCTTACCCCCAAAGGACATCAGCCAACCGAACCGGAGCTATCGACTCCTGTCCGCATGTGCCTGCAGCAGCCGGAGCTGCAGCCGCCGGCACTCGACATGTTCGCCAAGAAGGACAATAAAAAGGACGAAACCAAGATACAGGGTGGTTCCCCAAAGCTTTGTGCCAAGCCCCGAAAATCGCCACGCGAATTGCTTAAGGAAAAGCAGGAAAGCAGGAATATCGAGATCTTGGGCGGATCCGAAGAGTGCTCCAAAAAGATGAAGCACCTGAAGGAGCTCACCGAGAAGAAAGACGACGACGACGATTGCAGCGCCAACTTCAGCGACGCGGCTTCGCGATTTTTCCGACAACTGTGGGTGAGTTGATGGGTGGTAACTGGTAACGGAGTGGGAAACTAACTGGGTTACCCTACCCGCTTACACTTCTATCAGCATTCCTTCCATATAGTCAAACATATTTTTGACTCCAGCTATATTTCACTGTGTACTTTTCCACGTTAAGCCGAAAACATTTAATTAGGAAGAGTATAATTGGTTTTTTTTTTAATATTACATTTTTTATAGATTTTAACTATCATATAGGGTAATGTAACTTACAAACAATGCTGAGGCTTACTTATAACTAACTAATAAGAAACTATTTTGACTTGGGTAGCAATTTTCTTTAATTTTTCTTTTCTCAAAACACTTAATTTCGTTTTTGTTTTTTTCAAAATTCCTATAGAACAGAAAATAAGGGTAGATACAATTTCGATCATTTAACATTAAGATTTACATTTGATTCATTTCAACATAATGTGGTTCCAAATACTCGATTCAACATAGTGAAGTCGCCTTTGTATGGGGGCAATCCGAACGCCTACGTAGTAGCAGATACATTTTTGAATGTCATATCGAGGTGATTGAAGCCCAGCTAGATGTAGTTTATAGATTAGCTCCATTTCGCACGACATCATAAAAACGTGGAGAAGTGTTCAGCGTCAATTAAAATTTTATGCCACCCCAGGCCTGATAAGGGGCCACAAATCAGCGTCGGCTTTATTTTGATAGTACATGTCCAGCGGGGTAGTGGAATTGTTCTATAACTATAACCAAACACACTGGGAGCCGCGTTAGGTTGTTTGTAGGTCAAGAACGAAATCTCTAATCAATGGGAGACAGTTTTCGATATTTTCAGATGCGACGAGCCACTCAACAAAGGCCAAATAATCTTGGATGGAAAGAAGTGGAAGTGGACATGGAGGGGTCGTACTGATGACACTGACTTCCTGGAACTCATTATAGTGTAACTGATGATCCCGATTAGATAAACTAATGTGGAGAATATGACCAACCAAAATTTTAGCTTTTTAAGGAATACTTACAAATAAACAAATTGTTCTTTTATCGAAATTAAATTAATTGTAAAATATTGTACTGATTGTGGTATAAATACACCGGTATTAATTGGCAATCGGCCAAAATAATATCAAACCGACGGTCTCCGCTAGCAATGCTGACCACGAATATATGTGTACTTTAGAGATGTCATTTTCACTGCGCAGCAAACTTCGAAATTATCTGAATACTAATTGTCACCTATGGCTGCTGAACGAATTTCACATTTCTTTTGGTTTTAAAAAGTACAAAATAAACAAGAAGGGAATTTATGTTCTTGAACATGTTCTTGGCGAACTTATGGTACTTTTGCAAGGTGTAAACTTTATGGTCCCGTATACCCGATACTCCTCTGCTAAACTAAGGGTTCAAGGATCATTTAAATTATAATGGCCTCATGTTGTTGTTGGATGATACTCCTCTGCTAAACTAAGGGTTCAAGGATCATTTAAATTATAATGGCCTCATGTTGTTGTTGCGATGCAAGGTATTTAGAGCAAAGTTCATTTAGAACAAACCCCTGATTTATTTTCGGTATGAAAATGTATATTGACCAAATGGATTTGCATTTATTTTTCCTCTATCAGCAATGAATGCAATGCAGACTGGGAGGTTGACAAACATTTCAAATTAACGTACCACATATGCAATAAAAGTATCCCAGTGCTTATAGCCTTCGAGAAATCGTGGTTTTAACAATTATGGTAATTGCGGGGGCTGGGTACGAAGAATATTTAAAATCAACATTGTCTAGATTTTGTACACCCCGAATTCTAGAGGCATGGATGGACTTGGCTATTGATGCTGTTCAAGAATATACATTCTTTATAGGGCCGGAGAATCTTTCATCCCCCAGTTAAATGTGTATGAATACAATATACCCTTTGTACCCTATTAGTAAAGACTGTAATCACAAATAAAGCTAAACAAATTAAAGTTTATTTTCTGTATTTTTTTCATATTTATTTGCATATTTGTTTCATAAAAATTTGATTTTAGAAAAAATAAGGTGGCCTTGCCCCCAAAGCCAGTTGAACTGTCAGTTTCTGCTGCATGAGTTTGGTGTTTGCTTAGTGTGAGACTATAGGCGAAGGCTAAACAACAAATGTGTTTTTAGCTTTATCCATTCAAAATTTCTTGTTCAATTTAGGCCAGTTTACAAAATTGTCATTATGCTTGGTATAGCCGCGTTGGCTATAAGCCGGTATACGGGGGCCACTATTAGGCAAAGGTGCATGCACCCCAGCTTGTTCCTGCGCTTCAAGCACTGGCACAAGATCCTTGAGATCCCGAATTTCGATCACGGAACCGAGCACGAGGGCCAGAAGGTGCCACGTAGAGGTGAGTTTTATGAGGGTATGAGTGAATCTTGAATCTTGTGACCCCTTGATGCCTTCAATTTCTCGGTAAGGCGCACTCGAAGACCCAGACACTTCGCCCGATATTCGCATTCCGATGAGAGTCGGTAATGGGATAATGGAGGAACTCGAACGGCAAAATATTCACAGGATCGCCGTAAAGCAGTTGCAAGAGGAAGACGAATCTCGACGAGAGATACGCAAATCCGCCGGATACGGCGATGGCGAGTCGGAAATAAAAGAAGGCCAAGAGGAACTCGAAGAGATGAGAATCGAGTGCCGAAACTTGGCCAAAGAAATTACCATGGGCGGCGATGAAGTTGACGATGAGTTTTTAAAAAAATGCAAGAAAGTCGCCGACAGGGAGAAACAGAAAAAGGACAAGATGAAAAAGAAGTGCCGCGATTTGGCCGCCAAAGAAAAGTGCGAATTGATGTTGTTGAAGGAAAGGTGCAAGAAAATGGCCAAGAAAGGTAAAGGCAAAAAGGGAGAATCATCTGAAGAGGATGAAGAATCTGCTGATAAGGAAGAAGAATCAGCTGAAAAGGATGAAGAATCTGCTGAAAATGAAGAATCTGCAGAATCATCTGAAAAGGAAGAATCATCTGGAAAGAAAGATTCAAGCAAAAAGAAAAAAGGTGATAAAGATTTGGAAGAGAAGTGCGAGAAAATGGCGCAGAAGGAGAAATGCCAAGAAATGGCCGATAAGGAGATGTGCAAGAATAGGGCCCAGAAAAAGAGATGCAAAAAACTGCTCGAGGAGGAGAAATGCAAGAAAATGGCCGAAAAAGCAAACAAAGGCAAGAATAAGGAAAAATCGAAAAAGAAGGATCCCTGCGAACAACCAGATCCATGCGAGAAGAAAGAGGATCCTTGCAAGAAGGACCCATGCGAAGAAAAAGCTGAACTGAAAAAGAAATGCATGGAATTGGCGCAGAAAGATGTATGCAGAAAGCTAGCCAAGAAGGAGAAAATGAAAAAGATGTTGAAAGAGTGCAAGCAGTTGGCCTTGAAAGCTAAATGCAAGAAGATGGCTAAGAAAGAAAAGGAAGAAAAGGCTAAGAAAGACAGGGAAAATAAGGATAAGGATAAGGATAACGATTGCTAAAGGTAACCGGCCGATAGAAATAAACGCGACTGCCTTAATTATTCCACCCTTGCAGAAGGTATTATGATTTTCTCCAGATGATGGCAAGCTATTAGCCAAAACAATCTAGCCATGTCCATCTGTCTGTTGAAAATGATAATTGATCAATTTTTACCTATCCTAAAAGTCTAGCTACTATACAAAGCGGTTTGATCGGGCACCGATCCTTTCATCCTTAATCCTTAATTTTTATACCCTTGCAGAGGGTATTATAATTTTGACCAGAAGTTTGTAACGCAGTGAAGGAGGCATTTCCGACCCTATAAAGTATATATATTCTTGATCAGCATCACCAGCCGAGTCGATCTAGCCATGTCCGTCTGTCCGTCTGTCCGTCTGTCTGTCTGTCCGTCTGTCGGTTGCTATGTAAACTAGTCCCTCAGTTTTAAGGCTATCGGACTGAAACTTTGCACCAACCCTTCAATCTGTTGCAGGTAGTATATAAGTCGGAACGGCCGGAATCGGAACACTTGATCACATAGCTGCCATAGGAACGATTGGGAAAAACAGCCATATATTCGCCATTCTTAAAGGTTTTTTATTTATTTCTTGGTAATCTCTATTTAATAGCAATTTTAACATATCCTGAAAGTTTCATCAAAATCGGACCACTATATCCCATAGCTGCCATAGGAACGATAGGAGAAAATGGCTCATTGAGCATAACTCTGGTGTTTTTCAAGACAATTAATTCATTCTTGAGAAAAACAGTTTTCATAGACATTAAAGCCTTTTTGGAAATTTAAAAACCAAAGATCGGATCACTATATCCTATAGCTGCCATACAATCAATCGAACAGTTTAAAGGCAACTGGTCTGCAAGGGTATTCTAAGCTTCGGGTACCGAAGCTAGCCTTCCTTTCTTGTTCCAATTATTTTTTTTGGGAACCTTCCGAGTTATATTTAAATCCGGAGTATATACGACTTGCCTACTAATACTAATACTACATCAGTATTTTATTTTTAATTTTGTTAAACAAATATATAGGACATAGTTTCACGATTTTTGGGTTTTAATTTTATATAGACATTAAGTATATTTTCCAGGAATGAATTGTCTTCATAAAAAAGCATAGCCATAAGCCATAAGATAAAGTGAGTGATCCGATTTTGTTAATACTTTTAGGATAGGTAGAAATAGTCTATTATATTACCCTCAGCTAGGGTATAAAAAGCATCACCTCAACTGAAGTTCATAATTCCAGATTATATGTTATCCTTCAGCGGAACTGATGAGGAAATGCGAGGAAATGGCCAAGGATAAAGAAAAGCAGCGGAGGAAAGAAATTGCGAAGAATTTGCGCCGAGAAGAAATTCAAAATAAAATGGCAGAAAATGAAAAATGTAAAAATATAATGCTATCTGTTACTTCTGAAATCGCAAGCTAACGCGGACTCTAACAAATTATAAAATGTTTAACACCATGTTCAATTTTATAATAAAATTACGATATATGTGTGCAGAAAACTTGGGCTCACATATGGATTTAAAATTTCTTAAGAAATTTAAGTTTCAAGCATAACTACTAATGTATAATACGAGGGTGTGCTACATAAGTTGCCTAATTCATGTTCAGGTGAACAAATTGATCTAGCCATATTGGACTCCTTATGTTAAGTTTTCGAATTTTCTTAGCCCGACTATTACACTTTAATTATTTTCATTCAATTTAAAAAATGTGTTCCGAAAAAAAATCATGTTTTGGGGCTATTAACAATAGTTGTTGACAGCACTTTAACAGAAAATTAAAACATATCTCGTTTAAGAATCAGTTACAATGCATTAGTCGGTGGAGTATCCAATTGCAGTCCAGGCTTCGATTCCCAGGCGAACAAATATTAAATATATGTACATATACCATATACATATAAAAGTCCATTTTTGGAAATATTTATTCAAAATATTTTATATTGGCGATTAGTGAAGGTCAACTCTCCGACCCTATAAAGTAAGTATGTATATATATTTTTGATCAGCATCGGTAGCCTAGTTCATCTAGCAATGTCTACCTGTCCGTCTGTCTGTCTGTTTCTACGCAACCTAGTCTCTCAGTGTGGAAGCTTTCGGGCTAAAACTTCTTGCTGAGCCTTTTTCTGTAGAAGGTAGTCGGAACGGAATCGAACACTATAACACATAGCTGTCATTGTAACGATTGGGAAACTAATCCATATATTCACCATTTATAAATATAATGAATTGATTCTTTAGAAATCACTATTTAATGACTATTTTAACCTATTCTGAACATCCTATAATAATCGGACCACTGTATCCTATAGCTGCAATACGAACGATTGGAGGAAATGGTTCCATGAGCATATCTCTGGTATTTTTCAAGGCAATTAATTCACTCTTGGAAAATTATCTATTCATAGACATTAAAACCGACTTAAGGAATTGAAAAAATTGGACCTTTACATGCTATAACTGCCATATAAATGGTTCGGACGGTTTGAGTACAACTGGTCATCAAGGGTATTGTAAGCTGTTTTCTTAATTTTATTGATTTTACAAATTCCATTGGCTTATACAAATAGTTATAACATGTATTTTTGACCAGTGCAATATAAAAATATTTCTATGGCAAGGCTCAGTGGCCATGCTTTAAACGTCACCCAAATTGTGAGGTCTTGGACCCCATCGGTTAGATTTTTCAGTTCATCAATTGATAGCTTCCTGGTAGTAACATTTTTTGGAGATCTTTCGGTTCTAAGTTTTTTTTCTTTTTTTATTAAATTTCTAAATTTTGTGTTCCTTTAAGATATTCAAAATTACAAAAATGTCGGCACGAGCTGCGTTTGCTTTGAGCAAGTATTCGGGGCTATGCTCCCGAACCTTTACCCGATGCAAAGGTCTAAACATGATTATCCGATCCAACCACTTGGCAAGTGACCCCGAGCAGCAGGATATGCGACGCCGGTTGGACGGAATCCAAGAGGAAGAGCCTAAGCCAAAGCATTGTAATCCATTGTTTCCCCATGGAGGTAAGTGCAGAAGTGCCTAAAGCTTTTGTGACGTTGCTGAGATATTATATTTGCAGGCACCTGGGAATATATTCTTCCTAAGATCCCGCAGCGACAAGAGGACCTTCTCAAGGACCTGGAGCTTAGGCAGATCACGTGTCTGGCTTGTAAGGATGACGATCTAAAGAAAAAGTGCGCCGAAATGGCCGAGAAGAAGAAGTGCGCAGAGATGGCCGAGAAGGAAAAGTGTAAGAAGAAGGCCGGAGGCGGCGACAAGAAAGGAGGTGACAAAGGTGGCAAATGTGGTAAAGGTGGTAAAGGTGGAGAAGAAGAACAGAAAAAGAAATGCGCCGAGATGGAACAAAAGAAAAAATGCGACGAAATGGCCAAGAAGGAAAAAGAAGCCGCCGAGAAAAAGAAATGCGCCGAGATGGCCAAGAAGGAAAAAGAAGCCGCCGAGAAAAAGAAATGCAAGGAAATGGCCGAAAAAGATAAGTGCAAGAAGAAATAGGATGCAGACAAGAGGAAATAAACAGATAGATGCAGCTATGGGCAAATAAGGGAAATAAAACGGGTAGTAGAGAAAATATGCTGACTTAAAAAAATAAATCAAAACGAAATAAAACAAAAATACCGAGTCTGGTCTGGGGTTCGAACCTGAGTGCCTCGTATATCAGCCAGACGTCCTAACCATTGCACCACCATATACATTTCGAATCGTGTAGCTAATACAGTATAAATATATTGAAGGCGCACATTCATACTTACATATGTACATGAAGTAAGAATGTTAGTGAGTTTCCCGACTGATTAAAACATTAAAATAAACTTAAAACATATTGGCTAATTAAAAATTGTTCTAACTAAAGTCGTATGAAATGCCTTTAGCAAAGAATAATTTATCTGGGCAAACATTTACTCTAGATTCGTGAGCCTCAAAAAAATGCATCCAAGAACCACAAGACGATTGGATGACAACCCAATCATGTCTGAAATTTATCTGCTTACGCATTCCATGCTTAGATCTCCGACTGCATATTTAGCTTGAAATCATTGTTGCAAATGCCACGTGCTGCTGCTGTTGGTGTTGCCGTTGCACCTGCAACATTCGCTGTAGAAAAACGCCCCAATTTGGTTATAAGCAAAATATACATTTCGAATCAAGTAGCTAATACATTATTACGGCATTGAAGGCGCACATTCATACATATACTAGGTGCGTTCCAAAGTAAACAGGACTTTTAACAAAAAGACAACGATTAGTTTTTTCGGCAAAATCAATTTATTTTATTCACAGTAGTCTCCTGCTTTAATACAGCTTTTTGCACAGTCCAAAAGCATGTCGAACGAGTGTTTTAGCTCGTTGCTCGGTATGCCGCCAGTATGCCGGTGCAAGCTTTTTGAACGGCCTCGACGTCTGCATAACGCTTTCCTTTCATCGGCAAATGCATTTTTCCGAAAAGGTAGAAGTCGCACGGTGCCATATCAGGTGAATACGGGGAGTGGTTGATGGTTAAAATGTGATTTTTGGTCAAATAGTCGGTCACAAGCGTCGATCGATGAGACGGCGCATTATCGTGCAACAAACGCCAACTTTCATCTTCGCGATATTCGGGCCGAACACGTCGAATACGGCGCACCAAACGCTTCAAAACTCCAAGGTAGAATACCGCATTAACGTTTTGGCCGGGTGGAACAAATTCTTTGTGGACAATACCCTTGGAATCATAAAAACAAATCAGCATTGTCTTCACTTTTGACTTCTCCAGGCGCGATTTTTTGGGTTTCGGCTCGTCCGGCGCCTTTCATTCAGCACTCTGGCGTTTCGTATCGGGATCATATTTCAGTCACAATCTTGTAAAGGAAGTTCGGGTCTTTTTTTGCCTTTTTAATGATGTCCTTCGAATGTTGAATTCTGCACACACCTTTTGTAAGCCCAAATGTTCGGTCAAAATGCGATAAATCGATGTTTTGGAGATGTTCAATTCTATTTGCATGAATTTCAATGATGATTTCGGCTGATTTTTTATGAATTCACGCACAGTTTCGATGGAATTTTCGGTGATCACGGATTTTGGTTGGCCCACATGTTCATCGTCATTTATGTCCTCACGACCACTTTGAAAACGTTGAAACCACTCGTGCAACCATCGCCATAAGCTTGTTTCATCAATTGAAACGTTTCGGTAAAAGTTTTACCAATTTTAAAACAAAATTTAATGTTGGCTCTTTGTTCGAAGCTCATTAGACCCTGTACCCAAAGGGTAAAGGGTATATTAAGTTTGTGCAAATGTATGTAACAGGCAGCAGGAGGCGTGGCAGACCCCACAATATTCTTGACCAGCATGACGAGCTGAGTCGATATAGCCATGTCCGTCTGTCCGTCCGTCCGTCTGTCCGTCCGTCCGTCTGTCCGTCCGTCCGTCTGGCCGTCTGTCCGTCTGGATAAACGAACGGATCTCAGAAACTGTAAGAGCTAAAAGAACCTTAACAGTGCAGATTCTCGTAATTATTACGCAGATGAAGTTTATTTTTTTTTCAGGTGCCACGCCCACCACCCCCGCAATTTGTATTTGAATTTTTGCACTGCCCTGCACTGCACAAATTTTAAGCTAAATTTTTTTTAAAAATACACATGAAATTGGAGCATAGATTTCTACCGATCCTGAAATTTCATCAAGATTGGTTAATTAGAAAGCGCACAATAAATACCTAAAGTTTACAGGCGCTAACCACAAATAATCTGTTTATTTGCACAAACAAACGGTAAATCGCTTGCGTTCGGTGGTTGATTTTTCTCGGAAGTGTCGCTGCAGCTGCGCTGCCACTACCTTCATATACATATGTATGAATGTGTACCTTCAATATATTTATACTGTATTAGCTGCCAGTTCAAAAAGTTTGGGTTTGTCGAACGGTTACGACGTTCGACTTAAAACGCGAAGATCTTGGGTTCGAATCTCAGACCGGACTCCGTGTGAATATATATTTTTTTTTGGTTTTGATTTATTTTGCCTAAAACCAAATTTGTACAGGGTCTGTAACAGTCGGGAAACTCGACTGTAACGTTCTTACTTGTTTTCGCACCGATGACAAAAACATACTGACACTTAAAACGCAATAACCTCACTTCCAATAGATGAAATGTCATGAAATTTTTACTGGAAGTCGATAAAGGATAGCAGATAGGATAACGCACCAGTTGACATATAGATGGTGCCACTAGAGGGCGCTAGATTCATAGAGTCCTGTTTACTTTGGTACGCACCTTGTATATATGAAGGTAGAGCGTTCTCAGCGGCACTTCCTAGATAAATCAACACCCGACCGTGGGCATGTACTCTAGCTCGTACAGTTTCTGAGATCCGTTCGTTCATCCGTACGGACGGCCGGACAGACGGACAGACGGACATGGCTATACTCAGCTCGTAATGCTGATCAAGAATATATGTACTTTGTGGGGTCTGCCACGCCTCCTTCTGCATGTTACATACATTTCCACAAACTTAATATACTCTTTACCCTTTGAGTACAGGGTCTAAATACTTCTCTGGCAAGGCTCAGTGGCCATGCTTTAAACGTCACCCAAATTGTGAGGTCTTGGACCCCATCGGTAAGATTTTCAGTTCATCAACTCACAGCTGCCTGGTAGTAACATTTTTTGGAGATCTTTCGGCTTTAAGTTTTTATTTGTTTGTTTAAATTTCTAAATTTGCTGTTTAAAGATATTCTAAATTATAAAAATGTCGGCACGAGCTGCGTTTGCTTTGAGCAAGTATTCGGGGCTATGCTCCCGAACCTTTACCCGATGCAGAGGTCAAAACATGATTATCCGATCCAACCACTTGGCAAGTGACCCCGAGCAGCAGGATATGCGACGCCGGTTGGACGGAATCCAAGAGGAAGACCCTAAGCCAAAGCATTGTAATCCATTGTTTCCCCATAGAAGCACCTGGGAAAATATTCTTCCGAAGATTCCGCAGCGACAAGAGGACCTTCTCAAGGACCTGGAGCTTAGGCAGATCACGTGTCTGGCTTGTAAGGATGACGATGATCTAAAGAAAAAGTGCGCCGAAATGGCCGAGAAGAAGAAGTGCAAAGAGTTGGCCGAGAAGGAAAAGTGTAAGAAGAAGGCCGGAGGCGGCGGTAAGAAAGGAGGTGGCAAAGGTGGCAAAGGTGGCAAATGTGGTAAAGGTGGAGAAGAAGAACAGAAAAAGAAATGTGCCGAGATGGAACAAAAGAAAAAATGCGCCGCCATGGCCAAGAAGGAAAAAGAAGCCGCCGAGAAAAAAAAATGCAAGGAACTGGCTAAGAAGGAAAAAGAAGCCGCCGAGAAAAAAAAATGCAAGGAAATGGCCGAAAAAGAGAAGTGCAAGAAATTAGCGGAAAAGGATAAATGCAAGGACAAATAGGGTGCAGACAAGAAGATGATCCTTGCAAGAAAAACTAAGCAGGAGATGCAGCTTTTGGCAAATAAAGGAAATCAGGCGGGTGGTAGAGCAATGCTGAATTAAAAATCAAATAAAAAAAACCATGGCTTATCGAATAAAGGGAAATAGTTTACTTTTACTAAAACAAAAAAACAATCGAATGATATGGGTGTGGAGGATAGGAAGGTAAGGGTGAGTGGGATATCACAAAATCTGACCTCATAATATATTTCATTAAATGATATGCCCTAGCGAAGATTGGTGTTAATGATGTTAACTTGCTTGGGGTATCGGAGAGATCTGTACCCTTTATCCCTTAAAACCCCCAAAAACAAAACAGATACTTACTCGAAAAAAATAGATGCAAAGATATGGCCGAGCAGCAGGCCATATAATATTAATGCAAGAAAAAATATTGTTGAATAAAAAATAAGGATCCTTGCAAAAAAAAAATGGCAAGTGAAATCGTATATAAATTTAGCAGAGTACTAAGTGCAAGGAGACAGAAATACAAATGATCGAATTTGGCCTAAACAGGGAATAAAAGCAGGGAAGAATAAAAAAGGAAGGCTAGCTTCGGTATCCGAAGCATAGAATACCCTTGCAGACTAGTTGCCTTAAAACTTTCGATTGTATGGCAGCTATAGGATATAGTGGTCCGATTTTGATGATACTTTCAGGATATATTCAAAATAGTCATTAATAAGAGTTTCCCAAAAAATAATTGAATTATCTTAAAAAATGGCGAATTTATGGCACTTTTTCCCAATCGTTCTTATGGCAGCTATATGATAGTGTTCCGATTCCGGCCGTTCCGACTTATATACTACCTGCAACTGATGGATCGGTGCAAAGTTTCAGACCGATACCTTTAAAACTGAGAGACTAGTTTACATAGCAACCCTTCAGACAGACAGACGGACAGACGGACATACGGACATGGCTAGATCGACTCGGCTGGTGATGCTGATCTAAAATATATATACTTTATAGGGGCGGAGACGTCTCCTTCACTGCGTTACAAACTTCTGTTCAAAATTATAATACCTTCTGCAATGGTATAAAATGTTAACCAAATGCAAGACACGCCGTTTACTGATTATGTCGATTAAAAAAAACAAATATGGTTTATCCGAAACTGGAAAACATAAATATATTGTCTGATTTACAATGTTAAATCGAATGAGATGGGGTTATATGATCAATCCGTAAGGCCAAAAAACTGTACTCTCTGTACCACTATGCAACGTAAGCCATAGTCCATAATACTTAATTACTATATGTTCACTATAAATGCACAATTAACTTGAGCAATCAGAGCATTTCCAATTCCGACAAATTATTATAATCAAGAGCTTTTGATATTTAAATACGTCTTGCAATCTGTCCCGCTTTTGCTAAGCGTTTTGAGGCTGTAAGCAAAGGCAATTGAAATTATAAAATTCTATATTTCATTGATAGAGTAACGATCATGTTCTTTTTTGTTTCCAATATATTAAAAATTCACTTGTATGTAAAATATACCTTAAAATGAAATACCTGCAAGAGTATTGGAACACGAGCTTTCCGTAGATAACTCACTTTCTTGATTTATTCCTAGCATTAAGCATTAATTGGTTCAATTGAACTACTATATATATATACATTTGTTAGTTATACGTACATACCAACTTGCACTGTTGGAGTCCATCTTAATGAGAAGACCATCCGAAACTCACCCAAAAGAAGCCTTTGACGAATTATGACAGAATATACTACTCAATAAGACTTATCTAAATCCCAAATCTATAAATATTTCTGTGGCAAATCGACTTATTGTCTGACTGTGAAATTAACGTCAGTTAATGATGTATCTTTCAAATATTTACTTCTCAGAATCAGAACTGTCATGGCTCAGGCAGGGACGTAGTTTTCTTACCCTCCTTTTTCTTACTCCTTTTCAATCCAGTTAAGGCTCAAAATTCCAAGTTAAATTTCGGTATAAAGACAAAATTTAATTAAAACCACACTAAGATGTTGAAACGGGCCTCGATGGCTCTGAGCCGGTACCCAGAGGCTTGCTTGTGCGCCAGCAACTGCTGTGTGCGTCCAATAAGGTGCCTCCGAATCAACCATTTGGTCAAGGTCAACGAGCACCTAAAGGAAGTCCACAAACCGCTGCGGAGCGATGTAATATCTCAGGGAGGTGGGTAATCGTCATTATGGAAATGTTTTTTTGAAATGTATCAAATCAATGTGGTTTTGTGATTGCATATTATAGGACCTTATAAAATCGCCAAAGTAGATAGAAGAATCCTAGTCAATATCGCCTTATCACTTCCCAACTATTAGTTTAACAATGTATACATTTTATATTCTGTAATGTCAAACGTCAATTCCTAGTTTTGTATAGTATAATTTTCTCCCCTAAACTTATTGCCAATGAAAATGTTATATTAAATGGCGAAAGAGTCTGCGCCTATGTACCCTTTATGCTCTAGCCATAAGATAACCGTTACTTCAATATAAATTGTATAACTAAGGGGTACATAAATAATTAATTAATTTAATTTAAAAGGTTAACAATCAAGTATGTTATGTGACTAAAAATGTCTTTACACATATGTACCAACAAAATATTAAAAACTATATCTTTTATCGATTTACAGTTTATTTTGTCGGACTTCATTTGCTCTTAAGCAATCATTAAATTAATCGTCTTATTTTAATTTCTATATGTTTTCAATTAAATTAGAAGAAAACAAGAAAAGTATTCATTATTCTTTTTTTATTTTGTATTATTTTCTTTCTCTTTTTTTGTATCTACATTTATGATTTACATTTCATAGATTTTTTCTGAACTTGGAATGATGTAGTTGATTGCCAAGCTGAGAACAAAATATTTAAGCACCCTTCAATTAGCACCTATATTTGGGGACATCCCAATGTTTTGAATGCAAAATAGAAATATTTTTTCCAGGTACCAGCCCGATACCCGATGTCCGGTCGGACGACTTGTTTGCTGCCAAGATTACGACCCAGCAGGTCCTTGGAAGCTCGGTAGTGGCCGTGCGCTTGCAGGAGCTTGAAGAAACAGTCCTTGTTCAGCCGATGCGAGGGCCGTTCCTGGGGGACTTGGAGCTGCAGCTGGAACGGAAGATCTTGGAGATCGAGTTGCCCGACCTTGAGCTGCCAAACCGAAAGTGCCTTCGCGAAACCGCCTCCCGAGGCGGCGGGTGCGACGAAGAATGCAGCAGCAGCGATGGAGGCGGAGGACACCGTGGTGGGTGCAAGAAAGATGGCCAAAACGGTGGAAAGAAGGGAGGAGACGACGACGGTGGGGACAAGGACGCCATCGATCAGATAAAAAAGAAGTGCCTGGCCAAGCAGAATAAGAAGATTAAGGCCGCCAGCTGCAAAGAACTGACCCAAGGACTAGTGTGCGCGAGATTAGCCGAGTTGGAGGAGTGCAGGAGATCTGCAGCGGCAGAGGAGTGCATGAAAATGGCCAAGTTGGCTAGAGGAGAAAAGGTAGATGATGGAAAGGAAGAGGAGAAAGCGAAAAAGGAAGGAGAAAATGGAAAAAAGGGTAAAGGTGGTAAAGATGGTAAAGGTAAGAGACTGCACAGAGTAACATAAGATCAAGGATCAATCCAATTGGGGTTTTGATCAATTTTGTTTATAAATATAGGGTATATATATATAGGGTATATATATAGGGTATAACAATTTGTCCGATGTTTGTAATGCAGTGATGGAATCATTTCCGACCATATAAAGTGTATATTCTTGATCAGCATAAACAACAGATGAGATCCAGACATGTCCATCTGTTCGTCTTATCGTCAGTCACGTGTGTTCTATTGGAACCATTGGGTCGAAGTTCTTAAGCTTCGGTATTTATAAAAAAAAAAGTTACATTATTGACCTATAGCTCTCATAGGAAGAGTGGAGGAAATAGCTCCTATGGAGCAAATCCTTACGAAATTTGATTAGTTATTAAGAAATAAGAAGAAGGTTTAAAGCTGATCTGATAATGTCTTACCATTAAATTCGAGAGCTGAAGATTTTTCAAAATAAAGTAGTTTTTTGACTTGTGTTAACTACGATCGAATTTCGCCTCTTCTTCTACTTGTTAAAGGTAAGAAAGAGTGCAAGGATAAAGCGGTAGAAGAACAGGAGCAGATCGATAAACTCAACAAGGAGTGCCAGGCAATGGCCGATAAAATGGAATGCGAAAAGCGGGCCAAATTCGAGGCCATCAGGCAGGCCTGTCTCGAGCAGAAACTGCGAGAGCAGTGCGCTAAACTCGCGGCGGAGGAGCGAATACTGGCCGAGGAGAGGCGGAAGGAGGAGGAGGAAGAGGCTCGTCGCAGGGCCGAGGAAGAGGCTGCTAGGAACCAGCCCGGAGAGGACATCGAGGAGATTCGAAGGAACTGCGAGCGGTTGGCAGAGGAGGCAAAGTGCAAGGCCAGAAAGGCGCAAAAGGAGCGCAAGGCGGCAGCCGAGAAGGCAAGGATCGCCAACGCCCAAAAGAAGTGCAAAGAGATGGCTGAACTGGAGGCATGCAGGAAGGCGGCCAAGCAGGCGAAGGCCGACGCGGAGAGGGCCGCCTGCGAGAAGGCAGCGCTGGATGCGCTCGCAAAGGCGGCTTCACAAAACAAGGACAAAGACGCCGAAAAGAGAAGGCTGTGCGAGGAACAGGCCGAAGAAGCCATGTGCCTGGCCTACTACAAACAGCATCAGGCCGAGCAGAAGGCCAAGAAGAAGGCCCAGCAACCCCCCAAGCAGGAAGAGGAGGACGAAAAAGAGGAAGACGAGTGCGCCAGAGCCCGCACAAAGAAACAATGCGCCGAATTGGCCCTTCGGGAACAGTGCGATAGGGATACATGCGCGGATGAAGAAGAAAAGGAAGCGGACAAAAAATGCGCCGAATTTGAAATAGAGGAACAATGCGAACTGCTGAAGAATAAGTTATTGTGCGAGAAACTGGCCAAAAAGAATGCGAAGGCGTCTGAGGAGAAAAAACCTCCTCCCCCCAAGGCCGAAGAAAAGAAGGAAAAAGAAAAAGAAGCGGAAAAGCCAAAGCCGGCTGATCCAAAAAAAGACAATCTCCTAGCGAAGTGCAGTCTGATGGCCCAGAGGAAGTCAAAGATAAAGAACAAGAAGGCGCAAGCTGTCAAAGAAAAGTGCCGCAAAATGGCCGAATTGCAAAATTGCCGCTGCGAAAGGCAGAAGAAGCGAAAGGAAATGCTAGAGAAATACTGCAAAAAAATGAAAGAGGATAAGGCCAAAGCCAAGAGCGACGACAAGGAGAATAAGTAATCCGACGATCGATCCTGTGGTGGTTTTGAAAGGTTCCACGTATTCCAGCATATCTTATTCAAACACGATATCATTTAACTGCGAATTTAAATAAACAAACGCTCACTTTTCCCAGAATTCCAAGTGTTTTATTACGATAAGTGTCGTACATCAGTTTCAGGCACTATTGCTAGCATACGCAAAAATAAACAATAATAATAAGTCATAACTCTTCTAATTTGACAAATTGTGCGTATTCATACGAAGTTATACAGTTGCGGTCAAAACAATAAGTCTTTTTTAACAGGTTAAACGAGATTCCTTATTAAAATTCTATTTTTTGAAATATTTTAAAATGCAAACTTTCTTTCAATTGGAAATCCATAACGTCGAAATTCATTAAGCCAAAATGTGACAAAGCTTTAAGGAGTTCGGCATTTCGAGTTTTTCAATTGTTGAACTGGAAGGTCGGATAACGAGGAGCGAAACTCCCGATCAACTGAGTGTGCTCAGAGTCATCTCGCCCGGCGATGGTCGGCGTTCGATATTGGGTCTCCACGAATTGTGGGGGCTCTGTAAAATAGATAAAGTTTTACAATTTATAAAAACATGACATAAAATATAATCAAATCATTAACGAATATGGAAAATAAAAAATTAATTAAATATTCAAATAATTCTCGGCAACATAAACATACAAAATATTCACAACTTTTTGTTCTAAATGTTAACAGATGAGTTTTCTTTTTACACTTTCCACAGTTTCTTCCATTAACGCTTTCAACATTGTACTTACGTATATCAGGATAGAGAGATCCACCGCCCCCGGTGCTGTCGGCAACATTCCAGCCTAGGGCACCACCCATGCCATCGCCGGCGGGGGGACTGGCCGGACTCACTGGCTGAGTGGGCGCCAGCGAGGGATCCTCGGACTGAACGCCCGCCAGCGGAATAGTTCCCAAGGTGATTGGCACCTTACCGGTGAGGTTGCGGTGCGGACCGCTGACCTCGCACTGCACGTGCAGACTGTAGTCTAGGGTGATGATGCCACAGTTGAGAAGGTTGGTTGGCGGCAGCGGCGGGATTTCCATATACTGAGTGGTATTGCTATGGTCGCCGCTGTTGACTTGGGGTACACTCAGGTTGGCGATGGTTACCTTTGACTCACGCTTCTCACTACGCGGTTGGTTTGTGTGAAAAGTGACCAGTTTGCAAAGCTCGATCTTGACCCCGGAGACGGTCACGTTGCTGGCATTGTCCACCTCGCAGATGATGGGGATCGACTGGCCCGAAACGAAACCCGTTTGCGGTACGATGGTGTTGACGGCTAGGGGTCCCGAGCGACAGCAGAAGCAACAGAAGGATTTCTCCAGCTGTAGATTGAAGCGCTCCTTGAGGCGTGGATTGAGATTGAGATCGACCGGGGCGATGACAGTGAACGCCATCTTCATATCCTGGTCGAACTTCCAGGGCCGATCAAGTGTAACCTTAATGGTGAAGCGCACGTGACCGAATTCGCCCTCGAAGGAGGAGGGTAGATTTGGTGGCAGGGCACAGGTAAAGGGATAAGTATGAGTTCCTGGAGGCAGCTCAGTCTCCGAGCCTGAAGGAATATAATTTATTAGAGTATTCTGGAATTCCAAATTAAAGCTTTTAGCCTAAATGAAATACTTACTGTTCTTGCCGCCCAGCAGATAGTACTGGATCTTAAAGTACTCCTCGTGACCCTTCAGCTGGGTGATCTCGTTCTCTGTCTTGCCCTCGCTGGTGTTTACATTGCGCTCCTCAGTCCACTCCGTGTTGGCCTCGCCCAGGAATCGGATGATGATGCCTGCGCGAGTTCATTGAATGACAATCTACTGCGTCACAAAATTGGCTATAAATAATATGAAAAGCTGTGATGTCGCCTCTCTCGCTCATTCTCTAGAATACCCTACGGATGACATCATCGCCAGCATCGCTCCCATGTTTGATGGCCCCGAAATAGCGTTTTGTCGCATACCAGTATTTATTTACTTTCTTTATTTAGTTTGTTATCGCTGAACAAGAGGAAAAAGTGCATTTCTTTGGGAGGTCAACAACCTAATAACAAGGTCGTTCCGAAAACCAACCCAATTCCCATTTGTGGGGTGTGCACCGGCATTTCTGCCAGGAACTATAGGGGGAAACCAGGCAAAATTTTACCCAAGAATGCAATAAAACAAGGACTAATTGGAAGGTGACGTCAGTTCTATGACTAATAGAGAGACGCGGGTTTAAAGTTACTTTTGCATTCAATTCCCAAAGTGATGAATTTCGCACTCACCTCGAACTTTTTTGGGCGAGTCGAATGTGAGCTTCACCTGACCGTTAACCGTCTGGCCGGCATAGTAGGTGTTCCAGGGATTGTCCAACAGCACTTCACAACCTTTGAGACCCATGTTGAGATTCTACTGCTCCAGGCATTAACAAACTAACGAAGTTTTCAGTCCGTTTTTTAACGCTTTTCGGTCTGCGAATTCTGAGATTGCCTTGGCCTAGGGATGGGAAAAGTAAAAAAGTAAACGGCTGGCGATGTTTCTAAAGTGACCAGTTGGCAAGCGATGGTTTGTCGTGATGCGATTGTTAGACTCTCAATGCTTATATGGCTATATGTAAAGTAAAAAAGAATAAAGTATATAAGTAAAGAACTTGCCTTCAGCAGTACAATTATTTCTGTCTTTTTGAAATTTAACATTTTTAGAAAATATTTTATGCACGACACCGAACACATTGCAACTCACGAGCCCTGTTAAAGTGTCATCCCTACAATAAGGCAACGAAGAAGAAGAAACTTGCGAAAATTGGCTTTTCTCAGACTATTCATTGATTAAACAGCTCTATATAGAGATGTCGCTTTTCCGCAAACCGAAGAAAATCCAAAGGCGCGTATTCTCCAGCAACGCCGATGAGGAGGAAGGCGGTCCGTCGGTGGATCCGGACGCCGAAATGGAGGCGCCTCCGCCGCCCATAATTTCCGGCAAGCGGGACAAGGAGAAAATCCGGAAGGCGGTCAAACCGCAGGATGATGGGAAACCCAAGGCGCTGCTGAGCTTCGCGGACGATGGTGAGTATCCCTGTGGATAGTTTATGCTTGCATATCCTGAAGTAATTTGCTTGCAGAGGATGACGGCGAGGTCTTTCAGGTCCGGAAATCCTCACACAGCAAGAAAGTGATGCGCATGATGGACAAGGAGCGGCGGAAGAAAAAGCGAGAGGAGCGGGTGGAGAGCAGTGGACACGTCGAAAATGGTAGTACACAGCATTTAGAGTCCTCTTCGGGTTCTGGCAATCCCTGTGCTAATGCCAATGCCAATGCAAATCCAAATGCAAACCTCAACTCTGGCCGATGTAAAAGTGCCAGCGATCAGAGTAAAAGTAAAAAAAGTGATAATCATATGATCCAAACCGAAATACGCACAGACGACTTTGTGGTAAGGTTATTATTATTCAATTTCTTCTACCATATATCGTATAACGAAATTTCTACATCAGAAATTACAATTACATTTACTTAGAGCGATTAGGAGCAAAGAACTCACGACTAGCTTGAGTTTGAATGTTTTTACAGAAGATTGTGTTGTTAAGCAGCATTAGCTTAGCATTGTAGAGCTGTTTATAAATCCGAGCTGTAGTAAAATCTAGCCGCTTAGTTTACCACTTTAACCTGTAACCTATACCAAACGTAGTCTGTGATGGAAGGGGTCTCTTTTAGAGGATACTTTCCCATCAATGATTACAAACGCATGCGTTACCAACTGCATGAATATTTCCAGCCCCATTCTCAACAAAATAGTTTGGAGCTCAAAATTAAAAGGTCTCATAATCTTTTGCCCCCAGCTCGTGGTTAAAAAATCGGAGACTCCCGAAGCAATACTGAACGGGCGGGCCGCCCTTTGCGCCGGGCGGAATGATATGAGCGACGAGGATGACCAGTCCGAGGATGGGGGACACGACAAGACGCGCCACCGCTTCTCCAAGCCGGAGCACCTGAAGCAGATGCTGGAGAGCGGCTCAATTCCGGATGCAGCCATGATTCACGCTGCCCGCAAGCGCCGCCAGCGTGCTAGAGAACAGGGTAAACTAGGCTGCTGTTCCGAATCCCGTACAGACTTTATTGTTTTGTCCTCTCCAAATACTTTAGGCGCCGGCGATTACATACCCATCGAGGAGCCAAAGGAGCCACCAAAGCTTAGCACCCGCCTGCCCTGCGAGGATGTGGAAGGGGATCAGTCCGATGAGGAGGAGCGCGTGGACATGAACGACATAACCGGACGCAAGGAGCGCGAAGAACGGCGCGAGCAGTTCTATGCCGTCGAGAATGATTGTATGTAGAGGGGGCCAGTCCTAGCCAGGCTCGATGCAGCTTCTCCATTTTTGTAATCACTTTGTTCCTTTGTAACCTTTGTTCACCCCACTTCACAGCCACCGACGAGGACACCGACCGCGAGATGAATGAGTGGGAAAACCAACAGATACGCAAGGGAGTCACGGGTGCGCAACTAGTCCATGCCCAGCATGAGACTGTGCTTTCCCGCTTTATGATCAAGCCGGCCACCCCGAGTGGAGCCTCTGGCATCGATGAGTCTGAGCCTGCGGCACCGCTGTCCACATCCACGCTGCTGGAGCAGGCGTATGCAAAGAATTCCCTAGAACGCAGCAACCTAGGCATGGCTGTTCGCTCGTCCTCAAAGTCTAAAATGGACAAGGCTAAGGCCACCGCATTACGTACCCCTCAGGAGATTTTTGAGGCTATCAAATCGCGGCTCAGTGAGCTTAAGGAGCGATCGGCGGATCACAATGCCAGCATAGCCAGGATCAACAACGAGCTGAAAACCGTGAAGCTGCAACAGCTGGAGTGCCAACAGAACGCTCCAACGGCGGCGGCCAAGTACAAGTTCTACCAGGAGGTTAAATGCTACGTAAACGACCTGGTCGACTGCCTGGCGGAAAAGTCGCCGCTGATCAACGATCTGGAGAAGCGAGCCTTGCAGCAGTACGGAAAAAATCAGCGCTATCTGGTGAATCGCAGACGACAGGATGTCCGTGATCAAGCCAAGGAAATAGCAGAGGCAGCAAGTAAGATTTATTTTTTGGATTTTGGGCAATGCAGAAGAACAACAAGAACGGAAGGCTAGCTTGATCGTTTGGGCAAAATTAGAAAACCCTCTGCAAGGGCATGCAACGAAAACTATAAATATTAGCTTTAGTTTTATGTTTAAATGAACTGGTATTCTTAATGTATTCATACCGATGTTCTTTGTTTCAGAGCCCATCTCATCAACCGCCAGACGAACGCCGGAGTACGAGGAGCAGGTCCGCAGAGCCGCCGAGAGGGAAGGGCGTCGGACACGGCGTAGGTGCGAGCGGGAGCGGAACGATTTGCTCTCGTCCCATTTGGATGGAATGTCTAGCGACGATGAGATCGCCGATCAACAACAGGAGCAAAGTGTGACTTCCAAGGCACAAATGGAAACGGAGGCGACGGGAACCTTCGAGGATGTGACCGATGATTTCTGTAAAATTGAACTGATTCTGATGAAGTTTTTTGCCTGGCGAAAGACGGATATGGCCTCGTACCAGGACGCATTTGTTAGCTTATGCCTGCCGAAGGTTTTGGCGCCTCTGGTGCGTCACGAGCTGATCTTGTGGTCGCCCCTGCTGGACGAATATGCGGACATTGAGACTATGCGGTGGTATCAGGCTTGTATGCTGTATGCCTGCCAGCCCGAAGAAACCGTGGAGCAGTTGAAAAACGATCCGGATGTTAATTTGGTGCCGGTCCTCATCGAGAAAATTGTGCTTCCCAAAGTGGCAGGTTGGTATTGTATGCAATTGAATCCTAGACCAAACTAAAGCATAATTCAATTTCAGCTCTGGTCACAGAGTGCTGGGATCCCTTGTCCACTACACAAACTCTGCGACTTGTCGGCTTTATCAATCGGCTGGGTCGAGAGTTCCCTCTCAGCGGCACAAACAAGCAGCTCAACAAACTGTTCGAGTCCATTATGGAGCGGATGCGATCGGCCCTGGAAAATGACGTATTTATACCTATTTTTCCCAAGCAGTAAGTACTAACAATGCTCCGGATTTTAATTCATTCCCACTATAAAAGGAATATTTCATTTTGTTTTTTAGAGTTCAAGAGGCCAAAACATCGTTCTTTCAACGTCAGTTTTGCAGCGGCCTAAAGTTGTTCCGCAACTTTCTTAGCTGGCAGGGCATACTGGCGGATAAGCTGCTACGTGAACTGGCCATTGGGGCTCTGCTAAATCGCTACCTGCTAATGGCCCTACGCGTCTGCACGCCAAATGATGCCATCAACAAGGCGTACATCATCGTGAACACCCTGCCAACGGTTTGGCTACTGCCCAACAGCGAAACCCTTAAGAACTTGGAGCTTTTTATAAGTTACATTAAACAAACTTTAGATAGCTGTGATGCAAGCAATCCTGTCTTTATGTAAGTAATCAAACTTAAGGTTTTCTCCTTACTAAATATACTAATTGCTGTTTTTTTCCACAGGCAATCTAGCGACAAAGCCAAGCAAATCCTGCAAAGACTACATAGTTTATAATGAGCAACGTCCGTCATTCACCCGCCGCTTGCATGCCAAACCTAATCAAATACTCGATGTAGAACGCATGGCAAGCACAAAATATATCGTTTTTGTTGAAACATCTTGTAGTTGTAAGACACCATCAATGTAAATACAATTTGCTCAATAAGAAATTTCTTAAATTAAAACCTGAGCTTACCAATCGGCAATTATAATCTAAATTGAGAATAGCCATCCTAACCTATCAATCAGAAATCGTTTTGCTAATACCTACAAAGTGATAATGTGTGGAACTGTGTTTTTAAGGCTCAACCGTTTTGTATCTTTACTGATTGTATTTAGGCGACTCTCGTGCATAGCAATAATAAAATAAATTTATATACTATGGAAATTTAACGATTGCAAATCTCTCGCCGACCGTAACCAATTAAAATGAAAATACAATGACTGAATTGCTTGGGCATGCATATAACAAAAAGAAGGAACTCGTTCAATCAGCTTTTGAGACAGAGGCGCGGTTGAAGTTCTGGGCCAGATCAACGACTTCCCTCTGCATGGCCTGCAGTTGTTCGTGGGCGATCTTTGTGTCGCTGCTGTCCGGCGCCGCCTGCAGGACTTGAAGTACCAGGTCTGAAATTATGTTTTAGAAAAGATTAAATAGATTGTTGTATCTTTAAACTCCATAAATGTAAACGCACCATGATAGCGCAGCAGCAAAGCATTCTGCGGGTCGTTTAGAGATCCGCGAATGTGCTGCAGTATGGCCGATACAAATTTACCGGAAGCGTGCAAGATACAGCTGCTGATCGTCGTGAACAGGATCAGCGCCGCCAGGTGCAACAGCAGAGCCGGGTCCTGGCACTCAAGCAGCTGCTCCTGCAGCTTCTTCTTATGGTCTGCAATCAGCAGACGGTCCTTTTTCTTGTCCACCTTTTTAATGATCATACTGCAGGTCTTCAGCACAGCTTCCGTAGCAAGCTCGAACTCGTCGATGGTTTTGTTCAGGGCCTTGTTTTGTTCCAGCAGAGCCGCGCGGTACTGCGCATCGCATTCCTGAGCCAACTTGTTGCGCTGGTCCACATTTAGGTTGCTATTTTTCACAGTTAAATTACACTCGCTGGCCACGTACAGCGAAAGTTCGTTGCAGATCTCGTTGCCCAGGGATTTGAGGAGGTACTTGACCAGCTGCGCCTGAGTATCCTGAGGGAAGAGCTTGAGGCCTTTCTCGTAAAGCCGAATGTCTATGAGAAGCGTATTGACGCGATCCTGAATGGCGGCATGCGTTTGGCGGCGGTTTGTCTGCGGGGTTGCCTCGAACAACTCCTGGGCTCGAGCCAATGCCGCCTGATTGAATTGGCTACAAGGGAACGATTTAATACTTATAAATAATAGTTTGCGGTTTCCCTTTACTTACTTGGTGTAAAGACCAGCAATGGGTTTGGCCAAGTGCTCCAAGCCCTCCTCCTCCAGGCTGGCGGAGATCAACTTCACGATGTCCGAAGTCTTGACAAGGTCCAATGGTTTCACGGTCTTTTTGATGCTACCACCTCCACGGGAACCTTGCTGCAAATCGTCCTCGTCGTCGCTGTCATTTTGAGTTGCTGCCGCCCTGCCCCTGGCATGCTTCTTCGTTGACTTTGTCTTGGTCTCCCGACCCTGAGCTCCACCACCTGCTTTACCAGACGCCGCCTTCTTTCTGCGCTCGTCGCGCTTGTCCAACTTGCCATCGTCCTCTAGGTCCTGGGCCGAAGTGTTTCCCTTCTGGGCCAGCGTCTTATCCACAATGTGCTGCTGGTAGATGCCACTGTCGATAGCCGCCTTGGCCTGAGCCTCGGCCAGCGTCTGACAGGGCTGCACCAACTGTTGCAGGTACGGTTGCGAAAACACTGAAAATAGTGCAAGAACATAATTATTAATCTTAAACGAGAAAGCAAGGCTTGCCATACATATTAAAACTCGTGGCTAAAACATTTAATTTGAAATATGTCATTAAATGTTTTAACTAAATGAATTGTATTAAATGATATTTGCCTTTTTCAGATGATAGAAATATTACATACCAATGCTATCCAGGTAGACAAAGTTGCTGGGGTTGCTGTGCTTCTGGGCCATGATGGCGGAGAACACCTCTTCGATGTCGTCCTCCGACAAGTTGGAGGGCAGGATGGTCGACATGTCGAGATACTGCTTGGTGGCGCTACACTCATTCAACGCTGTGACCACCGTGAGCTCCACCAGCCGTGCACCGAGCGCAACGCGCTTAAGGAAGAGGAACTCCTCGCTAGGAAACTGCTTGCGAATGTAGGACTTGGCGTCCGAAATGCCTAGCTTTTGGATGGCGTCGTACTCCAGGAAGCTGTTCTGCTTGTAGAACGAGTTTACCCAGTCAGCCTGCGTCTTGGCGTAGATGAGGGGTACGTACTGGGCGTTGGCCAGCTTCGAGGTAACCTGACCGGCCGGCGAGATCTCGTCCAGCAGCGAGTGGAAAATTTTCTCATGGACTCCGATCTGCTGCAGGATCACAGCCACATTGGTAGGCCGGGTAATGGCCGCCAGCGCTCCCCGAATCTTCGCCTTGCAGCGTTGAATATAGGCTTGCGTGAAGAACACCCGCGGATTGGTGTTGTCCTGCCGACCCTTGATGATCCTGCCCAGGTGCTTCTCCACCACGTCGTGCTGTAGGAAATCCGACGGCAGGTCGAACTGTGAGGCCAACTCCGATATGGAGATCTCTCCCCGCAAAGCCAGCTTCTCGTTGATTTCCTGGGCGATGTGGGTGATGTAATCCTCATCGATGAGCTGGCCCAACACCAGGTGAACGCTCGGGTTCTCTGCGGCGATATGGTCGGCCAAGCCCACAATGCGGGACAGGTCTACGTTGAGGGTTTTGCTGACCTCCACCAGATTGGCTCGACCACCATTGACGAACAGCTCGTCCAGGATCTCGCGCTCCAGATGATCCGGGGTTATGTACTCCTTGCCATCATTGGTAAAGACCACCTCGACCAGCTGCTTCTCCAGCAGCAAAGTCACGATCTCCACGCAATTCCGCTCCGAGAGCCTTTGAAGAGGCAAATCAGGTGCATAAGTAAAATTAAAATTGGTTTTCCGAAAGTAACTCACTTTTGCAGCGTCGATGTGAGCTGTGCCTTTTGAAAGTCAGCCGCCAAGCGCTTGATCTCGTCCCAATCACTGCCCATCTTTGTTATCAAATCAAGAGATATGCGAAATTCAACGACGAAGATGAAAAAACATGAAACGTCAACAAAAGTCCAGCCAGTGTGTGCACACCAATGGTTGCAATAGAGTTACCACCAATTGCGGGACTTGCTGTAGGATCCAGCCTGGTCACACTAGTTAAACTGCTTACCCGCTTAAATTAAAAGTTGGCAATAACTTAACTTAAACAGAAAAAATTATAAATGAAAATTAAAAGGATAATGATAAAGAATAAACCCCAAAATATCGATTCGATTCGATTAACATAGAAATCACGGCAGCTATAGCAGCTTAATGTATGGAAAGAATTTTTCCTAATATTCCTAATAATCATATCTCAATATTAATTGTTTTTGAATTTTATTAATTACAACAAAATTTTAGAAAGCCTTGCTAATGAACCTAAAGATGCAGAAGGTCAACAAAATTATTACCCTCATAAATAAAGCGGATAATTTTTTTTTTAGAAATTTCAAGATATGTTTAATTAAACAAAAACAAAAACCAACGCATTTAATTTGGATTTAATAGTTTGGTATTAAAACGGTTAAGAATGGATTTAACAGGGACCACAATCACTCTCTAGTATTGAAAAGTTTTGATTTTTTTTATAGTTTTTAAAACATAAACGAACTGCATTACTTTAGAGACCGAAAATACCAAGAGACCTCTTCAAAGGCGGTGGTATTTGATTTAAAAAATCGAATGCATACAGCGATGTACGGACAAGCATCGAGTGTATTCGATGCATCGGAAGGAAGTCATCGATGTCTTTGATGTATCGATGTATATCGTGCATCCATACATTTGAAATCAACCGTTCATTAGCCAGGGTGTGCGTCTTTAGCGTTTTCCAAGGCAAATTTCCGCAGATCTTCCGCTTAAGCAGACAATCCAAACAGTCTTCAGGGTTTACCAAAGGTAAGCTCAAAAATAAAACAGAAAAATCTCTTAGGGCCAATCCCTACCGCCCGGATATAAATCAATAATTAGGCAGGAGAACTTTGCGCTTGTGTCTTGGAATTTTATCCCCCGAGCGCAAGCGCTGGGTGTGTGTGTGCCTTTGCCTTTGCGAGTGCTTGGTGCAGCTGCTTTTCGAATTTATTTAGCACAGCTGCCATATGCATAAAAATAACATCCTCTTGAATTCCCGTCAAGCTCCACTATGCGGCTCCCTTTCTCTTTCCCTCTCTCTGTCCCCTCCTGGCGGCCATGTTTTGTGTATTTCGCTTTAGTCGGACGATTGCATGCACCTAAAAAAAAGTATAAAACTAGCTGGAAGCAGTTTGAGCCGAAATTTAGCCAGCTTTCGGAGCAACATACTTGTTGTTCTGCTCGGCCAGTTTTCGTGTGCATCGCATCGCGGTTTTTTCTCGCTAAAAACGAAGATACATTTTAAGTAGGCCCCGCCGAAACTTGATTTCCGTCCGTCCTAATGTGCTTTTGCCATATTCATCTACTTATTTAGTGTTTGTCGCCGACTAATGGCGCAATCGTAGCCAAGCAAGCAACAGATCGAAAGAGAGCGATACATATAGAGGGCCTACAATTTCGAGTTGTATCCAGATAGTCCATTAGTCATAATTTCTAAAAAAAAAAAAATATATATATATATATATAAAAAAACCAACACAGAGGCGCAGGTAATGTGATTTACATGTACCGCTGTACATGTGATTGTAATTGTGTGCGCGAGCTGTGTGCCGGCCATAGCCAAAGGGCAACAACAATTATACAGAGAAAAATAGTACTGAAATCGATAAACATTCACTTTGCTAAATATGATCAGTATTGATCCTTTTTATTTGAACAAAAGCCTATATTATCTCAATTAGGAAAAACAGTAGACCTAAGAATTTGCAGTCATATTATATTTTCGAATCAACATCATAGGGTAAACCGAAATGTCTTGCTCATATTTTGCGTATGCAAAACTAGGTCATAATTTTTTTGCCGTGTATAAACTAAAACCCAACCATTAGGCTTTGTTTTTTTGCTGATCTAGTATTGGGCCAGGTGGAAAACGTTTTACTATGGGAATCGCCAAAGCCACGCCACCAATAGAGGAGAGGCGTCTAATCGAGAGATCTTTGACTCTGTGCGGTCATTCACATTGCTTTGTTTTCCCATGCCCCAACATAATTGCGCTTGTGGTGGGGCTTGTGTCGTTTCTTTTGCCAACAGAGTCAGACAGCCACCCCAAATGCGATACACCCGGGAGTGCCTGCCGGGGGCTTGGGAGGGTGTTTGCTGGGAGTTGGGAGGTTGGGAGTACCTCCCACAGCGGATGACGCATCATTACAAACACTTTACAGCACTTCTGGCAGATGTCATCGCCTCTATCGCGACCTCTTTTCCACTTTCCCAAGCATAAACAGAAAGACAACTCTGCGTACAAACATATAAACTGCACAAAATGTGTATTTTTCTTAATAAAAACAATAAGAAACCTCTGAAAAACTTGAAAATTACAAAATTTTAAGGTACATCTGTATCTGTTGTGAATGTTACGGAATGTACTAGTTATTGCTATTCTCAGTATTTTGGAATTTTAAACAAAAATCGCAATTCCGCACCCACTGTGCCACCGTGCTTGACACCAAAACGAAAAATGAGTATAAAAAAACGGCAAAAGCAGCAACAAATAAAAGTACGACAACAACAAAAAGGCGCAATTTCAGTTAACGGCAAAGTTTAAAGCGAACGCAAGCAAATAGCAAAAATAGATAGGAGAAATGATGGAGTATGTTGCGCCGAGAAGCCGGTTGAGTGGGAGGAGGGAGGGGACGGGGGGCGGAACAAATAGGTCTCGTTTTCACTCCATTTTACAAAGAGTTTCCCCAATGGGCGTCATTGTGTTCGACACATCCACATCCGCTAGTGGCGTGACTGAATTTCCCCAGACTGAAGCCAGAATGAGATTCAGAATCATTTGTATGCTATTGTGTTTCCGACCGCACCGCATTCGACTTACATTTCATTGCTATTCATTGCAGCAGGGCGAGAAGTGACAAAATGACATCCACCGAGCTGAAAATTGGAATCACCTCTGCCAATCGCCCCTCCAGCCGCGTGCTGAAGCCCCCGGGCGGTGGCCACACCAACATCTTCTCCGAGCCCGAGGTGGCCGTCAACGCCCCGCGCCCAAAGTACAACCAACAGAACTCCTCGAATCTGAACGCCTGCATGGGATCCACCGATGCGAACAAGGCCGTGGAGAAGCTGCGCGAGGAGGTGGTGCCCCAGAAGGAGGAGGCTAAGGCGGCATCGGCCGGCCAGCCCAAGGATTCGGGCAACAAGTCGGCGGCCACGAACGGCGAGTCGCGAGGCCGCGTGCCTCCCGGTGGCTTTTCCTCGGGCGGCTTCTGGTAGAGGAAGCGGTACGAGAGGAGCAGAGCAGCTGCCAAGCATTTAGTGACTCACCACACCAACACATCCTCAGCATCCTCCAACAAATGCATACATACATAAAAACCTATAAATATAACTCGCTTATAACATACGTATACACATATATTTAGAGGCGCATTATCTATTACTCGTACGCAGATATGCTAGAAACGGAAAACCCCCGATTTGTAAAACGCAGCTCTCTAAGTTGTTCGTTCTTCCTGAAGTCTTGTTTTATTTCATTCGCCTCCCATCTTTATTCTAAGTAAAATGTTTAACACGTCTAACGAAATTGTTGAAAATTTAAGTCTCACGTGATTCCGCCCCAAAAACACAAAACATGGTTTATGGATTGACTTTGCTAAACTTCTACCACCTACTACCGAAGCCTAATTTAGCATTTGTACTTAACGTGTCCAATCGAAACTTCTAATAGTCTGTAAAATTGTCCAAAACGAAACCTAACCTTTTTATAACCATCGATTCCAAAATAAAACATTAAATTATAAAACCGACGTTTGTTTATTTTTAAGTTGGTGGCGATTTTCAGAGTCCGCCTCGAAGCTAAACATTACTTTTAACCTAGTGAGATGAGTTAGAAGACAACTCAATTTGGTCACGAAATTAATTCTAGTATTTATTACAATTCAGTTTAGAATTACAGGTGTCCATAAAGTCATTGTCGATCCCTTTGTTAAAGTATATTACTATTTATAATAAATACAGCATCAATTGTATTTCGGCAGACGGCTTAACCAACTAGCCGCCGTATTGGTAAAACTAACAAATAAATGGGCACTTGCGCAAATGGGTTCGAAATCGGGATGTCTGTTGGTTTTGCTTTCGTTCCTCGCGCGGCGTTGTCGATCCGGATGGGTTTGTTGTGCCATGCAGAGACTGTCCATATGGTAGGCCTTAAGACTAGGGATTGTGTGTTATCTTGTGGTACTTTTTAGACTATTCAGACTATTGCCTATTTAAATCTTCATGTCGTTGATGTAAGAGTCCAGTTCGGCGTCCAACTCCTCGGCAGTGGGTGCGGCCTTACGCTCACGTCGCTGTCCGCCACTTCCAGCAGCGGGTTTTCCTCCGGCGGGACGCTTGAACCCTCCGCGGCGCGAAGAACCTCCAGCTTGGCCACCTGAAAAAGCAGTTTGCAATGGAAGTGTAAGGAGTGGTGTAAAGGGTTGCAATTAGGGATCTAGCTCAATACTATAATCAATTTATTTCTCCTCCGAAAAAATATTATATTTCTGTAATCATTTTCATTAATCTTTGGGAAGAGAGTTATTGAAAAGATTTTCAAATATTCATGGTTTAACAAAATTGATTAAGTTTGCCTTTCACTTTTTATATAATTTAAAAATCTCAAAAATCGATTGGCTTAATAAGGTCACATTTTTTATGGCACTAATTCGCATAATTATACAATCAAATAATCAAGCAAACATGTTCAATGTTGACGGTGTGCAAAGTAGCGCATCCATAATCCAAATATAGTCTTAAACTGTTTTTAAAGAAACGATTTTCGGTTTCATCACAAAAAATAAACAAGGAAGGCGGTTATTTACGGTTCCTTATTGAAATATTGGATACGCACCACCACGCTTGAATGGAGCGGCTGCACCTCCGCCCACGCGACGCTTGACATCAGCTGCGGCCACGGGCCGGGTCAAGGCAACCACATCGGAGACAGCCAGTTGGATGGTCATGGGCCGTCCGTCCAGGGGCACACCGTTATACTGTTTGATGGCCTTCAAGGCGTCCGCGCGACGTTCAAATATTACATCAGCGGTTCCTGCATGGGAATAGAAAGAGGATTAGATGTCTTTCTTGTATGGATAGTATGCAATGTATGGACCCATTCCACAAAATCTTAAAAATGTTGTATATAATTCAATCAGATCTCACAATCATAGTAGAACTAAGCGACAAAGGTTATTCTCAGTTTCGGGCCTTGAAGATAACCTTATTTTTTTTTGTATGTCGACGTTGGTATTGCCGACCTTCTTCTTCTTTTATTATTTGGTAAATTTTCAAGTTATTTTTTGTATGTTTAACCCACATTTTGTTGTATTCTTTTGCCAAAAGTTTTGTATTTAAAAGACAACAGCTGTTTACTTTTTTTTAAGACGTTAGCATGGGATTAATAGAAAGTCAACACACAATAATAATAACTGGACTGCTTACAATTTTGTTATCAATTAAAACCATAAATAATTCGTTTTATCCTGAACTCTATTTTTTTTATTTTTTAAAGATAAAGCCTAATATTTTAAATCTTTTTCTTCCTACTCCAATCGCGATCAGATAACTAATCTGAATTTATACTTGCTATCAGTCGAAACAAATACAAAAAAAAATATAAAGCATTGCTCTTAGTCACTGAAACCTACCTAATGAGCGTCCGGAGCGATCGTAGTGCACGGCCGCTTTCTTCATCGGTCCGAAGTCGTTGAAGAGCTCCTTGATGTCTGTGTTGGACACGCCGTAGTCCAAGTTGCCAACGATGAGGCGGGTCGGGCCGGATCCGCTGCTGGCGGCGCCCCGCTTGGGTCCGTCGTACATATCGTGCTTCCATGCGCTGTTCACATCGCCCTAGAGGTGGGGGTAGTATTAGGTAGAGGGAATGTTGGTTTTTTTTGCTTGGTCGGTTCGAGTCGAACGCGAGGTGGGAGTGGCAGTGACAGTGGCAGTAGCAGTAGCAGTGGTAGGAGTGTTCGTATCCCAGCCTCAGGACTCAGGCACTAGAAATGATTTGCTTGGCAGCAAATTCACTGGAAAAACGTGAGCTTGGAAAGAAAATTACTCAGTACGAGAGCACGATGCTCGGCTTTGGTTTTTTTTCTGTAACGTAAAAACGGGGTTAGGGGAAACTGGAAGTGTTGAGGTCGCTTGGGTTCAAACTGCGAAGAGATGCGAATGCGAGGTCGTTTCTGTTTTTGTTATTTGTATTTGGATCTGATTCTGCTCATGGTCACGGAACTGCTGCCCTCGGAAGGGCGGAGTGTGGATCTCTATCTGTCCTGGTCCAACGCTAACGGCTACAATACGCTGCGCTGCAAGGCCTTGGCACTGTTAGTCGCGGCCATTTTGATTCGGCTCCATGTTCTTGTAGTGGTAGTCGAACTGGTGCGAGTGTGAGTGTCAATGGTTTGGCCCCGGCACTGTCCTTGCGAACGCATTTATATGGATATGGATATTCTGCTTCGGCTGCTCCGTTGCCCCGTCGCTCATTCAACTCTGCTCGAGGCGGAACGTTTCAATTACCCTTGGGAACTTCGATTTCTGGACCGCGCCGCCAGCACCAGCACCGCCACCGGCAACCCGGCGTCCTTTCAGAACGCCTCCGGCTCCGCTTGCCGGCGCTGGCTTCCGAGGCGATCCACCGGTTCCGGCACCAGAACCACCGCCGCGGCGTCCGCCAGCGAAGCGCTGCTGTCCGGCCGGACGGCGAGCACCGCCGGCACCACCGCGCGCTGCCTGCGGCTTTTTCTGCGACCGAGTCGACTTGATGATGTCGTCGAGGCTCATTTCGATTTTGTCCACCATCTTTCTTCAGGTGCTGTTTTCTTTGCTGTATATGGTTATATTTAAGTGCAGGAGTCGAGAGTACTCTAGTTGCTACCAAAATGCGCGGAGAAAATGGTTTTACACGAGAATAAATGAAGCGCGTGGAAAATTTCACAAACTGCTGCAAAAAGATGGCGATCTGGGAAAAAAAGTGTTGTACAAGGTCCGCTTTTCTCAGCACTGATAAATTATAAGCGATACCAGACTTTTCGAAGACATTCCGGAGCCGTCAGCGCTGCCAGAGCTGGCGAGGAAAACTTACCAGAAGGGTTGCGAGGCTGTGTTGTATGTTGTATGACCATATTTCATGTAACTGGTATTTTTCATATATTTTATTTGGTAACTCTTAAATAAGTGAAGGAAAGGAAAAAAAAATAAACTAAACATTCCAAAACTATTTAACTGCCATTTTTAACATGTTTATTGTGGCCGTAACTGGTGGCATTGCCACGGGGAAAAGCACCGTCAGCAAAGTATTCGAGCGCAACGGCATTCCAGTCATAGATGCCGATAAAATAGCCCGAGAGAGTAAGTACATATCCAAGCACTGATGACCGTTTTGTGTTTTGTAATTAACGACAATTGAGGCTAATTGTCGTTACCTTCATGAGCAGTCGTGGAACCAGGTCAACCTTGCTGGCAGCAGATCCGAGAGATCTTTGGCGAGGAGGTGCTGCTCCCCAGCAAGGAGATCAATCGCGCCGTGCTCGGGAAGATGATATTCGAGGATAAGGAGCTGCGGGGCAAGCTGAACAAGATTACCCATCCCACCATCCACCGCAAGATCTTCTGGCGGGTGTGCAAGTTGCTGGTATCGGGGCACGCCTGGATAGTCCTCGACCTTCCCTTGCTCTTCGAAACTGGAATCCTTATGGATTACATTCACAAGATCGTCTGCGTGTCATGGTAAGTGGGGCTTCCGTTGATAAAAAAATATCAGATTATTCGAACAGTATGTATATGTATATAGTATGTAATGATGAAGTTTAGTCACAAGACTCATTTGCGAATGTTTTTTATGGAATTACGTGCTCAGTTACACAACTATTGAGCTTAACAAAACGTGTCCCTGGTATTTGAATCTGTGGACTCGAACTGCAGCTGGGCCGTTACATTGAAACCTCTTTATTTTAACAAAATCAGCATTCTATTCCTACCATCTGTCGGCCTTCCGAAGACAACTAGACTTATGGGTTTTACTTTATCCTTTTTCCAGCGACTCGGACAAGCAGCTGGAACGGCTGATTGCACGCAACGAACTGTCTGACACGGAGGCCAGGCATCGTGTGGACTCGCAAATGCCGCTGGAAACCAAGTGCGAGAAGTCGCACTTCGTCGTGGACAACAATGGCAGCGTGGAGGAAACGGAGTCCTCGGCCATGAGTATCTACAACATGATGTGCGAGTCCAAGCAGCACTGGCTGAATCGCATTAGCTTCCTGGGATTTTTCCTGATCGTGGGCTTCACGATCTACCTGCTGCTGAAGGTGTTCAACAAACTACCCGCATCCTGGCAGATGTAGGCCTTCCGAACGCGCGCCATTTGACGCTGCCATACGAGTTAATGCAATTGAAACCAAACCAATTATGATATTTAAACGCTTCGTAGGGAAATATACAAAAGCCACTCATACTTGTGTGTAGTAATTATTCCGACGTTTCACTTGTTGAAAGCAAACGCGGTGAACGTCTTTAATTTACACCAGCGAAAAACCATGACGTGTCTCTCGCACACACTACGTCAAAACTTAACAGACCAGCAAGTGAACTGCTTTGAGATTGGAAGAGGGGAGGGCTTCTGATTCGGATTCAATTACATTCTGGTAGGGTTAAGTGCTGCGCTGGCGCCAATCGGTCGACGACTCCTCAAGTAGCACCACCGTCTGCTGACAGTAGTCCACAAAGGTTTGCAGTCCGTATCGAGTCACCGCCTTTGTCACGTTGTGGTTGAGCTGAATGGGATCCTGGACAACCATGGGTTTGCGTAGTTGAAGCGAGCAATCGGGGTTTGCAAGCACATAGGATGAATATCTGAAAAAAAATGTAATTAATATAGTTACTATACAAAAAGTTTATATGAATTTAATTAATGGGGCATATTTAAACATCATCATTGTATTAAATTTTCACAATGGGAAATGTATTCATCGATTATGGAAAATCTCTAAGAAACTGATTTTGCTTACCGATTTGAAAGCGTCTTCTCTATATTTTTGATTTCGATATCGCCTTTGCCGAAAAGGGGGCAAACCATGAATAGCTCATAATTGAAGTTGGAATAATACAAAAAGAATGCCTTCAGATAGCCTTTAACAACCGGCACGGTCACCTCCACTTGCTGGATTCCCAGCTCGCTGGGCGACTTCTGTGCAAAGTTGACGATCCATGCTAAACGAAAGATATCCGGTTAATCCCCCAAAATATCAAGATAATTCGTCAGGTTACTCACGCCCTACTAGCTGCTTGAACGATTTATCTAATTGCAGGAACATTATGGGCGGAAGGAGACCCTGGAGCTGCAAGAAATATATGACCATCAGCGTAATGCTATACGTCGATATCTGCTCCGTCAGCTTGCAGCGCTCCAGCCAGTTCTTCACATAAATGCACATGTATTGAGCTGTGAAAAGTGATAACCGGGATTATGCGGACTTTGCCCAGTCGATTATGCTTACTTAGTGGCTGCGATTCAAACAGATACTTCAGCAGATTGGTGTTGCAGAAGCCCAGGCTGTTCAGGCATATGTCGCACTCGATGCCAGTGGGCAGATGGCAGGTCTTGATGATGGGTACGCGAGCCTGCTCGATGACCTGCTCGAAGAAGCCGAGATTAATGGTTAACTGCCCACTCGAATTCATGTTTTGCTTACGTTGATGATGCGCCAGTCGTGGCTGTTGCAGAAAACCGGGCGCATCGCTCGCAATTTGCTGATCGTTTCCTTCGAGGCACGGTGCTCGAACGTGTGAAAAGTGTTTCCGATGTCCACGAAAAGGTCTAGGTCGGAGGAGCGCGTGCCGATGCCAGTGATGCGGGAGCCAAACTTGTAGACGCGCAGCTCTTTGCGCGGAAACGCCGGTGCCAAAAGCTTAAACAGGTCCTGCTCGATAATTTTGTACTCGGGAATCACCTTTAACTTGTCCGCAATGGGGTACTTGTCCTTGAACACGTTCGTGATATCGCCCACAATCATTGCCTTTGCCTCTGAAATAGAAACAAAGTTAGAAACAATACAACTTATTCGATTTTTTGACAGATCTTAGCATAAGCATATCTGAAATTTTATGCTTTCTTTGAGTTTAACTGCATTTTGAAATTGACTCTAAATCGGATTATTTACAATACTGATATATGTAAAATCTCTTATTTATATAAATAAGAATGCAATTATTTTGGACCGAAATCTTTTTTGTTAACAATGAAAATTACGTTAGAATTTGAAAAAAAAAAAAATAAATAAAGAAAGGAAGGCTAGCTTCGGTGCCCGAAGTTTAGAATACCCTTGCAGACCAGTTGCCTTAAAACTGTTTGATCGTTTGATTGGCAGCTATAGGATATAGTTCACTGATTATTGGTTTTCAATTTTCTAAAACGGTTTTAATGTCCATGAAAAGAGAATGAATTAGATGTGATGAAAATCACCAGATTTATGCTCAATGTCCCATTTTCTCCCATCGTTTCTATGGCAGCTGTAGGATATAGTGGTCCGATTTTGATGAAACTTTCAGGATATGTTAAAATAGTCAATAAATAGAGTTTTTTAAGAAATTAATTTAATATCTTAAAAAATGGCGAATTTATGGATCTTTTTCCCAATCGTTTCTATTGCAGCTAGGTAATGTAGTGTTCCGATTCCGGCCGTTCCGACTAATATACTACCTGCAACATATAGAAGAGTTGGTGGAAAGTTTCAGCCCTATAGCTTAAACACTGAGAGACTAGTTTGCGTAGAAACAGACAGACAGACATGGCTAGATCGACTCAGCTAGTGATGCTGATCAAGAATATATATACTTTATGGGGTCGGAGATGTCTCCTCACTGCGTTGCAAACTTCTGGTCAAAATTATAATACCCTCTGCAAGGGTATAAAAACTCTGGGACTAGACCAGAAATGAACTGTTCGAAAGGCCTTATTTTGATCTAGTGAGCTTAACCCCCTATCACCTACTCTTGGGAAGCTGCAGCACCATCTCCTGGCGTGCCTTCACCTGGGCACGTCTCTTCTCCTGCTTCGATTGTTGCTGCTGCTGCTGAGGCGGCTGTGCGTTGGGGTTCGGTTTGGGATGATTCTCCCACAGGTGGGCCACCGCCTTGGCGATGGAGGTACCAACGATCCGGTTGGTGCAATCTGTGCAACTGAAAGTGCGCTTGATCGACTGAAGCTCCTTTAGCGGCACGAAGGGCACGCACTCGCTAGATGCGGCACCAGACTCGATGGGCAGCACGTAGGTGGGGTTTTTGTCGAGATACTTTTCGATGCCGACCACTATGCGCTCCAAGAGATCGGTGAGGTACGGATCCAGCTGCGGGGGAGTGCTCATTCGCACCATGGAATTCAGAGTTTCCAGGAAGAAGTGCGCCTCCATGGTCAGCGGATTCATCTGCAAGATCGCTTGGAGGCTCGCTCACTGAATAGTTGCAACGTGTGATCACAAACACTACTCACGTAAAGCAGATTGTTTTCGTTGTTCTTCTCGGCCATCGCCTTGTCTTTCTTCTTGTTCTTCTTCGATGGAGCGGGGGCGGGGGCGGAGGCAGTGGCTAGGGCTGGGGCTGGAAGGGCGGCAGGGCCAGCTAGCTGTGGGGGTTAGAGGGAAAATGAATTGAATACTGCAATTTCTGCACCTACAGCGCTCGGCCTTTGTTTGGTGCAAAAGATGTTTAAATAAAAGGGGGGACGCAGAGCGTATTATCAGCTGATTGTAGCAGGGTAGCCACCTATGTCGGAGCTTGCCGGCCCAAACGGGAAAGTGTTTGGATGGAGTGGGGAAGTGGAGTGGGGCCGACACACACACAAGCGGAGCGATATGTTTGTACATATATTTGCCTGCAACCGTCGCTTGTTTTATTCTTGAATAAACAAATAAGCCACAGGCACTGGCGGCAAGAATAATGCGTTCCCGCTTCCCGCCAGAAGGAACAATTGTTGTGAAATCGTCTTTTCCCTAGCAGCGAAAGCTTTTACGTACACTACTATCTCTCCTCTTTTTTCCGAGCGATTCGTGATACAACTTCTCTGCATTGCAACAGGTTGCCTTCTCCAACCAAAACGAGCTAACGTCCTCTATTTCAATTCGCATGGTGGTCTTGATTCCAATTGGATTTCTCCGCACATTAACAGCTCTAAACTCGCGTGTGATTAAAACAGCGTCCCAGTCGCGTGAATGTGTAAATACACTCGCAAAACAGATGGCGTCAAGATAGCGTTGCAATCGCAATATTACAATACAAAATAAATCGAGTCCGCAATCGATGTTCTCTGACTGTTAACACTGACTTTCTAAGGGCTACCAAATGGGTGTTAAAATCGAGCGCGAAATTCTAGGAAGCATTGTCTTAAAATTCTGCGACAGTTTCTTTTATTTTTTTTATATTCGTTTTTGTCTCTGATTCTACGAAAACTGCATTCTATCAAATTGGCGTTTTTTTTTTCAATTCAACCATTACTTCCAGAACTCTGGGAAATATGGTGCTGTCGTGACTTATCACTTTTTGCAATGCTACAAAATGTAATTTATCAGATAGATTCATCTGCCTATCTGAATGTGAAAAGAAATATTACCTTTATTTTTAGATGTTCACAGAAGTCACAGTTCGGCTTGCACCAATTTTAAATTAGATTTACACTGAAAACACTGTTGGTAATACTACGCAAATTAAGCATAAAACCAGGAAAACCGCTGGAAAAAGCACTTCACTCCAGAGTTATGGGAAACAAAATCAACAAAAACTGATTATCTCGGCAATGCCACTAACCCTCTTTCGATTGTTTTATTTGAGTTTATTTGCAAAAACTCGTTCTACCATTTGAAAGCAAGCTATCTGCCTGCTTGTATGAGGTTGAACAGAGAAAATAGAAAAGGGAATACATCGAAATTGTGAATAGGTATTTTAGCTATTTGAGTATTTGTTGCCATGTTTAATGAATCGACCACTAAGTAAGTTAACGGGGACACAAAATTTAAAAACGGGTAAGAACCTTTTGGCGGTCCCTATCTCCTTCTCGCTCTAACCACACCGCAGGATATGCTTCTGCCGAATTCAAAAATAAAACGGCGGAGTTTTTACCGTTCAAAAATACACATCATAATTACACAAAAGATTACCTTAACCCTTTGCTTGGTCGCACTGTAGCCTATGGGAAACAAAATCGTTTTTGTATGAAACTTTAACTTCGTCGTACAAAAAAAAATTATTGTTTTGTTCGATGAATTGATGAAAGCATCGATTTATATCGTGCATTAATGTGTTCGATAGATGAATATCGTATATCGCATATCGTTTATATGAACTAAATTTAGCTCATATAATTCCCACCGCTAACAAATTTTTCCTATAAAGGAGGCCACGCGAGCACAAACTTCATCATTTACGTTTGTCAAGCCTCATAGCCGGCAATTCGAACGTATACGCTCTCCGAGTTAGACCTAAAAGTAGCTCCACACATTTCTGTGAATTTTTTCTTCTCGCGTGTGAAAAATCTCCAATAAAAACTCAATATGGTAAGTCTTACATAAAATTTTAAGTGAATACGAGAAAGGACAGAGTGCAAAGGCTAAATTTAACAAGATAGCAATGCGGCTTTTCCGCAAAATGGCGGTCGCTCTGAAACAGTTTTGCAAAAGTGATGACGTCATGTTTTTTTTAATGGGGGAAAACGCCTTAGAGATCTGAAGAAATCCACATAGACAGGCAAAGAGAAATTTTCGCAATTCATATAAAAGAAAGAAAAATGTATTTGCTTGATTAGCTTTAGACGTGTAGCGGTCTGGGTACATAACTGTATGATTTTTGCAGCACTTTCTATAGCTATGGACAAAAACCTTTTTGCAATAATTAAATTTTCTTAGTTTGTTCATTTTAACGTCGAATGTTCAAGAGAAATGCCGACACCAAATTTCCGGCGTCTGCAAAGTACAGCAGCATAAAAATGTGTATACCATATAGTCATCCCACTCGCACGCAAACTCACACATACAGACAGGGCCGCTTCAAGTTGGGCGCGGCTCTGAGTATTGATTTTTCTGGGGCGTGTAATTAATCATCCCTTTTCCCCTCTATTTTCCTCCCGTAGCGCGAATGTATCTCTATCCACGTTGGCCAGGCTGGTGTCCAGATCGGTAATGCCTGCTGGGAGCTGTATTGCTTGGAGCACGGTATCCAGCCCGATGGTCAGATGCCCTCTGACAAGACCGTGGGAGGAGGCGATGACTCGTTCAACACCTTCTTCAGCGAGACCGGTGCCGGCAAGCACGTGCCCCGCGCCGTGTTTGTGGATCTGGAGCCCACTGTGGTGGACGAGGTCCGTACTGGCACCTACCGCCAGCTGTTCCACCCCGAGCAGCTGATCACCGGCAAGGAGGACGCTGCCAACAACTACGCCCGTGGTCACTACACCATCGGCAAGGAGATTGTTGACTTGGTGCTCGACCGCATCCGCAAGCTGGCTGACCAGTGCACCGGTCTGCAGGGCTTCCTTATCTTCCACTCCTTCGGCGGAGGCACCGGCTCTGGCTTCACCTCGCTGCTGATGGAGCGTCTCTCCGTGGACTACGGCAAGAAGTCCAAGTTGGAGTTCGCCATCTACCCCGCTCCCCAGGTGTCCACCGCCGTGGTCGAGCCCTACAACTCCATCCTGACCACCCACACCACCCTGGAGCACTCGGACTGCGCCTTCATGGTCGACAACGAGGCTATCTACGACATCTGCCGTCGTAACCTGGACATTGAGCGCCCGACCTACACCAACCTGAACCGTCTGATCGGCCAGATCGTGTCCTCGATCACCGCTTCCCTGCGTTTCGATGGTGCCCTGAACGTGGATCTGACTGAATTCCAGACCAACTTGGTGCCCTACCCCCGTATCCACTTCCCTCTGGTCACCTACGCCCCGGTCATCTCCGCCGAGAAGGCCTACCACGAGCAGCTGTCGGTGGCTGAGATCACCAACGCCTGCTTCGAGCCGGCCAACCAGATGGTCAAGTGCGACCCTCGCCACGGCAAGTACATGGCTTGCTGCATGCTGTACCGCGGTGATGTTGTCCCCAAGGACGTGAACGCCGCCATCGCCACCATCAAGACCAAGCGTACCATCCAGTTCGTGGACTGGTGCCCCACTGGCTTCAAGGTCGGCATCAACTACCAGCCACCCACCGTGGTGCCCGGAGGCGATCTGGCCAAGGTGCAGCGCGCCGTGTGCATGTTGTCCAACACCACGGCCATCGCCGAGGCTTGGGCCCGTCTGGATCACAAGTTCGATCTGATGTACGCCAAGCGTGCCTTCGTCCACTGGTACGTCGGTGAGGGTATGGAGGAGGGAGAGTTCTCCGAGGCCCGTGAGGATCTGGCTGCCCTCGAGAAGGATTACGAGGAGGTCGGCATGGACTCCGGCGACGGTGAGGGCGAGGGTGCTGAGGAGTATTAAGCGGTGCGCTCCCAAACGCTCGGCGGGAGCGTCATTGGTGGGCGGGTCGCCGTCGAAACCAATGCCTACGCTTCCGGGCCCGAATGAATTCACTGCAACACTGTAAAGCGATTGAGAAAAAGAAAGAAACGACAAACAAGCAACAAAAAAAACCACAAAGTATTTTATCCACAAAGCAGAAAAGCCCAGCTAACTCAGCGATAAGTTGTGTACAAGAATAAAATCAGCAAGACAGCGGTGTTGACAGCAAAAAGAAAACCCAGTTCGTTTTATTGCCTTTCTTTTTTCAGCTCCAGCTAGCCAGCTAGCCATTGCCATTATGCCCATCCGCTGCGGCATGGAGAGTTCGTTGAACGCAGATTTAGCTGCGGGAAAGCAGACCACTTGGTCTATAATTAGCGCTTTCTATTTTCCCCGTTTCGTGATGCATTTACTGCTTGGGGCCAATGCAGCCTGTACCGAGGTTCAGAGCTGTGCGGCCTGATGGTGCACTTGATTTCCCACGTTCCGCAATTTCCCTGCCCACCTCCTGTGGCGCCTGCCCTGGAAAAGCGCAGTATTGATTCTCATTGCGATGAGTCATACGTTTTGAGGTCGCAGCATAACAATCGTCGCCATGACAGCGCCAACACAGCAAAGCGATGACTTCATTTCCTAACTGGCTATGTAACATACACGCAGTTTTAAATCTGCGTGTGTGGGCAAACACTTGATTACAGCGGAGGACAGCCCATTAGTAATGCCAATTAAAATGGCAAGCGCTCTTTCCCATCTGGCTGCCAAAACAATTTTTCCCATTTTTATTTTTATTGATAATATTCAAATTCTAGTTTGCAGGGCAGGTATCAAAGTTAATATACAGATTTAACAATCGGCAGGAACGAGTTTTTATTTATGTCGCAAATCAGGTTAATATTTCTTCAAGTCGCTTAAGATAATGTTGGACTTAAGCACTGCCACTATTTCTTCGACCTCTGTTGTATATATACATATGTATATATATACTTTTTGCCATTTAAGGGGGTTGCTCGGCCTAAACCGAAATTGAAGCCTAGGTAAACCGGCTTGCTGTTGTAGGAGCCGCCTAATGCGGTATTTTCGAGAAACAGACCGAGACAGCTGCTGCAGCTGCTATTGAATTTCCAGAAATACACAAGAAGCAGGCAGGCAGGAAATGCACTCACAGAGGGCTATATATATACAGACTACATATAAATAAGTATATACATATGTATACAGACAGAGACCGGCGCCCTTAATTGAGGTTATGTCTGATGTCATTCACTTAAGCAAAAAGTGGGATTTCCTCAGGATAAAAGCAGCTAAATTGGCTAGGATCCATGTCGGATATAAAGTTTACCCCTAGCCCCAGGGTTAGCCCCAATTTCAAATTAATTCGAAAACATAATCTGATTTATAAGCGCATAGAGAGAAACAGCTGGGCTCAATGGAATCCCAGCCAAATGCAAAAAGATTTCGATGCCGACAATAACACCATATTTGTACATAGAGGTGAGAGCAACACATTTTTATACATACATAATGACGTGGCTTGAAACCGGCTTGGAAAGATGAATTTCAAACCATTGTAGGCGAATTATGTGGGTTGATAACTACAGTTGGCCTCATAGCAATCTAAATTTGATTCATCACCATTACTTGAATATGGAAATGTTTTATCAATATAAAAACAATGTGCAATCGATACAAGCATTACCACTACCACAGAATGCTATTTTTAGAGATAGACAATAATGGAAGGTGAGCTGCATGGCTTAAAGCAATAAAAATATTTGCAGTCATATATCTTTTAAATCGATTTTGCTTATGGCATGAATAACATCTTTGCAAAAACAAAACCATATAGCCTAATAAAATAGTGATAATAGGGTCGGCACCACTGCATTGCGGACATCCTTGAACAATTATAATCCCGTCAATCAGAGCATACGAGAATTTTCCCCAAGGAAGCAAGGTTGAAATGCATATGTACTATATACAGCGGCAATCATACATTTAGGCCCTATTGAGCAAAAAACAGCTAGACTAAACATGTAACAAAGGCAAGCAAGCTCCTTAAAGTATGCAACCGAAAAGCAGACTCGATTATAAAATAGTTGTACCTAGAATGTGCTAAAATATCGATTACTGTAGTCTATCGATAAAAGTACACTGTGATCGCCTAATATTTCCGCTCAAAACCCGCCGAATTTAATTTCCCGATTAGTCGATTTTTTTCGTTTGTGAGCCATATATGTATAATAAATTTACGCGATTTTCCCAATTTTTTAAGTGATATTTTTATATTGAAGTAGAAATTAAAGGAAAATAAAACGTTTTCACAAAGTCACAGGTTGAACTAAAAACAATTTAAAGGAAGCTAGTTCAATGAAAATACTAATGGCTCCAATCAGTTGGGCCCGAAATGAAATTATAACTATGCTATGCTCCACCATTGGAGCATATTGAAGTCGAAGAGAGCTTAAATACTCGATGATTTTGTGATTAGACTCGTACAACCGCTTGTATTAACAAACGGATTCCTTCACATCATATTGATGCAACAAAACCTTGCAGTCGTCAGTAGTCGCCTGTTTTTATTGAATTGCTTAGGCAAGTAAATACATTTAAATTGAATATTATATATTTTTTTTGATATTTTATGCAGAAAACTAAAAATTGTGTGCATATAAAATGAATGTAAAAAATGCTGGCCTATTTGAAAACAAAATAAATTGTTGTTAGTAAAATATAAGTACACTCTAAGGCAAGTTTTGGATAACAAATATTTGGGAAGAAGAATTCATTCTTGTTTTCGGTGGTGTTGAATACTATGTTTTGAGTAAAGAAGAAAATCACGTTCTCTTCTTCTCTTATTTGAAACTAGTTCTGTTCCTTTCAGGTTCCACAGAATTCAGTTCATCGATAAAACACTGCCTTTGATTTCCGAATAGGTTCCAACACTTCAGGATTAAAATTTCGAATGCGATAAATTAAAAAGCAACTGAATCAGAACATATACACGACAACATAATGCCAGAAAACAAGGAAAAGGGAACTGACGCCGACCCCGTGGAGGATGTCAAGTTGAACCGCAATGACAGTGTCGCGTAAGTTTTTGGGATTGGGATTCAAGTGGCGATTGTACTCTCTCAAGGATGTGATCCTCGCAGTTTGAAGGACTTGCTATCGAAACGACTCTCGGATTGCGGCTGGCGCAGGGATATCGAGCAAATGATACGCCACACCATTGTGGAGCGTGGGCAGGCCAATTTGACCCACGACCAACTGGCGGAGGAGATTGTCCCCCAAGTAGGTGATCGTTGACAGCTTTTCCATTTCCCAATTATCGGTAAAGTAACCCAGTTTGACCACAACAGGCTCGAGCTTTGGTCCCCGACGTCATCCGCAAGGAGATGCTGATGCGGGTGCGCGCTGCCCTGGAATCCTCTTCTTTGCCAGCGCAGAAACGCTGAAAACGCAAAATTCTAGAACATTTTGTTGTGGTTTATTTCTCGTATTTAAGTTGATATTTACATACTTAGGTTAGTTATGAATTGCGCCATTAGTTATACAATATGCATGTAATAAATAAACAACCTAATTGTAATTAGAATACGTTGTTGCTATGTTCAAGTTACGGGTATCTCGGGTATTGGCTAAACGAAATTTGTGTGGGGAAATTAGGAACGCGGCTTGGGCCTGGGCTCTGCTCGAATTGGTTTAATTATGCTACAAATAATAAGGCTAGTTCGTATGTGGTTTACTTGTTCCGATAATTGTTTACTTTTTACTTATTTAATAACGAGTCGATTGAAAAGTCTTTGAATTTGGCGTTGGAATCATCGTTGAACAGCAGCGACTGCTGCACTGCGCTTTGCTGTTGCTGTTGCTCGGCAACTGCTGTGGTTGTTGATGTGTCTGTTGCTGTTGGCAGCATTTTCATTAGCTTGTTGCGCGGCTTGCGCAAAAACTTTGCATTGATTTGAAACTTGGGTGGCTTGTGGCTTGCACTTGACTGGACTTGATTCAGTGGCGAGGCTACGGTGGCAGTTGTTAGGTTGGCTTGAAATGCTGCTATTGCTGTTGCTGTTGTGGTCGCTGCTAATGTTGTTGGGTGAACTGTAGGGATTGTGCTTCGATAATTCTGCCGCCAGGCACGCAGTTCTCCTCCGCACGGGGACTTTATACTGGCCAAAGATTTTGCGGCTGTAGTGGCAGTGGCAGTAGCCAAGCTCATTGCATACGCATTGGGTCCAAAACACTTCAGGAAGTTCTGCACATGCAACAGGCTGTCGTTTTCGTTTTTGTGATTCGGCCGTCGCTGTTTGTCCTCGTTCTCATCCTCGGCCTCGTAGTCCACCGACGATTGCTGCTGCGAGGAAGATGAAAAGGTCGAAGAGCTGCTATTGCTGCTGAGCTGCAATGGGCAGTTATTGGTTATTGGAACAGCTCTTTTGGAGACTATGGGAACAGAATTATGGTGCCACCTACATCATCGTCATTTTTGTCCAACAGCTGCTGAAAATCAAACTCCATTGGCTTAAGCTTGATACGACTCCGTGGCCGTGGCTCCAATTTGTTGCGGTTGTGGTTGCTGCGTCCTCCACGCTTGGACAGGGGCTGCTTCTTCTTCGGATGCTGCTGCTGCTGATGATGCATTTGCTCACGGTACGACTTTCAGCTGGTTTTGGCGAGGTTATCGTCGCGCCTTAGTTGGGACTGCAAGAGAAAGCGGAGGGTGAGTCTGAGTTAAGCAGCCATGTTACCATAAAATGCATTTGCTATCTTCTTGGAGTAGTGGTTTAGGGATAACAGATCTTGATCTTCTCGCTCTCGCTCAGCATAGCACACAAAAACAACAAACAATTTTGGGTGGAACTGCCAGCAGCAATGCAGCAATGGGCTATTTATAATGAACTAGTTGGGCGCAAAGCTGATGAGATCGAATTCGGTGTGTGAGTGTGTGTTGAAATTTCATGAGCTGATTGACTGATACTGATTGCTTGATTGGATGAGTGCGTGGATGAGACATGAGGCGCAAAATGAAAACGAAAATGCACGAACAACAGGCATTGGCATTGGAAAATCGTAATGTGGATTCTCATCGTCCTGGGACAACTCATGCACCAACAAAATTCACACACATAGAGTCACACTGGAACACGCTCGCTCGCACACTACTACCTGGTGATGCGTGCTGTAGAGCGCCGCGTGGTGCGCCGCGTACGAGGAAGAGGTGCTACTTAAATCGTCAACGCTAACGCCAACGCCGCCGCCACCCACTTGAATCTGAATGCTAGGGTGTTGGTGCGGTGGCAGGTGGTGCGGCTGGTGCTGACCCGGCTGGTGCTGACCCGCGCCCGCTGTTGTCGTAAAAGTAGTTGTGGTTGTGCCTGTCGTGGCTGTCGCTGACCCACCTCGTCCAATGGCAGCGGCACCGCCAGTGCCCAGGCTCATTCCCACGCCCACGCCCCCGCCTCCGACGACGCCCACTCCCAGCATATGGGCGGCGGCCACGGCGGCATTGGCGTGGTGCGACTGGTGTGACTGGTGCGACTGGTGCAGGTGCTGCTGTTGCACCTGTTGCGAGAGCTGCTGTTGCGATGGATGTGAAGGATGTGAGGGATGCTGCGCTTGCTGCTGCTGTTGGTGAGGGTGTTGCGGATGCTGGTGGTGCAGGCTGTTGCTATTGGCGTTCATGCTGCCCCCGACACTGTTGCTGTTCCCAGCACTGCTGTACCCGTGGACCGCAGAGAGTTGCCTGAAAGAAAGGTATTGTCAGATATATATCTTGCATTAAGTCTGCACAAATTTCCGCTCCAGCAATCCCAACACTAGTCGATAAATTCATAAATGATATGTCTAATACAATAAATATGACTACCCAACCAGGATTTGAAAAATGTAAGTATACATAATACGTATTGTTAATGTTAATGAATATCTATTCATTTTAGCTTATCAACCTAGAACACTAATTTTGCGAAAGAAATTCTATCTACCCTATCTATCTAAATACCCTTGCAGACCAATATTTTATAATTTCGATAGATCGTAACATAGAATTAAAATATTCAACAATTAAAGAGCTTTCCGGTAAAATAACACACATCAAATAAAAATTCCATGGTTCCACTTCAGGTTTTATGGGGGACAAGCTCTTGCAATTTTCTGGTCACGATTGTAGTACCTTATACAAGGCTATACAAAGCTCTCCAAGCGGTGTAAAGAATACAATTTTTATTTTTCAAATAATGTACAAAAAATACTACAAATTGTGTACAAGATATGCATGCAGCCTTTACTAGCACTATTGCATTATTCGATTAATATACACCATAATGAGTTATCCAACACTATGTTTAGAAAATGAAGGGTTCTAGTAAAAAAGATTCCTCTAGAAGCGTTATTTCGAACCTCGGAAAGGAAAGCCTGAAACTTTTAAGTCATAATAGCGAGATCTCACACATTGTTAAGGTAGGTCGGACATAGAGCTTCGTTCGCACTTATCGCTTCATATTCTAACTAAAGCACTCTAAAGGACTCCCTCTACCCACATTGTTGCTCACCTAAGTCCCAAATTGGCCACATTGTTCACCGTCATTCCGCTGGTAATGGATATCGGCGCTGATGCAGGCGCACTGGCATTCGAAGATGCTGCAGGATTGGTGGTGCTGTTGCTGCTGTTTACATTGTTGCTGACCGCGTTCCCAGTGCTGTTGGTGGTGCTGCCGCTTAAGTTGTTGCTGCTACCGCTGTTATTGTTGCTGGAGTTGGATGTGCCGGGACCACGATAGTCGAGAACCCCTTGAGAGCTGGAGCTGGCCAAGGCCACTGACGGCCGGGTGATGGCCATCGAGGGTATGGTGGTGTTGATGGCCGTCGTGGCCAAGGACACGGCTGCAGCGATGGTTGTGGCCGCATTAAGGGCACTGATGTTGTTGGCGTTGCTGCTGGCGCTGCCGCAGCTGTTGGGAGCTAGTGTGGAAATGACAGAGGTTGAACAAGTTGTTGCTGTTGTTGAGGTTGTTGAATTTGTTGTTGTTGTGGCTGTGGCTGGAGCTGCCGATGCTGCAAGCAGTTTGTTAGATTGTGAGTTCGCCAGTTGTGTTCCATCTCCACCAATGTGAAAGTGCGTTATTAGTGTGTGTGGTGTGTGAGGGAATGTGTGGGTGTTGTGTGTTTTTTTTTTACATGTGTGCGGGTGTTCTCCGGGTAGCATGCAACAGACAGCGGCACGGCAGAACTTAAGCTTAACGTTAACGTTAACCTAGGAGCAACCAACCAATGAACCAAAACTGACGCCCTCGCACCATCGTTGTTAGTGGTGTTGGTGCAGCACCGTGGAATTAATGGAAACTTAAGAAATGAATTTAGAATTTGTGTTCGTTTTGTGTTTAAAATATTAAACATTTTATTCATTTTTCAAATAAATAAAATCGAAAATAATTAGCATTTAGGTATTTGAAATAACTTAACTATTAACTTGGCCAAGGAAATCATTTTGCGTTACATAAGTGTGTGTAATTAATGTGTACAACTAACTTAAAAGAGAGGCGCGATTAAAGTAAAATTAACCTAATCATGGGATGGATGGGTGATGAAGAGGGAGAAGCATTCAGTGGGAGTGACACTAAAAGAAGGTGTGCAACAATTAAGTTTGTATTAATGCTTCTCGGGATGGTTAAACGGTTATTGGTTTCACAGATCGTGGTGGGTGGTATGAGTGTATATTATATACATATACCCTCTATATAGAAGACCAATGGTAACCACTTCAGTAGCAAACTTAACTTAAGTTTCTTCTTAAGACTATCGACCCGAACTAGATCGCACAGGATGGTCAAGTGCAACAACTCCGATGACTATGTACAACAAATACGAACATTAAAAGAACCGAGAACCAATAATAATTAACGCAATTTGGTCTGATATCAGTGGCTGTGTGTGGGTGGGATGTGTGACTGTGGCTCCTCCAGTGCCATGTGCGAGTGCCGACACCAAGTATTAGAGAGAGAAAACGGGCGCCTTCTCCTCTCCCTACTTACCGTGCGCCTCGGCATTGCTGCCAATCGGGTTCAGCGGAATCTGCAGGCGCGCATTCACAGCCAGCAGGTGATCTCTTCGAGCTATCAGGCTGGTTACGTGCTCCTCCAGCCGGAGGTTCTCACTCTGCAGCTGGTGAAGGCAATTCAGCAGGGAGGCAACTGCAAAAAGAAACAGAAACGGAAAAGTTAGCTTCCGATCGGACAATTGAGCTGCCGATATGCGACTCATACTCACTGTCAAAGTGCTGCGCCTGCTCCATGAGAAACTGCGAGCCCTGCTCCCATTGGCGCTCCAGTAGCTGCTCCAAACTCTGCGGAATGGGCATGTTGCCATTGATTCCACCGCCGCTGAACATCGACTGAAGGGGATTCGGCGCTGGCGTTGCATTGTTGGAGGCAGCACTCGAAATGCGCTGAAATTGTTGAAAAGTTCGTTAAGTATGAGGAATTATCTTTAAGAAGGTAACAAGGATTGCAGATAACGGCTACCAATATCAATATAAATGCAAAATTATAGACTTTTAATAATCTATATAAATACATTTCAATTACTCTTTTAATATTTAATATTAATATTAACTTTTTTTTTAATGCAGTTTAAGTGAAATTCAGTCCAAGATATGTATTCGAAAAACTTGTAAATGCAGTCTCAAGGATTTAAAATCCATCTTTGCTGGGTGTCTCTAAGACCATAGATACAGTGAACTAATTGGAATTCTATTGGAGTTGCTTCTAAGCACTATTCACTGGGACTTCATGATTTTTATGTTTTATCCTTTTGAATTGTTTTTATATGTTAGCACACGGCAACATCATTTTGTGTTTAGAACGGATTCTAATAGGATTTTTGTAGGACCATCCGAATCCTCAAAAATTTAGTTTTTGAAAGGTTAAAAACTTCTACAAATCAAAAATGGGATAAAATAAAACCGTCAAAAAAGCATGAATTCTTGAATTTCCAACATGTGTTTTGACACAAACTTGAAATGATTCTTTATCTAGAAGGTAATGTTTGGTCTTACCTGCTTGCCTGGGAACGGCACCCCGATGTACTGCGAGTTCAACGGGTCGGTCGTGTAGATCGAGTGGTCCTGCACTTCCATGTGCAGCTGCTCGGACAGTTTCTGGGCTACGCTGCTGTTGGGGTTGATCTGGTTGCCCAGCATGTGGGCGGCCGTGTGGGTGATGATCGAGCTGGAATTGCCCCCCGTGGAAACAGCGGGCGTGGCTGGGGGCGTGGGCGTACTGCTGGCAGGATTGCTTGATCCGTTCTGCAGAATGCGCACATCCTTAAGATCCGGTGGGACATTTGAGGCAGCCACGGCCGCCACAGCTTGAGCTGCTGCCGCCGCAGCCGCAGCTGCTGCTGCTGCTGCTTGAGCTGCTATCGTCGAGTCCTTGGCCTTGCGACCCCGCTTTCGCACATTTCCAGGCTGGGAGGCAACCGGAGCTGCCGCTATCAGCGAGCTGACTGTCGTCGAGGTGTGCATGACGGAACCAATCTCAGATCCCGGCGAGCTGGGAGGCGAGTCCTTGATGGCGCTCACCGGCAGCATGGCCACATCCAGCTGGGTCTGGCTTTCGTAGGTGAACTTGAGACCGCCGCCGCCGCCGCCTCCGCTGGTGGAGCCAGCACCTGCTACAATCGCATTTAGTGGCAGCTGGCTGCTCAAGCTGACCAGGGAAGCTGTGGTCGCGCTTAAAGCTGAAGAAGTTACGCTGGCCTGGCTGAGATCGGGCGTTCTGTTCAATTTCGTTGTCGGAGTATTGGAAGAAGGATTGGGATTCGTATTAATAAATTGCAAAATCTCTAGGTCTTCGTGTTGATTCTGTGCCTGTTGCAAGTGCGTGCTAAAGCTAGCGGAGTTCGAAGCTGAGGCGGGGGAGTTGGTTCTAGAGGGGGGTGCATATTGCGGCTGCTGCTGTTGTTGCTGCTGCTGCTGATACAGCTGCGTTTGCTGCGCCCGGAGCATCTTCTTGTTGAGGGGCTTGCCACTGCCCCCTGGCAGCAGGTTACTGCTGCGGTAGCTTCCGCCGGAAGCCGACATATTCACCGGAGAGTCGAGCAGACTCACCACAGCCCCACCACTAGAGCCACCGCTCGAAGATGAGGACGAGGTGGACGAGCAGGACGAGGAGGTCTGCTCGCCATTGTGGTTATTATTGTTACTGTTATTGTTATTATTATTGCTGCTGCTGATGGCGTTGTTGTTATTGCGCGTGCTGCGACTAGTTGCTGCTGCTGCCATTGATGCTGGCGGAGAATCGATTGAGGAAGACGACAGGGACTGCAGCATCACCACCGGCGAGGACACGACTAATGGAGTGCCTGTTGGTGGTGGCGGCGTTGGCGTGGCTTGATAGTGGGGTGAACTGTGGCGACTCTGTTTCTCGGTGGTGGTTGCAATTGCATTTGCTGCTGCTGCTGCTGTTGTTGCCGCCGCTGTTGGACTAGGTGGCGTTGCTTCGCTCTTGCTCTGAGCTGCACCTCTTTTTTTGCCCGATCGCGAGGGAACTTTTGAGTTTGAATTGGAGTTGTTGGCACTTGGTGGAGTGGACGAGGTAGAATTGGAAGCGGTGGAGGAGGTGGAAGAGGAGGTGGCATTTGCCGCGGAGGAGTGTTGCAGCGCATGTTGCTGCTGCTGTTGTTGTTGTTGCTGCTGCAATTGTTGCTGCTGCTGTGGCGTTTGCTGGTGATGGCTATTGTGGTGGGTGGAATGGTGGTGGTTGGCATGATGATGACTACTGCCACTCTCACCGGAGCGCGATCTACCAGTGGGTTGGTTTGGTGGGTGTTGGTTTGTTTGGGTGGATGGGTGTTTATTTTTCGTGTAAAGTGTGGGAAGATATTAAGCAAACGAGAGAGAGACAAAGAGAAAAATAGTGTTTTTATAGATCGCGTATCGCTTGAACAAAACTCCGGGTTTTGCAGAAATTGTGAAAACATAATGATAAACTTGACCCTTGATGATGTAGGTCACCCTGGTTAATGTGCAGAAGTAACTACTACATGTAGATGAAGAATACAAATCTGCTACTTTACGGAAAACATTTAGGAAATCAGAAAAAAATAAGAAACCACGCACGCACAGCAACAAACCAACAAAAAGACACGAAACAAAGGGTTTAAGAATATATATATCTAAACGAGGAATTATAAATTAAGGCACAGGCAACAAACACAAAGTCACACAAAGATTGGTCCCCATCGCGTACCTGCTGCGACGGGCTGGAGGCGCCTCCTGCTCCTGCAGCTGCTGCACCCGCGTCGTCTGCTTCTCGTAGCTGATCTTCAGGTTGCCGCTCTCCGTGGTGGTCGCGGTGAGGTTGCTGGCAGAGATGATGCTTCCGCCACTATTGCCGCTGACTAGGGTGCCCAGCGCCGGCGAGGATTTGCCGCTCTGGTGCTGGATGACCGACGAGGATCCGCCGCTCGGGCCCCCGCTTGACGCTCCCCCATGAAACGCTCCAGGCCCACCTAGCGGCGTTGAGCTGCTCTGGTGGCCCTGCTGGCCCGGCTGTGACTGCGACAGTGCTCCGCTACCCCGCGCATGGGAATCTGTTGGGGAAGGAAAGAAAATTCATTTGGTTATAGAGGAAATGTATGTAAATGTAAAATTATTGCAAATATTAAATAAGGATAATAAAATTATAGTTTTTACTTATGAATTCTGTATTGAATTGAATTCAATTTGTGGAAATCGACTCACCGCTGCTCGGGTTACTACTACTGCTGTTGGCGGGTAGATTGATTCCAGGTACATTGGCCGTTGACAGAGGCACAGAAACATACAAGCTGGGTGCATTACTGCTGCTTCCACTCGTCGGCTGCTGGTTGCTGCCGGACTCCTTGATGTTGCCACTGTGCTTGCTACTGCTGCCACTGCCACCGTTGCTGCTGCTGCTCCCAACGCCGCTGCCCGCTCCACTCGACTTGCTCGAGTCCGTCTTTGTATAGCCGCCGGAACCCAAGGCTCCGGAGGGTACTCCGCTGGAGCTGTTGCTGCTGCCTGTGGAGCCGACATTGTTCCCGCTGCCACTAACACTGCCACTGCCACTGACTGAGGTGGCACTGCCCGCCGCCGGAGATGCTGTTGCTGCAGTGGCACTCGCCGCTACCGCGACGGATGCACTCGTTGAGCTGGCAAGCGGAGCGTTCACTTCGGCGGTGGCGGATGCTTGGTGGGTGGGCGGACTGAGCTCGGTTCGTTGCTGCAAAGAAAAGCAAGATGATGGGAACTTGGTTAGTTTCCTGGTAATTTGGCTAATGAATCATTCAGCTAGTCAGCTAGCTGATAAACCATAATACGAGTGTACCCAGAAATGATAAGCTCCAAAAAGCTAACAATCCCCAAGTGCTTTGCTCAACTTTATATTTCTTATTACACAAGCAAGGGGGATTGGATGGTCTTTATCACATATTTGGATGACTTTATCAAACAGCTGTGGTCTTTTCAGTACAAGGGAACTTATGGGGATCGGGGGGGATAAGCTTGAACGCAATAATTCAAAATATTTTTATTTATTTTTAGGCAACATGTCGAAGCATCGATATTATATGGTAGATTATAATATTTTCATTTTTAAAGTTATTTATTAAAACAATCAGCAGTTATTTATGCATTTAATGAGTTTCCATATTTATTATAATTTCAGTTTTAAAAGACATTCTCTGCTTGCAGTGTGTTTGTGTTTTCCCATAAGTCATTTAAGAAATCCTATTTGCTTGTGGTTCTAATGAATTCAAAAATGTTTGAATTATTTAATAGTCATAACGAAATTACCGAAATTGTACCCCGACTATTAGAAATTGAATATGCACCCCCTTTTGGCCTTATCACAAAAGATGTACAAAACCTTAACAAAGTTTCAAATCTCGAGTGTATTTCTACATCGGCGTGAATAATGACGTCGATTGCCTTCCAGATTTGCTTTTTAGCTTTGCGGTCATTAGCAACATCCGGTCGGTGGTGAGACATGTAAACACATGTTTACAACACACCATCAAGAGGCAGAGACAGAGACAGAGGCAGAGGCAGCGGCAGAAGAATAACAAAATATCAAACACAATCCCAGCAGAGCAGAGCAGAGCAGAGCTCAACTCGACTGACATCGAGACATCGCTAACAGCGGAGTAACAGCCTGTTAAAATGATGTCTGCAATCACAGCCAACCACTTTGTTGTTGCTTCTGCTGCTGCTACTGCTGCAGCTTGGGGGTGGTAATGGGCGAGAAAGGGATGGGGGAGGATGAGGGACAGAGACAGAGACAGTGAGATCTTGACGCGGCATGTGTTCCATATAGATTAAAAGCCTCCAAGGGGACAGAGGCGCATTAATGTAACTCTTATCGCTGATGTTGCCGCTCAGCTCAACACACACGACAAAAACAAAAAAGCAAAAAAATACAAAAAAAAACGAAAACCGAAAACGAAAAAAGGGAACGGAAAACGCACATGAGTCAGAGTTGAAAGAATTCAAGACACCACTGCAGCTGCTGCTGCTGCTGCGGCTGGCTGCAACAAATGTTGCTGCAATGCTGGGCGAGTTTTTCTCGTTGTATTCGTTGTGTTCGTATTTTTGTGGTTTGCCATAGCCATATGCAGCGCTTATTTATCAGAATGTATGTATATGTGTGGGGCAACAAATGTTACATGCACTGAATGCACAAAAAACAATAAAGAGCAAGGCCTAAAAGATTGGGAGAGCCACACACAACGGCGCTGCTCTGCAACTCACAACTCACCCACCCGCTCTCGCACTCTCTCTCGCCCCTCTTCACTCCTCACCGCAATCAGAGAGCAGAGTTCGTCTTTGTTGTTGTTTAATTTCGGGGGGTGGGGGTGCAACATAAATACATACAAAACACACACACACACACGCACACTATGTAGTTTGGTCACGTAGACCGAAAACAGACAACAAGAAAAACCTATTGCCGGCGTTGCCACCTGATGGTTGAATTTTCCAATAGGAAATCCCATTAAATTGGATATTTACCAACCAGTTGAGTTGACAGCCCAGCCCAGGCCAGCCCGAGCCTGTTGCACCAAGAATTCAGGTGTCAAATTTCGGAAACACGATCATGCCTCGTTAAATTTGGGTCATTGCAGAGGAAGGAAGGAAGGATAATAACCATAATAAATAACTCCTAAAAAACATCCGGCATACAAATATAATTTGATTTACAACATTATTACATTTTATTATGATTGTAAAGTTTGCTTTTAATAGGGTTATTTTCTTCCTTACATTTTTGGCCTCCAGACAAACAATTAAATATTGCACAAATAATTGTATTAAAGTAAATAGTGAATAAAATTAAGTAATGTAATAAATATCCCGAAATTCCAGATATAGATTGTATTTATTGTTTGAAATTGTGGTGTATTGAATTAAAATTGTTTAACCCTTACAAAATGAAATTAAATGCTGTTGTCGGTTGCTGGCGGTTAAGCCAATCCATTTTCATGGTCAAGCCACTGAATGTTTTTGGCAGCTTCTGCTTCTAGCCTGGATGGATTTCTAACCCTCTCGCGTTCGTAAATTGTCCTGTGCCCTATGGCAGCTGTCGCATTGTGATTGTGTCCTGTTGCTGCAGCTTACAGCCAGAGGTTGGAGCAGGACAACGAATCAACAACCCCTGCGAATACATTTTGGTTTTTGACAAGTTTGGCGTGCTTTGCATTTGGGAAGTCGCTTTCCGCGGCGCATTTCAATTTTAATTCCATTGTGCGACAAATTGAATTCAATAGAATAGAAGGATGCAAGCCGAGACAGCCGGAAGCAAAATACCAACTATAAATATTATATTAGCGTGTCTGTGTGCACGTATGTGTGTGTGCTCACTCCCACCCCTGCTGGACGAACTCTCCCTCCATCCCCTTCTGCGTCGGGCAAACAATGCTGTTGGGTTAATGGTCGCATAAAAGGGTTGTCCTTGTCCCCTTTGCGGAAGGAATTTCGCAAAAAGACAAAAAATAGCATTCAAGCGAGCGAACGAACGAACAACAACAGTCGTCAAATAAACGATAGAATTATTCAAATTGAATCGAACGTTAGTTTTGGGAATGTGTTGTGCTGTTTTCGTGTGTGTCCGTGTTGCTGGTTAAAAACTCACTCCAAGCGAACAGTAGAGATTCCGAGGAGTAAACAAAGCATATCATGTCCTTTATTGAATTAGGGCTTTAAGTGAAGCGAATTGCGGGGATTGTCTGGCCGAGGAGCATGGGACACTGAAAATCTCTATCTATCAATGGGATAATTGAGAGATCAAAGGGAATAAAGTACTTCGGTGGGATTTACGGGTAAGTGCTTCTGCCTGATTGGGTACAAACTATGGAACTATGGTTCCCAAAAATCAAGTGAGTGGAATAGGAACCCCTCTTACTCCTTACTATAAAACAAGGGATTTTATGCGTCAAATCATGTTTCCTTCCCTCCTATTTAATTGTAGTTTGTCATATCATACAATCTTTTGGGATTTTATTCCATGATATAAATCTTAAGGCTTTTAGAGTTCCAAATTCATCAGATAAGCCATAAAATCATTATTGAACATTATCGCACCACATCTAAACATATTTTTGAGATTCCCGGCAAACATTAAATTTCCATAAAAGGATTTTAGAATAATATTTGGAATCAAATGAAGCCATCTTCAGATAGACTCCCTCTGCACCCGGCAAAGTATTTCAATTCCCATAGGCAGATGTATTCCTTAAGCAGTAATCCGCACAGAAGAAGAACGACCATTGTTCCGTTCTTGCCAATTAAAATAACAATTAGAGCAAGAGATGCCAACTGGCAAAATACAATCTTGTGGTGGCAAAATATCTCTAAGTGAATACTCCGCCCAGGACAGGACAACAGGACAGGCCCGTTTACCTGGGAACTTGGAGTTGGCAACCGGGGACCGGGAACAGAGAGCTAAGGTAGCAGCTGTAACAAGATCGAACCGAGGATCAATCAGCCACCAGGAAGCAACAGCCATCACAAGTACAAGAAATAAGGGTAGCTCTAAGGAAAGAGCCAGATCTGGAAAACATACACAAGGAGGAAGGGAAGCAAGGAAGATTCTCGGCAGCTGTCGTAAGCTAGGCGCAAATGTGGCAGGCATCTTGATTGTATTGTTGCACAAGGCCAGCAAGGAGCTGCTCGGCCTGCCGCAGGATACAATGCTATCCGAAGGAAGCTAGCCTGCTCTGGGATAAGTTTTTTGCCCTCTCGCAAACCGGCCGGCAAAAAGGAGGAAGCGGAAAGGACGAGGAGGATAAGGCGAACAGCTGTCTGCCCGCAGTCCCCATCTCCTCTATCTGGTCACGTACTCCAGGGAAAGGAGCAGCAGCAGCAGAGGCAGCAGCAGCAGCAGCAGGAGAGCGGACCGCCCTTAATGGCACTTACACTAATCAATAATCGAGCTGCATGTGTCACAACTCTGATATATGCGTTCCAGGCCTACTGGAGTGGAAGGAGCCGAATGAAAGGGGATGCGTTGGCCATAATTGAAGGTGTCTTTCCCCCCTCAGCATTTCTTTTGTTTTTCCAGCATTCGTGGCAGGTGGCTCGCTCTCACAGTTGCAGGTGCATGTTCCATGTTCCATGTTGCACGGTAAACGGTGCACTATGGTTAAATTATTGATGGAGTGCCAAAGACATTGGCATTCGAACGAAACCACAATGGGGGTTGCATGAAAATAAGGGTCCAGTCCACAGCCGATAATATTATCGAGATAATGCATGCCATTTGAATGGGAAGCCAAATGGATGGATCAATATCCCACCACCACCATGGGAAAGCGAAGATCATTCAGGATGAGTTAAGAAAAAGGGCAAACATGGACCGAGGCAAATAACACACCATAGGGAATGGATCAGTTTCTAAGCCTTGAAAAGGGTCAGATCAAATATCATCTCTGAATAAAATCCTATCCTTCCATTTTTTCTCACGTTCGAATTTGTGGAGACACCCAATCTAAGCAGTTGGCAGTTACTCAGAACAGGAGAACAGGAACTCCATTGTAAGTATTTGTTACCTATGCTTAAATTTCAATCACTTCCTGGAAACTTTTAATTAGTTAAATTAATTCATTTATCCACTGAAAATCACAAAACTTTTCAGATCGCTTCTTTTTTGGATCTCCAAGTGGAACAATTTCCCTAGATGACATATGTAGACGACAGCTTCCAGGGAGTTACAAAAATAGACTCGAGGGATTGGCAGGGACAGATGCTGGGATTTTTCGGGATGCGGATGGGGATGGGGATCGGTATGGGTATGGATATGGCGATGGCGCCGTTTTCGTTGCCTCGAAACTATGGAAGGGGATGTGGATCTTGATGTGGATGTGTCTTGAGCAGCAGGAGAATTCTTACCCCGGAAAGCAGGAAGCGTATTTTTAAATTGTGCGGATACGTGGTGGTGGCGGTGGCAGTGCCTACTCCCCCGCCCACCGCTCCCACCCCCCCTGCAGCGCCTAAGTACGAGGGCGAGGCGGAGGCAGAGCCACCAACGTACTCGATGGTGGCCGAGGGGGTGGTGGACGCCGACGAGGGCGACGACGATGCGGAGGTCGAGTGCTGGCTGCTGTTGGGATGCTGCGGATGGTGTGCCTGATGGTTGTGCGACTCCCGTTCCCTCTCCCGCTCCCTGTCCCGGTGGCGGCGGTGCTCGCGATGCTCCCGGTCCCGGTGCTTGTGGTGGCGGTGCTCCTTGCCCTCGCGCGCCTCCCGCTCCCGCTTTTCGCGCTTCTTCTTCTTGTTCTTGCGGTGCTCCTTGTACTCGGCCATGTCGATGTGGTTGTTGTTGCTCTCCGCCGCCGCTGCCTCCGCTTCCGCTTCTGCGGTGGCCGCCATGCTGACCATGGTGGCGGTGAAGTCCGCCAGAGCAGCACTGCCCACGGAGGTAGCCGCCACGGCGACGGCGGGCGCCACGTCCATCGGCTGGGACTGGGACTGCTGGGATGTGTCCATGGTGTCCATCATCATCATTTTGCTTTGTGCTCGGTGGCTCCTCTTCTTGGGCTTCAGCTTAACTATTTGTGCGAGCGAGAGGGCCCCACTTCGATTTTGTTTTGTGCTCTGTAATTAACTGGACCGAGTCTGCTCTCCAGTCTCGGTTTTCAGTCTGCTCTTCTGCTGCTGCTGCTGCTGCTGGTTCTGCTTCCTCCTATTCTTTGATACTTCCACTTTTCCACTTTTGTTGTTGTATCGTTTTCAATATTATTATTTTGTATGCTGCCTTGCCTTGCTTTTGCTTTGCTTTTGCTTCTGTCTTTTGTATTCTTTTCCACTAACACAAAAAAACACACACACATTCACGAAATCACAGCGCATACGTGAGAACCACCTCCACCTCCGCTCTCACTCTCCCGTTGCTGTCGTTGTTGTTGTTGGGGTGAATAACTTGCGTGGCGGCGACTGGGCTGGCATGCTCTCTCTCACTCTCTCGCTCCCTCTCTCTCTCGATTTTGCCTTACTCGCGACGTTTAAACTTTTTTCCTCACTGAAACTTAATTTGTTTTAAATGGTAACCTGGCGTTTTCGCTTTTTTGTGGTTGTTGTTTTCCCGCGCGGCCACGTGAATATATTTGCGGCTTTTCACAGAGGACTGGTGACAGTGCATTAATTCCGGCATTCACAAAAGGTAAAGCGTTAAACCGAAAACATTGATTCTTCCTCTTGTGCTTGTTATTTTCTCGGTCCGCACCAACCGATCTGGTCGAAGTTTTTTTTCAATTTGAGAGAAGTATTTGTGTTGCATGTTAAGCAAGCGATTTGCTGCCTCGCCGCTGCCGACGTCGCGGGAGCGTTTGCCCTCTTCTTGAGCGAGAGCCGCATTCGCTCATTCGAGCTCTCTCTTTTACCACCGTTCTCACCAAATCACGCGAAATGTTACCCGCTTTCTGGAATCCAGCTCTGTTAACCTACCGCATGTCGTACAAATTCACCTGTAAAGCCTATGTATTTCGTTTAACATAAGCGGACTCAAGCAATCGGGTAACATTTTGTGTGGATTCGTGAGAACGGTTGACATTTACGGACGGGAGAGTCGAGTTGTTGCTTGAGGTCCAGAGAGAGTGCGCTCTCGCACAAGGAGAGAGAGCGCGCTAGTGCATCGCCGTTGGCTGGCAGCCGGTTTTCCGTGTGGGGATTATTGAGACACGTCTGTATGTATTGTTTCACTACTCCCGTGCCGAAGTGTGCGCGCTATGTCTGCACGTAGGCCAGACACGCACACACTCTCCCGCACGCTCAGACGGTAAAAAAACACAAGAACTCACGGCGACAGCATAAAAATAAACCCACAAGCTTACATACAATACGAACTGAGGAGTGGAGTAGCAAACGGCGGCACACAAGTTAAATGGAAACTTCACCCAGTGAGCATTTGAGATGGGACAAAAGACCTTACCGACAATTAGCACTCACCTGTCAAAGGTGTAGGTGCGTGCAAATTGTTTTAGAACCCATTTGCGAGTGCATCAGTCCTAACTGTTCAATGTTATGTTCCATGTAATCATCGGAAATGTTGACTGTGCAACGGCTTACACAGCAGAACACATAAAAGTGAATCTTTCACACAAGCACACACGCACACTCACCTCCCATCGCTGTCTCGCTCCCACAAGCGGGTCTGGTCTGCAAGCTAGGGCAACAAACACAGATTCAGATTCAAATTCAAGCAGCAGCAACAGCAACAACAACTACAGCTTATGTCGTAATGTTGTTGATGTAATAAGCAGAAGCAGCAGCAACAGCAACAACAACAACTACAACTACAGCAACGATGTTATCAACTGTAATGACCAGGAAGACGTGATGAGGAAAGAAAAGCTTAGCAAAACAAAAATGTGACAAAGAACAATAAATTTAAAGGCTTAGTTGATAGGAATGGCAAGAAAAAGACAAGACTAATGAATTAATGGTCAATGCTATCCGATTTATGATTGCTTTTAAAGTAATAAACCACAAACTCAAGTAGTTTCAATTTTAAATATATCAATTTTAAGTGACCAATTTCAAACTTCTTTATAGTTTCAGAATTAGCCGATTCTCAAAATAAAGTTTGAGTTGTGCGCCCTTCATTACAGTCATTTTGTTAAATATTTCTTAAATATGTTTCTCTAATTCTAAACTTTCAAAGTACACAAAGAAAATAAACTCCTAAATATTTAATTAACATGAGTGCTATAACCTTGCACTTAGCTGTTGCAGAAGACTGTTCCCAGTTTCCCCTCTCGGAGAGCCACCCCACGAAGAGAGAAAAAGAGCGTGCGGGAGAGCATTGCAACATAAAAGCAACACAAACAAACGTAGCTGGTAGCTGCTCTTTGCGCTCATATACAAACATGCACACATTTATGTATTTATAAACTTTTGTGTGCTTTAGCTTTATGCAATGCCTGTCAGCGAGCCATGAGAGAACGAGAGAAGAGTGCCGTGGTGGTGGGGGCGGGTGGCACTAGCTGCATGCAGGTTAATTCTACTCTCTCCGCCGTCGAGGCTGCTGCTGCTCCTCCTGTTGTTGCTGTTGTTGTTCTTGTTGATGATGATGGTGCTGTTGCTGTTTTTCGGTACCACGCCAGACAGCGATAGCGATTGAAGAAGACCAAACAGGAAAATGAAAAATAATTGAATTGTAAGGCAGTGTTTACAGGAGAGGAAAGAGAATACGCGGACACAGAGACAGACAGACGGAGGCGGAGACAGAGACTGGACGGAGGAACGGAGAGAGGAATCACTCGCCGCCGCAGACGTTTGCAATTGGCAATAAATAAAACAAGAAGAAGCAGCAACCGCTGGAGTTGAGGAAGCGGTGCAGAAGCGGAGCAGAAGCAGAAGCAGAAGAGGAAGACGCAGCATAGCATAATTTGCGATGCAAATAAACGGGGAATGCGCAAAGCCCAAAAAATTATGGTGCAGAAAAACAGAAAAGAACGTTAAGTGGCATTTACCTGGCGACGGTCCTTTGGGGAGGGGAGTGGCAGGTGAACGTGCCTGTTTTACAAAACAAACAATAGTAAAGGTCGGCGGGCGGGGGGTGGATTGCGGGCACAAATGTTGCCGTTGCAACAGCGCAACCAAAACATAATCAAATCATAAGAAGGTGGCAAAAGCAACAATGGCGCCAGCAGCTAAATTAAAATTATTACAGTAAGACCTAAATAACTAAAAACATGGAAAATACCTTTTTTGTAAATCTTTTCCATAATTTATTAATTTAATTCGTAAGGAGTTTAAATTCTTGGGCAGTCTTTAAAAATGTAAATTGAAAATGGAATTACGGAATTCATTCAAATATTTAAAGATTTTGAAAGCAATAAATTTGCCATAAATTATGAAAAGATATTACAATTAAATACAGAATAATAATTTACAATTCTCGGGTTTTAACTTAAAGAATGGTGCATACACTTGCCAGGCTACCTCCAAAATTGTTTACAGAAAATGTAAATTATTTAGACCGCAATTTAAGAATAACCCCTTCATGTAGTTGGTGACAGTTCTTTGTTATCGCGGCTATTAATAACTTGAATTCTTAATGAACAGACCCTCTAAGCACGCATTAATTAGTGCAATCCCCGGGCTCAGACAGGTGATGCTTTTAAGTCTCGTCGGTTGCGGGTCGTTCAACCCATTGAAAAAAAATACAACAAAATAACAAACAACAAGAAGGGTTCCCACCGAGCAAGGGGAGTGCTGCTGCACTCAAGCAGTCAAATGAAAAGTGCAAATATTGAGCCAGGCAACGTTTTTAACTTTGCACACGCCACTGAGCAAACCCATTTCGTACGCACTATTGATCATCGAGCGGAGACAGACAGAAGGGTAACACCGTGCGTTTCAAAAATCAAATTAAGACAAAAAACGTCAAGGGACAAATATTTGCGCAAGTGGCTGAGTGGCCGTTGGTATCACATTATCGCGTCCTTGCAATCCGTGGGAGTTGTTTCCGGGGGTGGGATTGCGTTACCATAAACAATATCAGGTAACTTCGTAAAAGTAAACAAATTTTTTTTTTATTTTATTTACTAAAACTTTGCTTTCGCTCATTTGTTATAAATAGCTTTTTGCTGGGCTTACAGTATACATATATGTGTACTTAATGCGCGGTAAATTGCTTTTGTTAAGAGGATACCCCCATAAATTCCAGGAAAATCATATTAGGAAGTCCCAATTTTCGCGGCCATTGTTTGCACATAACAATGTATACATAATTATAATTGTACTACCATTGATCCGGTAGATACGCATCGAATGCCCCATAACTGTACCGATGACCAATGCTAGGACAGGACATTCGTTAAGAGTCACGGCAATAAAACGCAATATCGGCACACGTGCCGCAGCCATGAATATGCCAAATTCAGGCAACACGCGACTCCCGGGGATTTGACCAAAAAAAAAAACACACTACCCACCCCTACCCACTCGCATCCAAACAAGGTGTTTGTTGCTCGGGTGACCCGACTTTTCCACTGCTAGTGGAGTACCAGGTACTGGTACCCTTGCGGGCGAATAAAATTAATTGCCTCTGGAAAAGCGTTTTGGCTGAAATGGTTTTTATGATTATTTAAGAGGAACAGCTTAGGTGAAAATGCACTCTCGAAGGCACGACCATAAAGCAAACCCTCACGGATATGGGTAGGGGCATCATAAATGTGTAAAAAGTAGTTGTGTTGCAAGAAGCACATAAAGTAGTCAACGCAGCACGTGTTCTTTCCCTCGATCTCCGACAACCGCTCATAATTGACATTGTCAAGAGGAACAAAATTATAAATAATCACCCACCCCCACCCACCCTCAGCAGCGGGTGGAAGTTCAAACTTTCCACCACTCTCGTCGAGAGCAACACCACCGCACCGCAACACAACAAAACGCAAAAATTGAAAAGCCAGCACGGGGTCCTTCCGTCCTTCCGTTGGATGCCCCATGATTCGTTTTTTTTCCGGTTCTCAGACAACCCCCTATTGCTTTGTACGGGGAATAGCTGTCGTAGAGCTGTAGAATTTGGACCGAACAGAACAATTGGCGGCAAAAGTGAAACTCAGCAGCGAGCCCTTCATCAAGCTGGCAAACTGTGGCCAAAGGGTTCCGATTCGCTGCGGCTTTCGATTCGATTCTAACCCTCACGATTTGTGCGACACTTTGTAATGCGAAATCAATAACTTGGCCATTAAATGCAAGCCAGGCATGCATGTAATGCAATAGATACGTCTGATGTGTGCAAGATTACAGGGAGTCATTACGGGGGCAATTGAATGTGTCGTTTCCTGATTGAATCAATCATCGATGTGGAACCGCCTTTTCTGTTTCTATTCCCAAAGCTGGTAAACAAACCCCTGGAAGACCTTGCGCACACATCTTCCGTGATCCGGACACATGCTCTATATCCCAGTCATAATCCGTGTTCGCTTCGATATATACAAATAGTCGCAGCAGACTTCAACAAGACAAATCTATTCGCACCATTGATCGGCCGAAAGTGAACATTAATAACAGACTAGAAAGCCGTATAAAATAGAATATATCTCAATATATGAAGAGTATATAGAGATCATCAAATCCACCAAATTGTTGTTGCCAGCGATGATTTGAAGTGCCGTGTGTCATATGCGAAACAATTTCAAAAACGAATCACTCGAAAATAGACGCTGACTACTCGCATGAAGGTCTATAAATATTCGCGCCAATGCGAAACCAAAACTAACATAAACACACCTGGCCGAAGGCGTTTTATATTTAATATTTATGACTGAAAAAAAAATACAATTAAAACAAATACGTAAAAACAAAATATTATTTGGTTTGGCAAACCCCATGGCAACGTATTTTTCGTGGTCAACGTCACGGAGGAGCACCGTAGATCCCAGAGATGCCAGAAACTGTTTTTAGAACGGGTGAATAATGTTGGTCAGTCCGTGGGTGTGGGGTGGGTCTTGTCAGTAGGAACTGGTGGTGCCGAAGTGCTCGACAATAGTTGGAGGGGAAGGGGGAGGGGTCCGAAATGCATTAGCAAAATAACTTAGATCTAGGTGATAAATCCCTCGAGCACCAGTGCTGCGGCACCAACGAATCTTCTTCCGCATTTCTCCAAAGCATTCTCTTGAGTTTACTTACAGGGCACGTGTCATAAACAATTTTATTTCAATTCTTTCACAAAAGAAAACTCTCAAAATCTCTTAAGTTTTCTCTTGAGTGAAATTTTTTGGGTGGCGGGGAAAAGCTTTTGGCGGCACATATTAGCATCATATTTATATTTAGAAAACCATTTGGATACGGTTATGGAACATTTCGAATGTTTTCCTCGAGCAGCTAAAACACACACAACCACACACACACACACACGCACACACACCCAAGACTCATCCGTATACATATACTCAAGAGAACTTTTTGTGCGTTGTTGTTGAGCAATTATTTGCACGATGTTTGTCGGTCGTAGGAGCTATATATAGACCACATGAGGTGGCTCAATCCGAACCGAACCGAATATCCTTCGAAGCAAACCACCCGCCAGGTAGACTAACACTCACCCACCCCATCCATCAACCCATCTAGATGCAATGCTCAGGTATGCGCACCCAATTAAATCAATTAAAATACGAAAAACAATTTCGACATCGTTTTGTTTTCATGGAACCCACTGGGGCATATATTATTTGATGTTATTATGTGCGTGTGTGTGTGCGTGTGTGTGTGTGTGCGATATATATAAATATTCTTTATACATATATGCCATGGCTCGCATCCGAATCGGTTCGAATCGAATCGAATCAGAATGCAAGAGATTAGAGTGGTGAGAAATTGTTCAAATATCATAAATAAATAATCAAAATTTCGTAAGTATATCGTAAGAACTAAATCAGCTAAATATACAACATCATGTCCATTCAACATCGTTCATCGTACATCGTACATAGAATTAGCACAGAGTATGCTTCTTGGGTATTTGGTTTGGAGCATAAAACATACTTGGCGCTGGTCATCGGTCATCGAAATCAAAAAATCAAAGATTCCAAAATAAGTTCATAGTTATAGAAAAGTTAAAGTAAACACGACTTTGGCTCGCAGTAGTTGCTTCTTTCGTTTCGGAGACTGTACCTGCAGAAAGTTGGCCTTTCTCTTCGGTCGTTTGTTCGTTAGTTTCAGTTTTGTGTTTTGTTTTTTGTGTTCGATGGTTAGTTTCGCATTGAGTCGTAAGTTCTTTTCTAGGTTTCAGTTTGTAAGTTTTTCAAATTGTTTTCCATTTATTCTTGCTTTTTGTTTCTGGTTTCCACATTAAGCTTATTCTCACATAACCTAAAGAAAATGATTGGGTTTCGTTGGTCAAAAATCGTTGGAAGCAAACGAAGACTAAGTTAGCTAGTTTCTGGGATGGTTAGTCAAAAGGGACAGGTCATTGGATCTGACACAAGTTCGGAACGGTTCACAGACATGGATGTGGGTCGGGGGTTGCGGGTTGTGGCTTGTGACTGTCGCTACAAATTAGAACGCGAAATTAGAAGGTGGTCAAAGCGCCTGCGCCCAGACCGTAGCCCACGCCCTTGGTCCCGAAGTTCCGGCCGTAGCAGGCCTTGCAGTAGATGTCTCCGTCGGGGCCGTCGTTGAGGTTCGTCGAGTCCAGCGATTTCCTGCAGTCCGAGCAGTAGAAGCAGCGCTTGTGCCAGATCCTGGTCTTGCTGATCATCTGCTCCGCAGCGAACACGGCATATCCGCAACGCGGGCAGCCGCCCGAGGTCTTGGGTCCGTTCAGTGGACGGCCGTCGGGGAACTGGATGGTGCTCTCGCCACTGGTGGACACCAGGGTGGGGGCATGGCCATAGCCAAAGCCCTTGGGTCCGAAACTCTTGCCGTAGCAGGCGCGGCAGTGGATCTCGCCGTCGGGTCCGTCGCAGGCCAGCATCGAGTCCAGCGGGCGGTGGCAGTCGGCGCAGCTGTAGCACTTCTTGTGCCACACCTTGCCCTTGGACAGCTGCTGTTCGGCGGCGAAGACGGCTCCTCCGCAGCGGGGGCATCCCTCGCCCTCGCGCGCCTTGATTGAGGTGGTGTCCGGGTTGTAGAACGGCCTGTTGGAGCTAATCTGGTCCTCGGTGAGGCCGTCGGTCTGCAGGAAGCCAGAGCCGCAGGCGAATCCGTAGCCATGGGGTCCCCACTTCTTTCCGTAGCAGGTGCGGCAGTAGACGTCGTTATCGGGTCCATCACTGGCGTTGATCGAGTCGAGCGTCTTGTGGCAGTCCTTGCAGTTGAAGCACTTCTTGTGCCACTCGCGACCCTTCGACAGCTTCTGCTCGGCGGCGTAGACCATACCACCGCAGCGGGGGCAGCCCTCTCCTGGACGGGCCTGGATCTTGTCCACATCGATGGCGGCACGAATCTGCGGGGCTCCGTCGTCATGGGCATAGCAGTCCGACTGGAGGGCACCACCGCCCTGGCCATAGCCGTAGCCCTTGGGGCCGAACTTCTTGGCGTAGCAGCCCTTGCAGTAGATGTTCTTGTCCGGAGCCTCGCAGCACAGGATCGAGTCCAGGCCCTTCTTGCAGGTGCCGCATTTGAAGCACTCCTTGTGCCAGCTACGTCCGCGGGCCAACATCTGTTCGGCGGCATAGACATAGCCTCCGCACCGGGGGCAACCCTCGCCCTCAGGGGCACGGGCAATGGCCCGGGGTTCCAGGCGGGCGCCGTTCCTTACCGACGGCACGTCCCCGTTCTCGCGCAGGAACTGTGACCCGTTATCCATGGAGAGAGTGCCAGCTCCGGTGCCGAAGCCGTAGCCCTTGGGGCCGAACTTCCTGCCGTGGCAGGTCTTGCAGTACAGCTCGCGCTCGTGCTCTGTGCAGTTGGTGGAGTCCAGAGATTTGTTGCACATACCGCACTTGAAGCAGTTCTTGTGGAACACATAGCCTCCGGCCAGGCGCTCCTCGGCGGCGTAGACACTCTTGCCGCATCGCGGACACTTGGGGGCCTCGATCGGTTGGAAGGAAGGCATTCTGTCTGTGTTTCGGTTTCGGTTTACACTATCGAAATGATCTACTCGAATACAATTTACTTAATATGCTTATTATCTGAAAGTGCAGAAAGAGAACGAACACATAGAGTCGAGGGGATGGTGTGGGGGTCGATTGGGGCTGGGGGAGGATTCGATCGTGCGATGAAAGCAATGGATGAGGTAAGCACCTGCCAGATCCGAAGGTGAAATTCCCACGGCTTTTCTTTTCTTTTCCGCGTTTTGCTACATTTGAATACCGGCTAAATACTGACACAATAATGTGTGCAAATATATTTCTTGGTATTTGCGCCGATTTTAGCTTGTTTAGTCAGAAGAATAAAATGAATATATTCACCGGCACATCCTATGGCTTGTTAATCAAGAATATAAATTGTTTTAATTGTATAATACTATTGGCCCAAAAACTGCCCAACTTTGCGAATATAAAATTCTGTTTAATGATTTTTATATGAATTAAAATATTCCACTTCTGTGGCAAATAAAATATATATTTTTATAGATGAAGTCAAGCCGATTTCTCTTTAAGTTTTGCAGCCCTTTAAATATTCTTTCGGCACATTTACATGTGCTAAAAACGTTTTAAGCAGAACTATTTTTCTGATCAAACTGATCAAATCAAACTGATGCTCTCTAATTTGATGCTCAATTTTCGTTATGTAGATCATCTATCAAACATCTTATCTGTCAGTCGGGGCGTCATCGCCTGTGCGAAAATTACCCAACCGGACGTATACGTAATACATATACATGATCTTTATGCTAATGATCAGAAAAGAAAATCTTTCTCACAACAAAAAATGAAACAAGAATTCCTTTGAATCACAGAGGAAAAACAGAGGAAAACATGAGCAATAAATGTGTATCTATACAGAATATTTTGTATAAAAATAACACAGACAGGTAAAACACACACAAAAAATTACCGCGACTATGACAGATATATATCTGGGTGTACGAAAACTGAGTCACCGCCATAGAGGATGGTTCCTAGCTTATCTAGCGGTTGCGATGCGGTTGGGTTAGTCAGATGCGATGCAATGGATGGATGCAATATCGGTTAAAAGCTGACACTATCTGTCCAGATAGGTTGGATATAGCTGCACCTATGTGGCGGAACAAACGGGACCTACATCGCACTAAAACCACACACGGAAGCGACGAGTACTGAACTGGAAGATTGCTCAAAGCAAACTAATCTATATAATTCTGAGTGCACACGGCACTCGCAGCAGCCACTGAGTTTTCGTTTTCGTTTTCCTGCTCAGATCCGAGTTGAGTTGAGAAACTTTAGATGCGGCAGCAACGGCAGAAGCAACACGGAGCAGTTTTCCCCGATTCAGATTCAGATTCAGTTTGCTTTTCTTCTAATATCGCCAGAGAGTGGGATGGAAATATGATTGTATGGGTTGAGTCTGTGGTTTTTCAACTTTTCGTTTTTCATTTTCAAAAAGTTTTTCATTTCACATTCTGCTTGCTTCTGTTTTTGCTTCTTCTTCCTGCCCGTTTCACTTGTGTTTTTTATGTTCGCTAACTTTCGGGGAAAATGCTGTGTGAAAATGTTTTCCCCTAAGGAGGCGACCAAACAGCTCGTCAAGATCGTAAAGTTTGCGAAGCATTAAGGTTGGGGGGTACCTCATCAAAGAATTGGTATCTAGGAATTTGTTTATAATTCCCCTGACTTCATATGCATCTATCAGCATTGGACTGTAATCGGGCCAAACGATTAAGAGACGATAACTCTAAAATTAGTTTAAAGTCCATTTTAAAATTCTAAAGACATTTCACACTCATAAGATACAATTTTAAAATAGTGAAGTTAAATTGCCAAATCGTTCATTCTTTGTTTTCTTTCTTTCTTTTTTCTTTGGAATAATATTGTTTTAAAATAGTTAAATATATAGATCTAAAACCGTTGAATAGACTTTGTTAATGGACTTTGAATTTTTACTGTACTAAGCAAAAAAAAAAAACTCCCAATGGACAATTCAGATTTCATTGAGTCAAACAGCTGCGGAAAAGCTTTTCCACTAAAAAAATGGAAATCTATAAATAGGAGTTTGTGTGGGAAAAGTGCTTCCTCTGTGGAGCCATACATTCCGCTCACTTTTTGGGTCAAATTATGGGCCAAATTACACACAAGTTCTAAAATTAAACGGGCGTTTGACAAAAACTTTAAGAAGTTTGTCAGCTTTAACCGATATTTTCCAAGCGATCACAGCACTGAATTATGAAATTATTTTGTTATGCGTGGGTGATGAGTCAGAGTCTCTCCATTTGGTTGGAACAGATATTTACTTTTCGTTCGTAATAATATGATTCGCAAGAGAAAAATCCTTAATTTTAGTTTAGCTTCGATTAACAACGATTTTCGACTGATCGCGCTGCGAAATTTGTCAAGCGCTTTGAGTCTTTGTCTGCACACGGCACGAATGGGGCAATGTCGCCAGAGACAAACGATAGGGACGGGACGGACGACAACAATAAAAATCTGCTCTCGCTGATGGGTTTGCATATACGTATACGAAAATGTGCTTTAATAAATATCATGTATAACCATTTTCTAGCAGAATATTCCAGGTGGAGGCTCTCAGGACAAGGCGAAAAATGTGTGTTGTTGGTTTATTGGATCAACAACAAACAGTTCAACTGTCTTGTTCAAAGTCACAGTCCGTCTGGCCGCCTATCTGTGCGTCTTTCGGTCCATCGGCACTTGAACAACATCAATAAATTAACATGCGCATTTGCATTTAATTAAATTTCGATAATATTTTACCATGCATTTTTGGTTCAAAAGAAAATTAATGGGGCATGGGTACATCATTGGGCATCAATCAAATGGGTAAAATTGTACCAGACAAGGGGAGACAATTATACGTTCGAGGAATACCCTTGAAGGTGAATAATCAAGGAATTTCTAGATCAGTTTTAGAAGCCCTTAAATTATGCAAAATTATTCTCATTAATTAAATTAATTGTGAGATTATATAAAATCAATCGACATTTAAGGTAAGTTCTCTAAACCATACCTATTCCTCCAATGGGTATCATGGAAAAACACGGAATTCTTTCGAGTGTGCAACATCTTTTGTATAACAAGGTGCGCACCTTGCGCTTTGAGTTGTGAATTTTACAGAATTTCGCCCAACATTTTTACCATGCATGTGTAATTGCATTTTCCACTTATAATACTTATATGATACGAAAATTGGCAAGCGCCTGCGTTCATAGCTTAGGTTGAGTGAAACACATATAGCCGTACCACACCATAGAATAATAATAATAACAATAAATACAGCAAATGACATGTTGTTCAAGTGTGTAAACCATTAAAAGGACCATCATTCACCCTGCAACAATGTTTATAACGAGCTCAAGAGAGAACTCGAGAGACTTTGGAGATACCAAAACTATCTCAAGAGATACACACAAATGTGTCTCAAGAGTCGAAAAAAAAGCTTTCCTGATATTTGTTCACTCTTTCTTGTTGTTTATTATTCTATTTATAGTTGCATTTCCAAAAGGTAAACATTTTGTGGCACTTACCCTCTTGGAGCTCTTCTCAATTTCCTTCTCAAAGTCTGTTAGCGGTGTCAGAGTCACGTGCACTTCCTTGATAATATCCCGAAATGAGCTGTATTACGAGGAAGAAATATATTAAAATTTAAAACATTTAAAGGTTTAGATGGGTAAATTCTATACAAAAAGGTCTTCTACGGGGTTAGTTGGTGAGTAGATTCTACAATTAACAAGAAAGGAAGGCTAGCTTCGGTACCCGAAGCTTAGAATACCCTTGCAGACCAGTTGCCTAAAAACTGTTTTTAATCGTTTGTATGGCAGCTATAGGATATGGTTGTCCGATTTTAATGAAACTTTCAGGATATGTTAAAATAATCATTTAATAAAGCTTTCTAAGAAATGAATTAATTATCTTTAAAAATGGCGAAATTGTGGCATTTTTTCCCAATCGTTCCTATGGCAGCTATGTGATGTAGTGTTCCGATTCCGGCCGTTCCGACTTATATACTACCTGCAACAGATTGAAGGGTTGGTGCAAAGTTTCAGTCCGATAGCTTTAAAACTGAGAGACTAGTTTACATAGCAACCGACAGACGGACAGACAGACAGACAGACAGACAGACAGACAGACAGACAGACAGACAGACAGACAGACAGACAGACAGACGGACAGACGGACATGGCTATATCGACTCGGCTGGTGATGCTGATCAAGAATATATATACTTTATAGGGTCGGAGACGTCTCCTTCACTGCGTTACAAACTTCTGGTCAAAATTATAATACCCTCTGCAAGGGTATAAAAAAGTTACTTTGTCGAAATGAAATTATGAAAGGATGTTTCAGGGCCCGATTTCTTAAAGTTCGATTATGATTGACTTTCTTTCTTTTGAACATATTTACATTCTTCTTTCCTTTGAACATATTTACAACAGATAAATGATCATAATGTACAATTTTTTATAACAAAAAAAAGAGAATACTATATATAGTTGATGTAAAAATCGTTATAGTTAAAGAAGCCTTCAAAAAAATATAAAAAATCATTATAGTTACGAAAGCTTTTTGGAAGTCAGGCCCTTCAAACACTTATTTTTAACTACAAATTTGGAAAATTTTAAATTGTAAAAGACCTTTTCTTTCCCACTCTCGAGCCCCACCTATTGTTGTCGTCCAGAGTGGGCAGTGCGATGGAACAACTTCCACTGGACTTGGCGGAGTCCGCTTTCCGCTTTTTCGATGCCGTATTTGAGGAGTTGCTCGAAGACAAATTCGTTGATGTGGGATTATTTGTCAATGACGACGTCGATGAGGAGCCGCCTCCCTTATTGGTGGTCAGATTGGTTGCCGTGGAGACGACTCCACCCAGGCCAAGACCCATTCCGGGTAGATTGCTTGCCGACGAACCAGCGTCTGGCAAGTTTTCCCTGTCTAAACTCGTACTACTACCCGCAGCGGATGCGGATGAATCATTCTGCACGGAGCTGGAGGCACTACTTCCTGAATCAAAGCCAGAGCTGCTGGAGCTGGTATGTGGGCCCAAATTGCTGGCCAAATGCACCTTCCCGGCTGTGTGGCCACCTCCTCCTCCGTTTGTGCTCAGATTTTGGGCATGATTCGGATGCTCGGTGGTTGAACTGGATGCAGAGTGAATGCCACTCAGAGCTGAACTGGTTACATGAGTCCCGGGTGCACTTAACCCACTGCTGGCTGTCGAGGTAGACGAACTGGGCTGAGTGCTAATGCTGCTTGTGGTGCTCGTGCTATTTGCACCTGGCACTTGTGTTGTGTCCTTGCTCTTCGAAATCTTTGATGAGGATTTCTCTCGCGAAGACGATGAGCTTGAGGATGTCGAGGAGGTTGATGAATTCGAGAAGCTATTGTTCGCCGAACTGCTTGCGCTTTCCTTGCTATCCTTATCCTTGCTGGAGGTGGATTTGCTTAGACTTTTGCTATGTTTATCCTTATAGCTGCTGCTGCTGCTGCTAGAGCTGGTGGCTGATGATTTTGTGCTGGCTACTGTCGCAGAAGATTGACTGACCGCCGTTTGAGTGGCTCCACTGCTGGAGGCAGGTAAATTCGTTGCAGTAGAGCTTCCGCTAACAGCGTTCCCAGCACTGCTGGTGGATCCGCTGCCGCTGGGCTGGCTGTTGCCCAAATTACTGCTAATATTGCTGGTGCCACTACTACTGCCAGGGAGCGTACTGCCTCCGGTTGGCGGATTGCTGGCACCTCCTGAGTTTGCTGCACTCGAGGAAGGATTTGCCGCCACACCTGTCGACGAAGACGAGGAGCTACTGCTGCTGCTTGACGATTTGCTCGAGGCATTGCTCTTGCGCTGCTTGGAGGACGAGGAGACGCCACTCCCGCCTGCACTTCCCCCGGAGATTCCGGAGGTGGCGGTCAGGGCACTATTACTGGTACTGGTTCCACCGCCACTGCTGCTGCTGCTGATCTTGATGCTCGTGGCCGATGTGGCCGCTGAGTTCATGGTGGAGTCGATTTCCTTCTCGGGCGACGCACACGAATCGGATGAGGTGTCATGTTGAATCGGTTTGTACGGCGGAATGGTTTTGACGTTGCCGCCCTTTTTCTACAAAGTGTCAATAATATGAACGGAAAGATCAAGAATGCTATCCCTCACATACGCACCAGTTTGCTGTAGTGGTGCTGGCAGTAACCACAATACTTCACGTTGTCTAGATAGTTCCCCGCCTCCTCGCAGAGCAAGCCCAAGCTCTGGGCGCAGGTAACGTGGAATTGCTGCTTGCAGTTCGACTTGTTGCACTGCATGCAGGCGCCGACATTGGCGCGATTTGGTTTGCCAATTTCTAGGCAAATATAGCAAGCTGGAATTAACAGAATTCGGCGTTAAAATGTGCTTCGAATGTAGGTAACAAGATGATGAGCATTAACTAAACCTTGACTGATGGTTTTAACAAATTTTAACAGTTTTCATTAATTGGAAAACATGATAAATTAAGTATATTATTAGCTAATAATCAAAAAGCCATAAATGGCCCTCTTATGTATACAATGTTAAATTTTTTCAGTCAGAGCTCGTCAGCAAGCGTTCCACTCACTTTTTGAGTACCGTTCCTGCGGTATTAGCGTCAAAATGATGGGCTCCATGGTAGTAACGTTACCAAATCGCACCTCCGGGATATAGAGGGCGCAGACGACATGGGCCCAGCCACTGTTGTCCGTCTTCTTGAGGGCGCCGTCCCGCGAGGGACACAGTTCACAGCGGACGCGGGAGGTTCGCTCCTGGGACTCGCACTTGCGACAGAACCAGGGCCCCGTGGGTACGGTCACAATACCATAGCATGCCTGGTGCACCGCCACCGTACAGTTCTGGCCGTCACAATACACGAGCGGGTTCTCCGGCCACCCCCGCTCGTCCGAACAAACACAACAACCGCCCACCATCTCCTTCATGTCCTCCAGCTTGAACTTTTTAATCTTGACCAGTTTTTTGTTCAGGCTTGCGGAGTGAATGGTGTCGTCTTTGCTGGAGTCAAGCTCCAGCTTCGTATGAAATGAGGATGGAATTTTGCTAGAGCTGCAAGCATACAAAATAATCTTGTATTACTATTTATTATCAAAATGAATAGAAATTGAAATAAATTCCTAAAGAGGGACGAAGAAAATAAGCCTTAAAGAAATACATTTTTTCTTCAATACTTCTAATGATTTCTATTTTGAAAAAGCTTTTGATAATAATTTTATTATACCCTTGCAAAGGGTATTATAATTTTGATCAGAAGTTTGCAACGTAGGGGAGGCCATCTCCGACCCCATAAGGTATATATATTCTTGATAAGCATCAATAGCCGAGTTGATCTACCCATGTCCGTCTGTCTGTCTGTCTTTTTCTACGCAACCTAGTCTCTCAGTTTTAAAGCTATCGGGCTGAAACCACTCACCAACTCTTCTATCTTTTGCAGGTAGTATATAAGTCGGAACGGCCGGAATCGGAGCACTACATCACATAGCTGCCATAGGAACGATTGGGGAAAAAGCTCGAAAACTCGTCATTTTTTTAAAATAATCGATTGATTCTTTATAAACCACTTTTAAATAACTATATAAACCTATCATAAAAAACATTAAAATCAGACCACAATATCCTATATCTGCCATAAGAACGATGGGAGAATATGGGTCATTGACCATAACTTTGGTGTCTATTTATATAATTAATTCATTCTTGGATAATATACTTCATATACATTAAAGCCAATTTACAAAATGAACAAGAAAGGAAGGCTAGCTTCGGTACCCGAAACTTAGAATACCCTTGCAGACCAGTTGCTTTCAAACCGTTCAATTGTTTGTATGGCAGCTACAGGATATAATAATCTTATTTTTGGGTTTTAATTTTTTAAAACGGCATTAATGTCTATGGAAACTGTATTTTTAAAGCATGAATTAATTGTCTTGAAAAACACCACAGTTATGTTTAATGACCCATTTTCTCATATCGTTCCTATGGCAGCTATAGGATATAGTTGTCCGATTTTGATATAACTTTTAGGATATGTTAAAATTGCTATTAAAAAGAGTTTACCAAGAAATAAATAAAATATATTTAAGAATGGCGAAGTTATGGCACTTTTTCCCAATCGTTCCTATGGCAGCTATGTGATGTAGTGTTCCGATTCCGGCCGTTCCGACTTATATACTACCTGCAACAGATTGAAGGGTTGGTGCAAAGTTTCAGCCCGATAGCTTTAAAACTGAGGGACTAGTTTACATAGCAACCGACAGACGGACAGACAGACGGACATGGCTAGATCGACTCGGCTGGTGATGCTGATCAAGAATATATATACTTTATAGGGTCGGAAATGTCTCCTTCGCTGCGTTGCAAACTTCTGGTCAAAATTATAATACCCTCTGCAAGGGTATAAAAACCAAAACCCGGACCACTATATCCTATAGCTGCCATACACACTGTAGAAGGGTTTAAAGCCACCTAGTCTGCAAGGGTATTCTAAGCTTTGCCCCTAAGCTAGCCTTCCTTTTTTGTTTTAGTACAATTTAGATTGCTATTTAATAGAATCTTCATAATTTAACTTTTATTATAATAAAACGAAACTTTGATTTAGCAGATCTATTATTATGGCCGCAGCTGTTTTATTATCGTTGTTTAGAGTTCACAATTTTGTCCAATAAGATCACATTTGAAATGTGGGGAATTTGGATTTATATAAAAAATGCAATGCAAAATTGCAAATCCGGAAATAAGGGAATACTTCAGAATGTACCACCAATAACTGAACAGAGATTCATCGATCTTGAGATAGAGGTTCTCCAGCCTTTCGCGTTATCGATGATATGCAGCTATCGATTCAGGTGTCAGTTTGCAAGGTCACTTGCACTCGTCCATTCGCAACAATAACAACAAACAACAGCCGGCCTTTTCAAAAATTACTTAATTGTGCACATGTATTTACAACTCTGCTCTCTATGTGCGTGCGAACGAGATAGCACCATGGGCTCCATTCGCAACACCATTGACACGCACACACAAACAAGCAAACAAACACACACAGGCACAATCTCTCAATGTCAAGGTAATTACGTTGTCGTTTAACAAAACCTCGCGAATTTTTGTCGATTCATTTAAATAATGACGCTAGTAAACATATCAACGATGCCTACCACCGAATATTGATATTAAATTTATAACCAGCGATAGAACCAGCAACGACGGAACGAAACAACAAAAAATAAAACAGCACACACTCAAGCACGAGGCATTCCAATGGTGGTTCAATGAACTTGAACAAAATCGGATCCCGATATAAACAAAGGCGACCGAAAATAAAACAGGAAAATGCTGTATTACAAGAGCTCACTCCAATTAGAAGGCTAGTTCCAGGGGAATGTGTGAGCAGGGGAGCGAATATGTGGGTCGCAGCATCTGCAGAGATTTCACAACAATAATAATCATAATAACGGCATGCGGGTGTTGTTTCTGTTCCGTTCCATTCATGCAATCGCGCATCTGTGGGGATGTGTGAGTGAGAGAGTGCGGGTCTGGTGGTACCGTTATTGGGTCAGCGTGTTGCCAACTGCCGAAAACGCAGCCAGCCAGCGTGTTGCCAACTGCGCGAGAACTCCAACTTAACGGTGTAAAAGCACTAAAAACACATACATACACACACACACGCACACGAAACGAGGCCGCTCTGCACGTCGCTTTTATGTTTGTATATGTAATGAAGAGGCGACGACGGAGGCAGAGGAGAGCAATGCACTTTCGAAGCGTGCTCGCTCCAAACAGACACAGCCAGATAAATACAGCTGCGGTCAAAATAATAACACGCACGAATGTCACTTAGCAAGATTACTATTTATAGTTTATTTTATTTTTATTGTTCACTTTTAATTTAGTTTTACAATATTTAAAAAAGGTTGATAAATCATTTAAAAATAATCAACACAATCTTTTCACGAAATCTATTGAGGAAAGTTTGTAATTTAAATGCCATTACTTATACTATTTGTTATTCAGCATTTGAAATTTATTGCAGGCTATTAATTGAAAGTGCTACAAAGTTGACCGCGGCTATACATACACGTACACATAAATTTAAACACACAATGTTATTGTTGAAGTGCGTTTAAAACCAATATACGCATTTGTTTTTGTTCTCATATTAGAAATATTATGGTTTTTATAAAAAATGTACACTATCAGAACACTATTACTTTGACTGCGGCTGTACACGTACATACACGAAATGCCGGAAAAGGGGGCGCGTTTTTGGGGGAGGATGCGAGTATGTACTCCATATATTTCCTTCGCCCGCAAGATGTTTGCGTTGGGGGAGTTTTGGCAGGTTGGGGGCTGGGATGGATGTCTCGGGGTGGGCGAGGGTGGTTTCCCTGTTCCGCTTTCCCACTTAAAGCACACGCAGTCACAGTTAAATTTCTATCACTTTTCGGCCGGGAGATTGTGTGTATACCCGTGGCTTGAATTTATTGATTTTTATGGGCAATTGCTTTAATTTCACTGCCGAGCAGGGCTTTAAATCGCTTTAAAAACTAGTTTCAAGCCGAGAAAAATGCGCGCGGTCAAAGTGGTCAAGCAACGCAGAGTACCACAAAAACAGAAACCGAAAAATAAAAAGAAAGAAATATCTCTTTTTCAGGGAGCGGCGCAGTGGGGTCCATTAAAAACTTGAAATTTTTTTTTTTTTTTTGTTATTTTCACTGGCCAGCAGCGGTTTCTTATTGGGCGCTATGGCACCTTCACAGAATATTGATTTTCTTTACCCGAATTATCACTTGATAATATCTCTTTTGGCCCGAAACGCAGGCTATAGTCTTGGATTTCTCTGGCTTTCCTCAGGATTTTCTCGGCGCTTTTCTTCGCTTTCCTTCGAGCAGCCGCCCACGAGAAGCAAACGCACGCAAGTAAAATAAACACACGAATCGAAGCGAAAAAGGCGCTGAACATCCACCAGCGCAACAACAACACTGTGTGCGCGAGTATTTACAACACCAACACACTAAACACCACACACCTTGTAACTTGTTTGTTGTTGTTTCGCTCGCACATCGGGGAGCAAGCAGGCGAGCAGTGCGGGTGCGAGAGAGACAACACCACCTGCTCCGTACACAAATGCAGCCAGGCGAAGAAGACGTTTTCCAAGCTGCGCGATGCTGGCCGAAAATCCCGAGAAGCGGCTGCTTTTCCTGCCCACGCGTGATGGCCAAGATTCCAATTGCCGCAATTTTCGATTCGAGGAAAATCTCGGGACGGGACTTTTGTGCACTTAAATTCTAAATACGCGACCGTGACATATAAGTGCTAAATAATCGGAGGCGCTATCGATAGTTCGATTGTTTAGTGCTGGCCGGTCAAAAACAGTGAGACCGTGCTCGCTTCGAAAAACTTTAACGAATATGGAGTTACACAGACTTTCTGATAAAGCTTCAAAAACAATAAACAAACTTTTTAGCAAATAAATAATGTTGTATATAAAGTTCATTTTAGGTAACAAAACTATATAGGGCATTTTACCTAACCAAACCAAAATATGTCGAGGTCAACTGTCACTGTTATCGCGACTTTATCGAACGGCATCGATTGCAGTGTTCAACAACGTTCGATCCCCAACAGCTGTGGGAAAAATCAATTTTGCAACTCCCTTGACGTCTGTGCATTTTTGAGAGTTTCTTCGCGAGAAAACTTAGGAAAAGATGTCCTCCTCAAACGGCGACTGCTTCATTGTTCTGCCTGCCAACTGCGATAATGGTTCATTGATAATCGGTCGCAACGCGGAGGACCCGGAATCCTTGGGAGTCTCATCGGAGGTTTGCTTCTATGATGTCAGCGACGTATTGGAGGGGAAGGTAAAAGAGGCTGAGACTGCAAGTTTCTCGACTCGATCAATGACTCACCACTCGTGCAATTTGCAGACTGATGGCGGAGCATCTGCCGAAGCCGGAGGCGAAGCCTTGCGTGTCATATTGCAGAAACCGCAGCCGGGCCTTTGGGGCGGCGATTTCGGGGCCAACGAACGCGGTGTGGTCGTCGGTCTAACCTGGGCGGCAGATGAAAATGAGGCGAAGGACACCGACAGTTTGCTCGGCACCGATATTGTGCGGTGGGTCTTACAGGCTAGCATGGATACCTCGGTTTTCCCTTTTAACAAATCCAAATTGAATTGAATATCTTAAAAACATCTTGGATAGTTTGAAAAACAATACCCAAAGGCGGAACCTATCTTCTAAATTTGGCATATATTTATCTTTGGCAAATATAAGATATAGCGTTCCGATCTAGACCGAATCTAGCTTTGACCAGCTTTAACAACCATTTCTTCAAAAACACAAATTGATAAAAAAAAAAACAAATACTCATAAATATAGGTGTTTCATAAAGTCCGAACGTATTAAAAAGTATTAGTATGCTTATATAACTTTAATATAAATAATTTGGTAAAGATAGATTGAAACTATATTTAAAATTGTATGGTACCAATGGGATATAGTAGACCAAACTGTCCAGCCCTGACAAACTGAATATCCAAACTTCTTCGAAAGGGTTTAAAAGAAATAATCAAAAGATTTTTTATTTATGGCAAGATGTTTGAATTTCGAATAAAGACACCGCTTGCCAATCTTGATAAATTTACTCCAGAGAATAACAACTAATTAAAAATTAAAATTTCTTAACAGATTAAAATAGACTCAATTAGAGATTACATGCATTCTCAAGTTATGCCTGGATATTCCCACTTCTGTATTACTAATAATTTTTAATATAAATTTTTCAGTCTGACTCTGGCATTGGCCATCGATGTAGATGCTGCTGTGGATCGAATTGGAGCTTTGGTAGCCAGCTATGCAAACGACACCTCCAAACTTAACTTCGTTGTTTGTGATTCCGGTGCTGCCTGGTTTGTCAGCTGTTCGGGAAAAGTGTGGGCTGCCGAAAAGCTGGAGGCAAGCTTCCTGCGCCTGCCCTCCGGCGGGCTGGCGGTGACCACTGTAGTTAATAAGTCCAGCGAGAGTCTGGATGCGGCTGCCAGCTTTGCTGCCGCCCACGATGCGGAGGCTCATGCACCTGCAGAGGATTGGTGCGGCCCCAGGCCTGCTGGAGATGGCAGCTACACGCAGCACGACATGTTTGAGACGCTGCGGGCGGCCAGTAATGCGAGCAGCTCACGGGCGGCCACCGTGTCGGTGCTATCGGGCAAGGGAATCTCGTGCCACTGGTTCACGGGCACGCCCAATGCTGCGGAGTCTGTGTTCAAGCCGTTCGTGTTCGCGCCAAAGCCACGTATTTCGCCGCTGACTCAGGTGCAAGCCGAATCGGAGCTGACGCTGCTCCACAAGCTGCATTCGCAGCGCAAGCCGGCGGCTTTGGAGCACTTGCGCAGCCTGGAGAAGTCCTGCGTGGACGAGCTAAACAACTACTTCTCGCTGCAGGATCACGCTAGCGAGGAGCTGGACGAACTGCTCAAGGACTGCGTCGAGGCGGAGGTCAAGTTCTATCGCTAGACGGACGAAAACTATCCATATGATACTCCACAACTAGCTTGCAAGCTCGCTCTATTGAGCCTCGGGTTTTGACTTGAGCATTTTATGGCATTACCAAATATGCAACCATTTTCTTGTGCAATTTTCCATCGATTTTATTTCCTTTAGTTGTTATGCTTTTGCGTGATATTTAAATTATTATTTATTCTCTCTATCTCAGTGGGCAATCTCTGACTCTGACTTGATTTTAAAGTATTATTATGTGACATTCCAGGCTTAGTTAACGATTTACATAATTGCATTAAAATATATACGAATATACATAAATATACATTATATACGGCTCTCAAATAAACGCATCAAATCTGCATTTATACAAAAAATAAAGCAGCTATCTATCATTATTAAATTATGGGAAATACGATGGCTTTTCAGATTCTCGATATTTGGATGGAGATCGTAGTTTAAGTATCTTTATTAATCAGTTTTGCAATTTCCATGGGACGATTTTTTTAAAAGCAGTTTGAGTTTCCATGCGGAAAAGCCTGAGATTTGTAATTGACTTATAAAAACTCCAATTTTAATCCGATTTACCTCTCATTATTATATCACACAAACAATGAAATTAGACACTTTCGCACGGAATATTTATACAATTTCATTTAAACGGATTCTACAACCAAATTCGTCTTAAAAATAGTGCTGTCATTGTGCAACGCCTCCAGCTTGGTGATTTCGAAGGCCTGATAGATTTCACGGAAGTCCATGATATTGCGCGGATCGCTCTCCATCCAAAAGCGGTCGAACTCAAAGAATAGGTAGCAGTACAGCTTGTGGAAGTCCTCTACCGTGCTGAAATCCTGCTTGTGCTGCACCACTAAGTTGTAGAAGTGCGTCTTGGCGGCGCCCGTTTTAACCAGATTAAAGGCCATAGCGGTGAGATTGATGCCGACAATGGCGTACGTGTAGCCCAGGGTGGGATGCATCGAATGCAGAAGCACATGCTTGGCGGCATCGTTGTAGGCGGTGGCGAAGTACAAAAGGTTCTCCAAGCCCAGCATGCCCATGCCGCGGAAGTCCGTCTTGGGGTCATCACCCTGGAAGCCGATGTCTTGCCACTGCTTGCTCACCCGCCCGGTAAGAGGAGCCTCCGGCATCAGCAGCTGCCACAATAATAGCAGCTTCTGCTCGTGCTCAAGGTTGTCCGAGTCGTACCGCTCCGCCCGCAACTCCTCCACCTGGTGCATCAGACGGCGGTAGCCCCAAATGCTGTTCACACAGCTGCCAAAAAGCCGCGCAAAGTCCGGATGAACATTGTTTTTTATGCGCTTGGCCTGCATCACGACGCGAGCAGCGCGGGGAGCTGGAAGGGTCAAGAACATTGTATCTGTGAGTAATAATTTGAATCTTCATTTCATTTAACTTTGTATTACAATAAATATGGAAAGTATGAATAGATTACTATTAATTTTTGAAAATAGCCTCTTAGATTTTATGGAATTCAAATTGTTTTACAGAAAATAATTATTTTCAACCGAATAAGTTTCAGTATTCAATACCAAATTGGCTTAAAGAAAATAAAAAAAACCAGATATAATTTTACTAGAATATTTTTCAACAACTTCATTTTAAATGAAGCCATATAAATTTATGCTGGAAATCTGAAAACTTGCGTTGTAAAATACTCCATTGGTATACCCATGTTACATATTTTGTTACTTATTATTATTTTTGTACACCCACCGAACTCCATCAGCTCCCTGTTGTCCGCATAAGCCGCTGCCTCATCAAGGTCAAGTACAAGCCGCCTTATTTGCGGGGTTTTCGACAAAGCCAGACACCGCTCCACCTGGCTCGTCCTGCTTGCTCCTGCGCGAGCTCCATAGCAGATCCTCTGCAGCTCAGAGAGGCGGGTGAAGGCGTGAAGGAACCACTTGATAAAGGGCCTTATATAGCTAAATATAAACGGCAGTAATCTGTCTAGTATAAACATTATGCGAGTGAGGACTCTTATAATTCGCTGGGGATTTTCCAATTCCGTTTGTTTGGTCCGGGCCTGGCTGAGTGCCGTTGCCAAGGAAACTTGGCTGGGAAAGCTTTCGATCACAGCTTGGATTATTTGTTACTTTATTGCACTTTTCGTGAGCTAGCCTCCAACTACAATATCAACAAAACAAATGAAATGCTGCATTTTCGATATACATCGATACATATGTGTTGTTTTCGATGCTCACTATCGATTAATTTGGAATTGATAGTTTGTTTGAATAAAAAGGGATTCAAATTAATCGTTTATCTAATATATATATTCGTTTATCTTAAAAAATTTAAAATTTCCACTTGTACTTGAAATGGAACACAATATATATATATGGAGATATGAGATAATTTTTTATTTCAGATGAATTCCTGTTAAGCCCCTATGGTAGCCTTCTCACTGGTGATCTTTGAAAAAACTTGAATCTTCAACGCTTTTAGGTATATTGATTATATTTGCTATATCAATATGTATATAGCCGTCAGTAAAACTATAATTTGGTTAAAAATTGGGTTTGTTTCTATTTTTGGTATTTTAGCAAAGCTTTTTGACCAATCTTTTGGAATATACGTTTCTTATTTATTTTTATACCCTTGCAGGCGGTATTATAATTTTGACCAGAAGTTTGCAACGCAGTGAAGGATACAACTTTGACCCCATTAAATGTATATATTCTTGATCAGTATCGCTAGCCGAGTAGTTCTAGCAACGTCCATATATTTGTCTTCGTTCTAGTGCAGGTAGTTTATAAGCCGGAACGGCTGAACTCGGAACACTACATAACATAGCTGCCATAGGAACGTTTGGGAAAAAACTACATTTTTAAACATAATTAAATTATTTCTTGTAAATGACTATTTCAATCCATCCTGAATCGTACCACTATATTAAATAGCTGCCTTAGGAACGATGGGGGAAAATGGGTCGTGACCATAACTATGGAGTTTTGCAAAACAATTAATTCAATATTTAAAAATATAATTTTCATAGACATTAAAAGCAATTAAGAAAACTAAAAGCCTAAAATCGGATCAATATATCTTATAGCTGCTATACAAACAATTGATCTGCAAGGGTATTCTAAGCATCGGGCGGTCTGACAGATAGCGTTTTCTCTTTTATATATTTATTTGTTTAATTTGGTGATGCCTTAAAAATACAAGAGTCGCACACATTTTTTCTTTTAAAAAGTTTTGTAGTTAATATAAAAACCAATGTTTCCAATACTTGGTGGAAATTCAAGGAAGCAGCAACTCACCTTGACCCTAAAGTAAAATTAGACGATACAATGTATCTCTTAATAAACCTAACAATTGCATTTATTTTTTTCTGCGGAAGAAATTACCATAGATTCAATGAATGCATCTGAGATACGTTTTTTAAAGAGCTACTAAGTGATAAGAGTGCGATCCGCCTAAAGCATCAATTCAACTCGCGTGCCTAAGCGATTAGATTAGCCCTCCTATACATAGCTTTTTCATAGCTTTGACGAGGCCCGGCATTAGTACATATGTTGCCTAGTCGTAAACCTGTATCGCTCAGTAATAGACCGGCACTTGACGCAGCTGTTACTACTCGTTTATTTGTTGGCGGTCTGACCGATAAGAATTGCAAAATGCGGCTCCAAGAAGGAAGACTCTGGGCAACTCTGCACGATGGTATGTGTGTTTTACTGTATAATACTACAATTAAATGAAGAGAATAAAAATAATGCTCATTTCTCTAGGAAAATTTGAAGTTCGCAGCGTGACTCAATCCGATCTGGAAGAGGCCCTAGATGTAAGTAAGCTAAGACACAGATAAGCAGATTTCAAGTTTTAAGCATACGATCAACTCTCAAGCTTAAAGCATTCTGGCAGACAAAATGTTTGTTTTTGCAATAAATGTTAGTGCAAATATATTTGTTTGCTTTCACGGCAACATAAAAACATTTTCGTGCCGCGAGACCAACGTGGCGTCGGTGGTGTAATGGTTAGCATAGTTGCCTTCCAAGCAGTTGACCCGGGTTCGATTCCCGGCCGACGCAGTTCGCTTTTTGCTTTAAGTTAACTTTATTTTATTTATTTCATTGTTTTATTTAGGTATTAGATGGCTCTTTCTTTTTGAATGAATCGGTTTGCCAAGCCTGTGAAATCAATTTGCCGGAAAGCGTTCAAGCCCGTCAGGAGCTGCGTGAGCTGTGCAAAATAACCGCTTCGGATGGCGTGTCGTTGTTGGTCAAGGAGGTGGAGTCCGGTCGTGTGGTGGCCGTTTCTTTTAACAAAATTCAAGTAAGTTACAATTTTTACAAAAGTTTAAAATATACTGAATAAAATGTAAAACCTTTTGCTAGTTCTCTCCACCGCCCGGCGAGGAGCATTTTTTCCTAAAATTCCGTAACGAGAAAGCCAAAAGTCTCGAGGCCAGGCGTCTAATGGACTTTATGATCGAGGTCGATGGGAGGATCGATGTGTGCTCCATGTACAATATGGACTGCTTCTGCGAACTCATGTTCCTGGGCACTTTACCCAGCCACGAGCGCCTTGGACTTGGGCGTTCGTTGTCCCAGTTGACCATACAACTCACGCAGGAGCTGGCCGAGGGTAAGGGTCTCGAGGATATTGATGAAAACTTGCGATCCAAGCGTCCATCTGCTGTCACTGCTCTCTGGACTTCGAGCTTCTCCCAGAAGATTGGCAAAGCCACGAACTTCAAGGTGCTAAATACAGTTGGCTATTCGGAGTTCGAGTTCAATGGAAAGCGCTTCAATGAGCGCATTAATCCCTTGCACAAATTCTGCGAGCATGTAATATATAAATTTTAAAACAAAAGTGTTGTCCAGTTAAAATAAATAAACTGAAATGAACAGCAAAAAGATTCAAGTGCGTCGGCCGGGAATCGAACCCGGGTCAACTGCTTGGAAGGCAACTATGCTAACCATTACACCACCGACGCCACATTTGCTAGGGTTTGCTTCTGCCTTGTTAGACGCTGGCTAGTTAGATGTCACGCACATCGAATACAAAATATCGATAGCAATATTCATGCGCCATTTATCGAGGGCCAAGTGCGGTCGCACTAAAAATTTCTGTTGAATTCGAATTGGGAAAATTCGAATATGATTTTCATTTTATAAACAATTAGAACGAGTTTATTGAAATAATGTAAATATATACATTAAAAATCGGTGCATTTGTATAGTCACAGAATATTATTATCCATTAGCCATTTATAAGTACATTAAAATGGTCTGGATAAATGAAAAGGGATGGTCTTAAAAGCATATTAGTTTTATAGAAATACTGTTTACATGATTTTTATTTTCCATATTAAAAAAAATTTTTCCACGTTTAAGGGCCGCATAATTATAATTACACACTGAAAACCGAATCGAAGATAATTAGTGTTTTCAATGAGTGTTTTCGATCAAGTCTTTTCTACTTTGGGTGTGAAACAGTGATGGACTGCATCAGCATTTTAGACGGTGATTTTATGATTGTACGAGTAACTCCGGGTTTATTTGATGAAACTGAGGAGGTGAGCAGTAGTTAATGATATAACCTTCGAGTTAAGCTAATATTGCTCTTACCAGCTCTTGACCAATATATCGCTGAATGAGGAATTCGGATGTTTAACCAACAATTTGAAGGATTCCCCACTCGCCTCTTTAGAGTTTCGCAAACTTGTGAGGCATATTCTGACCTGCGGGATCTCGTTTGCCATAAAGCATTTGGCAAGTGGCAGAATTGTGGCTGCAGTTGCTAACATGATATTTGTAAGTGGCAGGGGATCAGGGTACTTGCTTAAATTTAACAGTTTTCATCCAGGCAGAACGCGAACGGGTGGGGCTCCTATGACAATGTTGTAGCCGAGTTCAAGAGCCCCAACATGCTAAACTACGTAAAGTTTTGGGAGGCATCCGAAACTAGCTTCAATATCTACACACATTGGCAATTGGATAGCATGATATCGTTGGAATACGTGGCCACTCTACCGGACTTCAGGGGTCGTGGCCTGGCCTACTTTATGTGCCAACAATCAATTGATTTCGGACGGCTCATGGGGCGCGGAGAGCTTCCTCCGGATTTGCTTAGCCAGCTGCCCGTGGAGATGCAGATTGAAATACCCCAGGGAGCGACCTCAATGTCCACAACGCCCGCTGCTCAAAAATGTGGCATCAAGATTGGCATGAAAGCGGTTCACAGGTGGAACGTTTCCGAGCTGCGATCTCTAGGACCAATTAGCATGGACCTCAGTGATAGCGGTGATTTTGAATATGTAGAGCTACAAGCAGTTAGGTATTAATCGAATTCAACGCATGTTCAATATGAAGTTGTATTGTTTTGTTATCTTTATTAATTACCGTGTGGATCGGGACGTATAAATTAAGCTGCGGGTTATTGACAGCGATGTCGGCAGAATGCTCACAAGGCGCGTTTTGGCATTGACCAGCAACCAATTGCTTGTTGGAAATCGGAAAATTATTAATTATACACCTTAATATTTTGGATATTCTCCTTACTTAATTATACAATTTCACGCATTTCGGGATGCTTAAAATGTATTTAGAAGGTGTGACAAGAGGGGCCTATGAGGTGCAAAAATAAGCAAATGGGGATTGTGCTAGAAATGTAATTCCCTTCATCCCAAAGCCCCAATAATGTCTATGACGAATGCAAGGAAAGTGCAGCTTAGTTTTACAATGTTTAAAACCCACAAAGTTGTCTTTTGTTAACTTTTTTTTTAAATTTAAGTTCACTATTAATCTGAATAATATTAATTAATATATACTGTAAGGAAAGTTGAGGTCTGCTCGGAAGTGCAAACTAAAAGTAGTCAAAACCCGAAATTGCTCATATATATTCAGACAAGGTTTTAAAATTAAATTTAGGGAAACTTTTATTTATAGAAATAACTAAAAAGGTAATTTACATTAGGAGTTAGAAGGTCGTTCAATCTTATCTCTCCGATTATTTATGACTGCATCAGCATTTTATTTGGATTGCCAGATCCCCGTGGTTCCGGATTTTTGTAAAAAAGCTAAGAGAAATAAGAATTACTATGATCTGCTTACTTCTTGTGCTTATCTGCAATTGGCTGATGTGCCAATAAACCAAGAGTTTCACAAATTTAAAGGAATCGCAGCAAACTGACTAGAAACATTCTATGCTGTGGCATTTTTTGTGTAATTTGCCATGGGAACAGCGAAAAAGTTGTGCCTGCCATTGCCAAATTTCCATTCGTAAGTCCTAAAAATAGAATTTATATCCTAATTACTCGATTTTCTACGAAAAGATACAAAGGGAGAGTTCTTATATTGCCACTATAGCTCAAATCAGGAGCCATCGAGTACAGCTTTGACAACTAAAAGTATTTGCCCATGGATAGCTCCATAAAGGGAGGTGTCGAGGGATGGCTTTTTGGGCAGCATATGACCCAGGGAATGCTAACTTCGGAAGTTCTTGGCCCGCTGCCAAAGGAGATGCAAGGAAAAAAACCTGAGGCCTTGTAGAAATGGGGTCCACAGATGAGTTTTCCAAATATGTATAGTGCGGTATAACTTAAAACTCTATTAAATATAATAAATCATTTATGCATTTGGGAACTGTTTTATTAAAGTGGATAAATATTTGTCTTAGAAATTTTACCTGTGTAAAAATATATAGAACTGAAAAATTTGAAGTTTTACTTCTATCTATGGATTGATTTGATAATAAATAAAATAAAATGAAACGGTTTAAATAATATAATATTTACTCTAAGGCAAAATGCTTAAATCATATAGAATGTAATTGAATGAATTCTCGAAACGTTTGAAAAGGTTTAATCCTCTCTGAATCCACTCAGCGCCCAGCTCACCCCTTGGATGAATGTCTATCTTTATTGTTGATTTCAATTTTTGCACTTTCAAAAAAAAAACTTTCCAAATGAGATTAAAATTTACACAATCGCACACATTCACTCCAGCAATCGTGTGCTTTCTGAGGCATACACTCGACAGGATTTCCCCGACGTTTCCCTAATGCCCGGTGTCAACACAGCAAATAGAAAGGTATAGAAGGGACTGGGATCGGGCAAGCAGTGTGATAAGCATTTCGATCCTACTTTGCCTCGGCCTCAGCCTCAGCCTCAACAATGGACGAGGTTTTTAATTAGAATTCGAACAGCAAAAAATGGAAAAGTAGTCGAGAGCAGGGGCGACTTGAGGCTTAAACCCTTGCGGCAGGGGCAATTGCGTGTAATGATACCGAAGATCGTATGCAGTATACAGTATGCAGTATGCAGGATGCAGTATTCAGTATGGAGGATGCAGTATTCAGGGTTGTCCGCCAAAGAGGCGGTTACGCTTGATTGTGTTATATGACGTGTGCATAATTCGCCTAGTGCCGACCAATTTCAGACCAGTTTTAGATAGTTGGTCCGGAATTTACACACACAAAAAAATGTTGAAACCAATTCTGCTGGTTCGATTTTAATCCAACAATTTTATAAATTCATTATCTGGGTGAAATTGATAATCCCGTTTAACTTATATGTAAGAAAAGACGAGCTCAAGTCAAGTAATGAGATTTTTTTAAACTCATTCGTAAAGGTAAGTTTTGAATTACGGAAATGTATGGAAAATGTTCCAAAAGTGATTCTATGCTATGCTTATTGTATTTTTTTGTAAGTATGTCCATCAATTTGTATTCTTTTTGAGAATTTTATTTTGCGCCTTTGAGTTATTGCCATTATTTAATTCATCCTTATTTTAAAAATTAGCCCAATTGAGACCAAAGGATATTTGGATGTTTACCTATTTAATTGTAAGGTTACCTTATTAAATGTTGTAATAAGTGGCTCCCTCTTTTTCAAAGTGCATTCATAAGTACTTTGGCTTCAGTTGGGTGGTCATTTATCTATAATTATAGACACGGCTATTTGATTTTTGTGTGGGAATTGTGGGCTGACCATAGATATAAATTATCAAAATGTAAATTGTGGCTTTGGCATCCAATTAATATCCGTTTGGTTGGTTTTCCTTTTAGTCAACGTTATAGATAGTATCCTTGGGGATAAAGCTCCTATCGAGTCCGAAAATCTCCTCTTTTGCCTGAAATTGCCGTTGCAAGACAACTTGATAAAATTGAAAACTAATTTGTTTATACAGCTGCACAAAACGAGCAGCGCCGGCAACGATAACAACGCAGAAACAAAGGCCAGACCAGGGCCAAGGAGCGGGAACGGGAACGGGAAAGGGGTAGGGGCAGGCTTCTGGCTGAGGCAAAACAATTTGTTTATCATGGTAGCCTTAGTGAGGTTGTCTGATGATGAGGCAACACAGCCAGGACAGGCACGGGAAAAAGGACAACAAACAAACAGAGCTCGGTTCGGGAGCCGAACAGGATGAGCAGAGCAACGCATCAGGGGTGGGCCAGGCGAGAGGGGTACACTTAGCCAAATTTTGTGGTGTCCTTTGACTAACCATTTTTTGAAAATACTATTAAATATTCGAATGCTATTAGAAGTTATTACAAAAGGTGTTCGCACCTTAGTATTATTTAAAAAAATCAATCATTTACAAAGCAAACATTTTTCGAAGTTTTATTTTCTCAAGTTTTCGATTAGATGAAGATTTGTAACTATAAATTGAAAGCAAGAATGAGGTTATTAGTTGTTTAATGTTTTTTTAATAATATAAATAATTATTATTTTGTTTAGTGGAATAACATCAAGGATTCCGAACATTATTGTATTATTTACGACAGGTATTTTTCTGAGTGCAACGTATTTTGACACCCCTGTCGATGGGACGCCCCATGAAATATGCAGCAAATACTGCAAGCGCCTTTTAATGGAGTTGTAGGCAGGAATCGGGGACTGTGCAAATATTTGAATTTATCCTCGGCTAATGCTTAAAAATTATGCTGGTTGACAAATTCCGCTGAGGCTTTCTCTTCGGGACAACTATAACTTTTTTTGTTTTTTACCATATTTGCTGAGCTCGACTTGGTTGAAACAAATCATTAATTAGACTTAGCAGTGGTACGAAATAATCCACTTGGTGGCAGCGATACAAGCGAGATCTCTGTCCCGGCACATCATCGTGGAACTTGTGCAGCTGGCTGGCCTGATTGCCCCCCGACCTTCTGATTGCACCGTCCCAACCCCTGGGCCGAAACACTTGTCTACATCAAATATCAACACCTTCCATTGTCAAGCACTTGGGCAATAATTCCGCTTAAACAGATAAACGAGCGCCCGAATCAAAAAACAATTGAATGCGCTGGCAGTGTGAATTGTCGAGCACGGCCCGGTACATCGAGTTCAACCCTCCTCGAGCCTCCCTTGTCCTCCGGGAAAACTTAATAAGCTTACGGATGCCCCGAAATGCAACCCTGTCTGCCTGAAACTTTCGAACCTGCCCTGCTCCGATTGGCCGACACTTTGGCTCCGCCTCTTTGCCTGTACCTTTTGATGTGGCACCGCCATTGATAGACAATATGTATGGTGCTATCCACTATCCATCCACCCCTCAGACAAGTCCTGCAGAAGTTCCGGGACCGGGAATTCAGGCTTAGGCATTCGCTTCCCGTCAGTCTGCGAGTCCGCACCGAAACGCGCTTCGATGCTAGAGTTCAAGGTCCGGTTCCATCAGTAAAGAACACCTAGAATCTCCAATTGGGTATCATTTGTGCAAATTCCGTGTTTTGTCAGTGCTGAAATTGTGTGCAATGTGAAATTGTTTTGAGCAGTTTTGAACAAAGTGAAAGAGAGTATTTTAAGTGTATCTAGTCAACGAATTATTGGATATTTCAGCAAAATTGTGGTAAGTTGCGAGGAGTGTTTGGGTTATCTGGAAATATGCAAATCCGGGTTGTCTTTCTCAGAATCAGCATCAGAATAATAAAAGAATTCATAATTTATAATAAAATATTGAGAACAATCCCTGGTTCAATTAATTTCAAATAAACTTTAAACAGATTACTTTAAGATAGAATGTTATACATCCGAATTACATCATTAACTACATTTTGTCTATTAGATAATTCTTGTATCCTAATTTCATCCGAGTTCATCATTAAATATTGAATTATATCGATCGATATAATATTGAGGTCAATTACTGATATTTTCTGTTTTGCTTAAAAACTGATTTTAAACAGATTAAGAACAACAAGGTTTATTTTAAATTGTCAATACATAATTTTTAGAGTATATTGATTTATAACGTGCACTAAAATATTGCGGGTCATAAGTAGTATTGCAAAATTATGCCACTTTAAACCATTAAATATAGCCTAAGAACCAAGAGTTTATTAAAATTTAGAAATTTTGCTGATAGATAAAATAGGTGATATCGCACATATCAACACTATTAATAATATTCAACGATTGTCACTGTCACTGTCCTAAACGATATCTTATCTAATCGAAATAATGTTAAACATGTTTATTGTCAAACTATCTCGTACAACTCGAAAATAATCCCTCCTGAACTGTTGAATCCACTTTCAGGGAGAAGCATAAGTCAAAACCTGACGACGACACGCGTTGCACTTGTCCGATTTGTGTATCCCCCTCAGGAATCAAGGACCTTGCGGCACGTGCGGGTCACGCGTCGCCAATAAGCGGATCGGAAGTGTTAGTTTTACCGCTATGCACTTAGCAGCCAATTAGCCGGGACCCACAAAAGGACAACAGATTTTTGAGCTCCGAGTTTCGCGATTCTCCAGCAATGTTTTCCATGGACAACTTCGACTTGGAGGCCACGATGGCGCGGCACTTCTTCGAGGGATCGCAGGCCACCAACGCCTCAACCTCCAGCTCCGAGTTCTTTTTCGGGGACGAGCACAGCTCGGAGAGCGATGACGAGGACGATGCCTATAGCAGTGGCTTTAACAGCGACCAGGAGAACACCGAGAAGACGTATGTTGTTGCTGGGCTAGTATCCCAGGGATCCAGTATTAACAATCTCCGGATTACTTTCTCTTAGCCGGCGCAGTCACAAGCCGAGGCGTTTGAAGTGCGCCTCCCAAATGGCCCAGCAAAGGCAGGCAGCCAATCTCCGGGAGCGTCGGCGGATGCAGAGCATCAATGAGGCATTTGAGGGCCTGCGCACCCATATTCCCACGCTGCCCTACGAAAAGAGGCTAAGCAAGGTACTAAAAAGGTTTTTTAATTTTAAGTTAAACGCTTCGTTTATATATTTCATTTGCTGTTTTTTTTTTGTTTTAAGATTGTTAAGAACTTAAAGGCTATGGGAAAAATTTGAGGATATTTTTATAATTCGAAGTATCCAATCTAGGCTTAAATATGGTTTGCAATAATATTGCCTATCGTCCCCTGAAACTTATAGTATTGAATTAGTCCATATCAAGAAAGTATGTTAAAAGTAAAAATAATGTGAGCAAACTTTAAATTCCCATTCAATTGTGTTCCCTCTAGTTAAACCCCTCGATTTGTTATACTCTCCAGGTGGACACGCTAAAGCTGGCCATTAGCTACATAACCTTCCTCAGTGAAATGGTCAAGAAGGACAAGAACGGCAATGAACCCGGACTGAGCTTGCAGCGAAACTACCAAAAGGAACCGCCCAAGAAAATCATCCTCAAGGACCGCAGTAAGTTGTCAATCAATCAAGGGCCATACATTATACTAGTACATAGGTGGGCGGATGGTCATCGGGAGCGGTACACATTTAATAACATAATTCATTCCGGGGGAACTGGCCTCATTCAAAGGCCATCCGTGGATGGGGAGGTTTTGAGATCGAACAGCCTGGGACGGGGGATGCTGCTGCGTCTGCCATGTCTGGCTAAGTGTAACTAATTAGAATTTTCACACTTCTCGCGAGGGGTTTTTGGTTCGCATTGCGGGCTTTGCGTGACTGCCAGTCAAGCAAATTGTTTTGCTCATTGCCGTCGCATCGATCACCGAGGATGCGGTCGTGGATGAGGATGAGGATGATGGGTTTTCACAAGTCTCACCCGGGATACAATGGATGTGGATTAGGGGTTCCGTGTGCCAGCTCATAAAAGTAGCTTTGGTCACGGTTTTTTGGTTAATAATTTTCCTATTCAATATGTATGACTCTGCAGCCTGCAGCGAGTTCCGTTGGATCAAAAGGGATCTTTCCAAGGCATCTACATCTGGGCACTTGGAACAGCAAAGGGGTGTCGGCTTGGAGTTTAGCGAATGGGCAGGGACGTCGTCCTTATTCATCATGTGTTATGTATAGCCCTTAAAAATTTCAATTTTTAAAAACATTTTTTTTTTTGGTTCAAGTGTGTCAAAACACAAATTTGAACTGGTTAGAGTTTGGCTATGAACTGGTTTTCTTTTATGAAAACCCCAATAAGGTCTCATCAGGGAAGTACATTTTATTTACAATTTACAGCTTTGGGAATTCCCAAAAAAATCGTAATGAGTCGTCACATTTAAAAAAAAACTTTCGAATATAAATTAAGTTAATGTTATGAGTTCATAAATTATTGCAGATTGGCCAGAATTGGATGATTATTTAACTGGTTTATTTGGGGCTTACGAAATGTTTTTAGCTTAAAGACTACGTTTTTTTTTTTAATATGTTCTAAATTATGTGCAAATTTTTAGTAAAGACATCAAAAATTAACTGTGCAAATTTGCAACCAGAAATTTGTATAATTAAAAGAATTGCGGAGCTACAGATCCTAACTGGTGTTTTTTTTATTTATTTCAAATTATAGTCATTTACTCAGAGTTCTGATGGTAGTCATTTATATTATTGCAAATACATATTTTTTATATTTCTTCAAACCCAATGCTTCAACTTTGTGCTTATATAGTTAATTTAAAAGAAAGTTATGGTTTAAAGACACTTTTCCAATGCTGATGCTAAAAGGTATTTCACAGTTCTGAGTTATTAAGATATTTGCAAAAAAATTACAAAGTACATAGAATCGTTGAAAAACAAGTAAGAACATTACAGTCGAGTTTCCTGGCTATTAAATACCCTTTACCAATTTTTTTATAAGCTTAATAAAACAAGAAAGGAAGGCTAGCCGGGCCCGAAGCTTAGAATACCCTTGCAGGCCAGTTGTCTTCGATCGTTTGTATGCTCTATGTCCCATTTTCTCACATCGTTCCTATGTCAGCTATAGGATATAGTGGTCCGATTTAATAATACTTTCAGAATAGGTGCAAAAAATCATTTAATAGTGATTTCTAAAAAAATAATTACTTATCTTAAGTCCGACTTACATACTACTTGCAACAGAAAGATGGGTCGGTGCAAAGTTTTAGCCCGATAACTTCAAAACTGAGATACTAGTTTGCGTAGAAACAGACAGACGGACAGACGGACATGGCTAGATCGACTCGGCTGGTGATGCTTATCAAGAGATGTCGGAGATGTCTCCTGCACTGCATTGCAAACTTCTGGTAAAAATTATAGTACCCTCTGCAAGGGTATAAAAAAAGTTTTGCAAGGTGTCGCGGGGATTCGAGCTCCCGACCGGAAGCGACTTACCATTTATTTGTTAGCGGCTGCAAACTTTGTATATTTTTTGTGCGCTTTCTAATTAACCAATGTTGATGAAATTTAAACATAATCGTATCCTTTAGAGGTTCTTTTTAGATTATGGTTTTCAATCAATGTGCTTCGATATTTTCCTTCTCTTGGTTCGGAATATCAGCTCCCTAGATAATGTCCCGACAAAATGAACAGCAAGCCAAGATGGACAATTTGTTTGTGCTCGATAACAATCCCCTGGCCCCCACCTCCATCCCCACATTCACCTTGCACGGGTTCCATGGCCCAGCCAACCATTCACCTATCACTGCCTCTGGCACATACAGGAACAGGGATAGTGAGTGCGGAAAACGGGGGCGGGGTGGAGGTGGATGTGGATGTGTAGATGGAGGTGTAGGTGGAGGTGGAGGGAACTGAACAAAATAGTAACAATAACAGCAACAACAAAGCCCAATCGACATAATCATAGCGTGAGAAATTCGTTACACTCCAGCAGATGGCTGCTGTCGCCGTCGCCGCTTAAAGGCCAAAATGGAACGGAGTGGAATGGCATGGAAGGCGACCAGGTCGGCAGAGCGGCAGAGCGTGGTGGGGAGATGGCCATGCTGATGGCAAAAGCGTTTTCATGCTTAACGGGCATTAAAAATGTTGCAGCAAAAACAAAAACACAACCAAACAGACAATCGCAAAAAGTAAAACGAAAGTTTCTGGGGGGAACCCCACCAAATGCAGGAAGAGGGGTCGGGGGCTTCGGCACGCGCCTGGCATATGTTCACACCAACTTGCGAAATTGGGAAGCTGGGCGGGGCGGGACAGGCGACGGGACAGGGGACGGGTCGGGGTCGCATATTTGAGCAACACCCGCATGAGGCACTCGAAAGCAGCGAGTCCTACAAATTGCCCAGCTTGGGTGGGAGGTTGTGAAGTTCCGGGTGCAAGCCGATTGGATGTAGCCAAAACGGCGGGACTAAGGGGGCGGAGGATGCGGATTTGGTTGTGGGCTTTCGCTTTGGTTTTGTTTGTCTAGGGCAAATGGCTGAACGCAGCGGGGTGGCAGCTGCAACAACATGCCCACGGAACCCCAGTCGAACCCTTTGCAATGCTTGTTTACTCTGCCCGATGGTGATGACGATGGTGATGGTAATGGGCCTGTAATGTGGTCGCTAATGGCATTTGCTCAGTTTTTGGCAACAATTTTAATTGTTTGGGCGGCGCTTAACTTGACTCTTGATGGGGTTCTGGTTTGATTCTGTGCAGAACATATTTCCAAACCCTTTCACATCAAGTAGTACAGAAAATATCAAATTGGATATATTTGGAAAATCTTCGATTTGTATCTTCGGTTGCCTTGCAAAAGGCATAAACGCTTAGTAAACTTTATAATTTATTTGCGATGTTATGAATATCAAAACTATTAAATACTTATATAAATAAGCTATAGTGGGTATTTTCTTACCCTTCTTCACATATGATATTATTTATGAAATTATAATAAGAAATATAATTAAATACTTATTATTAACTTTATTTTGAAAATAAATCGATTATTAACTTTTTAATAAATTTTTACTCTTCTGAACGAAAAACAAAACCATTAAATAATGGTTTTGAAATATATGTGAATTTAGAATAAAATTCTTAATAATATATTTTTTAAATAATGATAAATTTGATATATTCTTTTCTGGAATAATATTTGAAGTTAAAAGCAAATAATGCATTTATATATTCAATAATATGTATCGAATGGTAATATATTTAAAAACTTTTAAGCTGATTGTTTTTTAAATTTTGAACTATTGGATTTTTGATTTATTTTTTGATTTGCCAAATTTGTTTTATTATTTGAATATAACCAGAAACATCTAATCAAATCGCGATTGTTTTCTTCATATTCTCCTTTCTAATGTAAAAAATTTTTATTTTTAATTATTGGTCGACTCTTATGATCGAATAATTTAGAAAATTTAACTATATGATTATGTTCCCAAAACATATGATATACACAATATTTGTATTTATATGTTAATCACTGTTATCTTATAATTCTTTCTCCTCATTGCAGCTGGCGGGGTGGCACATTCGCTGTCCTGGTACCGCAAGGGTGATCGTTATCCGGGCAGCAAGCTCTACGCCCGCACCTGGACTCCGGAGGATCCCCGGGGCCCCCTCTCGCAGCCCCTGCCGCTGTACAACAACAGCAACTCGAACCAGAATCAAAATAGCAACCAGAGCAGCGAGGACTTCAGCGGAAGCGCCGATATGTCCGATCCAGGAGCAGCAGCCAGCATCTTTGGAAGCGGCAACGGGATGTGAGGAGATGAGATGAGAGCGAGAGATTCTAAGAAATCCAACTAGTCAAGCTTTGCTAGTCACGGCATCCAACACATATTAACCAATTTAATAATTATATGAGGAAAACATGTTCTGTGGTATTTAATTGCTCTAAGTTCGCTAATATCTAAATGTTATACTTAGTGGTTTAGTTTAAATCGAATAAACATTTCAAACAAATCAAACAAAATGTAATTGCAGTTCAAGCGCCGGGGACCAAGGGGCAATTCGAGGCTAAATTATATAGTTATCAGCACGGAAAAACATTGAACACCTGGTCCTGGTTGTCCTCGTGGCCTTCTGCGCCCTGCCTGTTGTCGATATCATTAAAAAAGAGACGGCGGACGGGGCGGACAAATATCATACAGTACAAGTGTAGTTAAGTTTTTTGCTCTTGGGGTGGGTGTACATAAAAAAAAAATTTATAGTTTGTCTCATTTTTAAAAAATCGATTGGTTCATTTGTAATATTTTTTTATAAAAAACAGCTTGGGTTTCTTTTGAATGTAAATATAATAACAATAACAAATTTGAACAGTTCTAAATTTAAAAGAATACATATTCACTTGGGAATAAAAAGTTTTAAAAATAATTAAAACTATTTTTTCATAAATAATAATTCGATTTCCATACTTTTCCGCCAATGCGTAAAACCCTTTTGCTCAAAAACAATTATACATTTCAGTGAATTTATTTTACTAAATCTTTAAAGTTTCAAATTTTCTTTGAGTGTTCGCTACTGGCAGAGGGACAGTGCATCTAGAAAATTATTTCCGGTCTTCCGACATGCACGCTCACACGCCGATCGGAATTTAGTTAAAAAATGAGAAATTATTATTTTTAAGCGTTTTCATTTCGCAGCGCGAGCGTGTCATTTAAAATATCATTATGACTGTCAATCGTTATTCGGACGGAGGACAGCTGCTGTCCTTGTGACGCATTTGGCTGAGCAATCTCGATGTTTATCTGCAATTAGGATTAGCCCGTGCCTGTGCCTGCGCCTGCGCCGGCAGGGGGTGATTCTAATGATCTGATGACGTGATTGAGCGTTTTGACTGTGTGGTGTGTGGTGAGGTGAGCCAACTTGATCTCTCAATTCGATCGTATGTAAATGAATGCCTTCTGTTCCTCTTGTTGTGGTCAGAGATTTAATTAACTTAAAAGGCCGACAGCTGCAGGGGGTTAATAAATCAAACATCTCGATAACGCGATTTAAAATCGGATAAAAATAAACTTAATTAAACAAAAAAAGTATTGCATTCGAAAAATATATTTCAACTAGACATATAATAGCTATCGTTAAAAAAAAAACAACACAAAGTGAGCGTCCTGGAATATTATTATCCACACCACCAAATATCTTAAAGGATATTCTCTCACAAAATAGGTAATACATTTTTGTTTGCAATTATAAAGAAAATAATAAAAAACCACACCGATTGTTTTTAGTTGCCCATAAATTATTAGTGCTTATTAGATCATACATACGGTTATCAATAACTTTTTAAAATATAAAAATGAAATATTATGATTTTTATATATTTGCATAATACAAATTTTAAAAAACTGTTAAAAAGCTAAAAAAAATGAACTTTTTTCCTTACACATAATTTGCTATTTCAAAGTCATAGCCGTTACAATATCAATATTCGAAAAAAAACAAGAAAGGAAGGCTAGCTTCCGTACCCGAAGCTTAGAATACCCTTGCAGACCAGTTGCCTAAAAACTGTTTGATCGTTTGTATGGCAGCTATAGGATACAGTGGTCCGATTTTGATGAAACTTTCAGGATATGTTAAAATAATCATTTAATAGAGCTTTCTAAGAAATGAATTAATTAACTTTAAAAAAAATGGCGAATTTATGACACTTTTTCCCACATCGTTCCTATGGCAGCTATGTTATGTAGTGTTCCGATTCCGGCCGTTCCGACTTATATACTACCTGCAACAAATTGAAGGGTTGGTGCAAAGTTTCAGTCCGATAGCTTTAAAACTGAGAGACTAGTTTACATAGCAACCGACAGACGGACAGACAGACAGACAGACGGACAGACGGACATGGCTATATCGACTCGGCTGGTGATGCTGATCAAGAATATATATACTTTATAGGGTCGGAGATATCTCCTTCATTGCGTTACAAACTTTTGGTCAAAATTATAATACCCTCTGCAAGGGTATAAAAATAACAATCAATCTTGTAGATATAAAATGATAGTAATATATATACATATGTCTAAAGCAAATGAGATACAAATTAGATACAAAATTAGATACAATTTTATTAGCCCAATCGAAATACCAGGATTAGTTAACGACTAATTGGGCATTGTTGGTATTTTGCTATATTCTTGTTATTTTTCAATTGATGATGTTTACAATTTACAAATATACAAATACAAATATACAACTCTAATCGCTAAATGCATAACTCCAAAATCAGCTTTGACCACAAAATATGCGTAAGCACCAGTTCACTATTTATGTGATTAATTAAAAAAAGTCCACAGACTTTTTAAATATGGAGTAGAATCAGACCATTTAATAATTTTACATATAAACATAAAATGTACAAGTTTGTTTGATTAATATTAACCATCGAGCTTTTATTTCTCAACAAATTAGCAAACTTGCGAACGCTTTACCGTTGAATATGGCTAGTTCTGACTTGTTTTCAAGCTAAGCTAACTGGGCGGGACTGCCAACCGGGTTGCAGATTAGTGTGGCCCCGTATTTTGGCGCTGAGCAACACTGTGGTAGAGCGCACGCTTTAAGAGTTTGTTTGGTTTCAGGATTTTACTTATTTAGCCGGAGTCATGCGATATGCCCAGATAATTGTTGGTCCTGCCGGCAGCGGAAAGGTAAGTTCAGCGAAAGAATATATCTTAATGCTTGTGATCAAAGGGAATCCCCCCAGTCGACGTACTGCAGCTACATGCAGCAATACGCAATGGACTGCAAGCGGAATATCCAGGTTGTCAATCTGGATCCGGCTGCAGAACATTTTAACTACACCGCTCTGACGGACATTCGGGAGCTGATCCACCTGGACGACGCTATGGAGGACGAGGAGCTGCACTACGGTCCCAATGGAGGTCTAATCTTCTGTCTAGAATTCCTGATCGAGAACCAGGATTGGCTGAAGGATCAGCTCTGTGGCGCAGAGAACGAACTGATGGTCGGCGAGCCTGACGACGATTACATTCTGTTCGACATGCCCGGCCAGATAGAACTCTTCACCCACCTGAAGATGGGCAAGCAGTTGGTGCAACTACTCGAGTCCTGGAACTTCCGCACCTGCGTGGTATTCTGCCTTGACTCGCAGTTCATGGTGGACGGCGCCAAGTTCATATCCGGCACAATGGCAGCCCTCAGCGTGATGGCCAATATGGAGCAGCCGCACGTGAACGTGCTGACCAAAGTGGATCTCCTCAGCTCGGAGGCGCGCAAACAGCTCGAGTTGTACCTAGAGCCGGATGCCCAAAATCTGATGGGGGAGCTGACAATTGGCACGGCCTTTGGGGAGAAGTATCGGAAGCTAACGGAGGCCATTGGGGGTTTAATCGAGGATTTCAGGTGAGTTGCCAGCTATTTTCTTTAAATTATGATATAGTGGTCCGTACTTGCCAAAGAATTAATCTTCAAAAATAGCTTAGTTATGCTCCTTGTCTTGTTTTTGATATTATCGATTAAATCTATACAAATATAGAGATTAGTTTGTATAGCAACCGACAGAGAGACAGAAGGGTTAATCCTGATTAAACAATATAGTTTAGATATGTGCCCTTTACTGCATTCTGGGCCACATTTTAATTTTATAAGAAAACAATAATATTGATTTACATAATTTCCGTTTAATAATAATATAATTACACATAATTGTTGATCGTTTAATTCATTGCATATTCAAACATTTGGCGTGCTAATTTAAATGTATAAAAATTGTAATCCTCTGTTCAAATAATTGTGTTTCTAGACGCATAATCAAGCCGAATACGGCATAGAACTTTCAGAGTGCAGCATACAGTCATATATGATATATAGGCATAATAACTAAAAGAATAGAACCTTGTACATTTCGCTAGCCGAAAAGATCTTAAAACTACTTCTTGGTTCAGGCTTTAGCCTTGCGCGTCGGATGGAAAGGGTGCTCCATATGCGATAAATCTGGAGGATTCTGCTCAAACGCACTGATCTCCTGCATGCCACTGTTGGCAATCTCCCACAACTCCGGATATTCCTGCTTAAACGTGGAGTACCACTTGTACACGAGGGGGTACTGCAGCAGATCGAACTCAATCGCCTCCAGACAGAGCGTGGCCGAAATAAGGGCAAAGTCGGCGATGGTTAGAGTATCGCCTGCTGCATACTTGGTGCCCGATCGCTCCAAATAGGTCTCGAACACATCGAGGGCATTCTCCACCTTCTTCAACGATATTGGCGTGCGATCGTAGTCAAAGAAGATGGGTGCCATGCTGTGGGCCGAAATGGGGGCGTAGTAGAAGCCCATGTTGAAACACAATCGCTGGTTGATCACCGCCCGCTGGTTGACATCTTGCGGATAAAGAGTCGAATCGGGAGCATACTTGTCGCACAAATATTGCATAATGGCAATGCTCTCCGACAAATAGAAGCCATCGTCGTCCAGCACAGGGATCTCCTTCTGCGGATTCATCTGAAACAGATTTACTCTTTGAACAATACATTCCCGAAAGCTTTACAGTGCTAGCCATACCTTTGCATATTCGTCAGTACGGTGCTCCAAGGCGCAAAAGTCCACATTGATCAGTTGATATTGGATGTCCAGGGCCTTTAGGGTCATGCGAACGGCCAGGGACGGCGGTCCATCCGAAACGGCAAACAATTTCATGGTGTATATGGGTCTGTGGGCACAAGATTAAAATTCGATTTTTGTTAGAGTTTGGTAGACTCTCGTCCGACCGGTTCGCCGGCCACCACTAGCTCAAAAAGTGAAAGCAATTTGTCGTTGGTATATTTTTCTATTTTTGGTTCAATTTTTGCTGTTGCTATTTTCAATGTGTCTATGTGTATCAGGTGCCGTGTTGGGTCGTCTTTGAGTATTTTTGAATATTACAAAGTCTTCAACTCACTATAACGTTGTGCGCTCGCGCAGCTCCCAAATAGTACTGAATACCTTTTACAAGCTCTCCAGATTGCAGGTGTTTATTTCAATGACAATTCAAACGAGTTTAGCGATAAACAAGGTAGTATAAAAAAGTTAGATAACCAAATACTCTATAAATACCAAGTCGATTAAAATCCATATTTTCCAAGAAGTGGCAATATTAAACAAAAATTCCTCTGACCCTGATTATTAAATTAAAATATTTCTTGAGCTTTGCCATTTAACTTTAAATTTGATCAATGGGTTGAAAATGTTTAACGATATCCATTTGTTTGCCGTTATTAAAATATTTAATTTTTTATTGATCCTTAGTGATGATTATGTTAAAACCAAAAACTCACATTTTTGGACTATTGAAATGAATTATTCACTTCTGTTATTAATAGTAACCGGTATTACCGGTAGTAATCACTTCTAAAAAATCACTTGCAAAAAGCCGAAACTTGTTGGGAAATTTTGTTGCGATTGTGATTATAAGCAAAAAGTATTATGGAAAAATTTAAATCTAAATTTTACTACCTTGGACAAAGTTTTTGTACTTACTCGACTGATCCATAGCCTTCAATATCATCGGCCACTTCTTCCACGACCTCGATGATGGCGTCTGCGTTGTCCAACTCCACATACTGATGGTCTTCAGCAGCCAGTTCCTCGCCCTCCTCCTGCACTTGTTCCTCTTCATCCTCCTCCTCAATGACCACGTCATCGTCATCATCCATCTTCATGGAACCCGAAAACGAGGCCGAGCTGCTGTTCTGGCTTCCAGTTCCAGTTGCACCCGGCAGTCGGGGCTTCTTGTGCACCACTATATCGCTGCTGATGTTCGAGACGTTCAGCCGCTCGATTGCTAGGTCGCCGTACTCCTGCTGGATCTGATCCAGCGACTTGCCAATGAAATGCAATGGCCGGAACTTCAGCTTTTTGTTGTTCTTTTTGTTTATCTCGTTGAAGAGGCGTCGCTTGATGTCATCCTCGCTGAAAGGATGGCTGTGGTGGTTGTAGACGCGCAGGACGCGAATAGAACCGTCCTTTTGGGTGGCCGTCGAGATGCGACTCTTGCAGTTAATCTCCGGATCGCGGCCCTTTATGCACACCCAGTAGTTGCGCGAGATGACGCCTCGGTTCTTGGCGTGGTAAATGTACCCGTCGACGCAGAGCAGCTCGTGACCCTTGGCCGAGCGCAGGGTGCAGATTTTGGTGAGATCCATGTCCGGTTGGGCGCCCTTAGCTGGGTCTGCCACATCACGGCGCCGGCGTATGTTGGTGATCTCCGGCTGCGGTACCTTCGGCAGGGGGGTGGATGCGGTCAGACCCCGTGTCTGGCCGTGACTAATCCCTTCCAGCGCATCGGGCAGTATCTCTATCTTGGCGCTTATATTGTCCGAGCCGTCCTTCAAGTACTGCACAATCATGTTGGCCTTGGCCTGTTCGGGCTCCATTTTGATGGCCCCGTCGATGCCAATCACTTTCTTCATCACCACATTGCTCGTTTCCATCTGCTCATAGTTGCTGTCCATGCTTTGATCCGCATCGAAGGTGTCTCCCGCCTGACTGGTCGAATCTTCTCCACTTTCGAAATCCGCGTCGTCGACGTGGTCACCCTTGACTAGCTTGTGCTCCTGGTCCAGCTTCGCCTGTTGCTTGAGGCGTCGCGAAATCTCCTTCAAATCGGGCGAGTGAGTGTGCTCTCCGTTGATGCGCAGCACAATCGGGCCGCTCTCCACAGGATCTAAAGTGATGCGAACGTGACAAGTGTTGACCTTGTCCCGCCGATTGATGCACGTGAAGAACATGTGACCGTTGGCCCTACTCTGAGAGTCAAAGTGGTAGAGGTGCTGGTTCAGACACAACACCTTGCGGCCCTTGGCCGAGGGCAAAAACGTGAACTTAGTCAAGTCCGTTTCGGTGAGCGGTTTGTAGCCCCGGGGGGCTTCATAGTTGGCAATCACATCGAAGGCCGCCGGCCACTTGGCGTTCGGGTCCCGCTTCATGATGGATTCATTCTCCAGCATCTCATCGTCGCCATGAATCTCTGCATTTGCTTCGTCCTCCGCGCTTAGGTACACATCGTAGTTCTCCTCGCACTCCTCGATTATTATGGATTCCAAATCATCGGGTTGCTGGGTCGCTTCGATGAGATTTTCGGGATCGAAGTACTCCAAGTTGGGGCACTCGCCCAGCACATCGGAGGTTTGTTCATCCTCCACCAGCACGATCTGGTGCTTGCCGAACATGTGCATCAGCTTGCTGGCGGAGTAGTGCGGATGGATGTGCGCATCCGAGTCAATGTTATGCATTCGATGGGCTCCCGCCAAAGTGGCCTCCGTGCAGATGTTCGCGGTGCATTCAATGTCCCTCTTGCGCACGCACGTCCATCGGTAGATGTCTCCCTTGTAGGACTTCCCGTCCAAATAGTAAAGGTGCCCGTCGATGCAAACCATGACGCGACCGTCGCGACGCCGCAGCATGAACACACGGTCCTTGTCCTGGAGAAGGCATGATTTAAATTGGGTATTAGTGAAATGTATATTTTCTCTGCGTATGCTAGTAATGTTTTCTATGGGAATGTCACTAAGATCTTTAAAATTAATGTTAATGAAAGGTAATTTTTCGTAGGATACTCTCCAAATTGTAAAAGTTCTTTCTAATCGACTTAATTTGATTCCAAATCTCGATGTACTCGTTAAAACTGTAGGTAATTAAGATAGTTTTGATCATGATAAGGAATTTATAAATTTGATGTTGAATGTTTGTGCAGATAAAAAAAACCTAAACATCTTAGGCTTATAGTTTCCTTACTATCCTCAAATTAATCAAAATTATTAAAAGTTCCTTTAAACTTTTGTTTGGACTCGGATAATCTTTGGAAATGTTTATTTTTGATAGATTTTGAAGTGCCCAAGTAAATCACATAGAAATTTCTGATTGTAGCAAGATCAGAAATACATATGGGTTTATAGTTAATAGGGTCGAAATTTCAGCCGTTTGTGCTACAATCATATGCCCCATATTCGATTTCCCACGGTTTTCATAATTTAATATGTCTTGTAAATAATAATTTAACCCCCAATATATGGTGTTTTGTAATATCAGCAAATGCTTGAATCGTATATTTTTTGAGACCTCGAAATTGGTTTTGAACAAGTTAGCTACTCCATCAGACAGACGGACAAAAAATGCCCGAAAAGTACATCCATCTGTTGCCAAATTTACAAATATATAGCAAGGCGGACACACCTCGAAGTCCAACTGGAAGCTGGCATCAATGGATTGGTCAACGCCACCCTGGATCCACTCCGGCGGGTTCATCCCCGCCTTGGCTCGCTCGTACAGGCGCGCCCGCTTCGGCTGCGTTGAGCTGTAGGCGTCGTTCATCTTCATGATCGCTAGCCGCTTGCGCTGGGCCACCTTGTTGACCTCGTGATCGCTGCAGCGCGGATGGATGTGGGCCAGCACCACTTCCACCACGATGTGCACGGACTTGTCCAGAGGATTGGGCAGGATGGTGCAGATCCGGGACTTGCAGGGGGTGGACTTGTCCTTGCGCCGGTTGCACAGCCATCGGTAGGTGTTGTTCTTGCCGATGCGGTCGAAGTGGTACAGATAGTCGTCCACGCAGAGCATGTCTACCCCCTTGGCGGACCGCACCACCGAAACCTTGGAGAGGTCCATGCCGTGGTCCTCGAACTTGGTTTCCATTTCCATATTTGAATTCCTTCGGTCGGCGTTTTCTGAGTTTTTCGTTTTGCCCGAAAAGTGTTTTGTATCGTAAATTAGGCGATTTTTGTCGTTGTGGCTTGGGATTTGTTGGTTGGGATTTTTTCGTGGTATTTCATTAGTTCACTAGTTGCGCGCCTTTTTCCCAATGCACTACATTTAACAAATTCGCACTAGTTACTCAGTTTTCAACGCACTACGTTTTATTTCACTTTAAATTATAGGCTCAAGCACATTTTCATTTGCGACGCGATGAAAAATGCTTTTGTGTGGGAGCCAGGGCTGCGGGCGATGCGGTGGCGTTTGGTGTTGCCACTTACTTGTTAAACCTTGATTCTAAATGTGTTCCATTTACAACTGTTCAACAACTGATTAGATTTGATTGCGGTTTGTTCTATTTTCCACTTATCTATATTTTTTCTGTACAGTTTGGTGCGCTTTGTTCCGCTGGACTCGCAGGATGAGGAGAGTATTGGCGATCTTCTGCTGCAAATTGACAATGTCTTGCAGTACGGCGAAGATGCCGACGTGAAAGTGCGGGACTTTGACGAACCGGACGAGGGGGAACAGGACTAATAAATTAAATATTTGTTAATTAAGCAGCTCATATGTTATTGTACATTTAATAAACAATTAAATATAGTATAAAGCAAAATGGTTTGCAATCAGCCGAAAGGTTTTGCCATCCCTGGCAGCGGAGTTGCCACCTTATCGAAGTTTTCCAGCACTGTTTGGCGTAATTTAAAATAGGATAAGTGCACGGCGTCTAAAAAATTAGCAATTTAAGCGTGGGTTTTCGATGAAAAATAATCATGAAGGAGCCCGAGGAAAGCCCCGTGGGTCTGACCATCAGCCAGGAAGCGATAACCAAGCGCCTGGCCGCGCTGAATCGCTGGCAGGACGAGCAGAAGAGGCTCCTGGCCGAGCGTCAGAACAACCAACGCGTTTTGTTGGGCTTGGAGCAGCGGAATATGTACAAGACGCTCGGACTTCTGCACAAGGAGGTCGAGAGCCTGGAGAATAGCGTAGAGGAGGAGGAAGGGCATGAGGACCAGGAGAACTCAATACAAATGCCAAGGCTCATGCAGGAGCGGGAACTTGATGAACTGGAAAAGACTTTGGATGCTCGCGAGCAGGGCAAACCCAAGCGACCTTTTCTGCGTCGTGGTGAGGGCTTGAAGCAGCGCTTCAAGATCAATCCCGATGCTCTGCGGTTGGAAAACCTTCCACGGTACAAGTATGCCAATGCCCATCCAGAGCTTCGCACTCCCAATGCTCCAGTGGTGAAGAAGAGCATCCTGAAGACGCGAAAGAATGCCGTGCCACTTCCTGCTACTGCACCTACTCATGTACCTGCTCATGTACCTGCTCCTGAACCTGCTCCTGCTGCTATAGGTGCTCCCCCTCAGCTGGATTTGAATGAACAGCGCTTCCAGCAAGTGCTTATTAGCTCGAAGAATATTTGCAGCTCAACGCCAGATCAGAAGTCTTCCTATGCCTCTTCAACCAGTGCTTCCAGCATATCGCCCAAGGTTCGTTTTGTGGAGCACCCGAACAGAGCGGGTCTCGCCGACGACGAAGCCTCCTCGGAGGGGAGTCCATTGACTGGAGTTTGTTGGGCCAAGGTGCTGGACACTCAAAACATCAAGCCAGTGCCCATGATCCAAAGACGTTCGGCCCAGATCCGTGTAGAAGACGATAGCAATGTAAGCATATTCGAGCTCCTGGAGCAAAAGGCCACCGAGGGGAATTTCGACATGAACTCCAGCTGCATACGCACCTTCATGGCGCGGAAGGATCAGCGGCACAATCTGGCAGACGACACGGATCATTTTGTGGTCACGCAGCAGGTGCGACAGATGAGACTGCAGCCGGAGGTGGTCGAATTGCAGGAGGATGATGATGAGCTTGAGGAGAAGGATCAACAGCAGGAGTCCAGTGACCAAACACTCACAATGACGCCCATTCAGGTGGGCAAAGCCCAGGTGCGAGTCCGCTTTTCCGACTCGAATGACACACATGAATATTCCGATGCCACCAGCCTCAACGACGGCTCCAACATCCAGCTCTTCGAGCAGTTCAAGTCGGCTCTCTTCCAGGCTCTGGAGAAAAAAAAGAAGACAAGTCCGTCGAGCCAGCAGAACCAGGAAGAACCCCTCACCCAAGAGCTCCAGGAGAAGGCGAACCTTGTGCGCACGCGACTCGAAGAACTGGAGGCCGAAATAGTCACTTTCAAGGAGCAGAACTCGCAGCTCCTGCGCCTCAAGCAGCAGCACGAACTGGAGAAGGCCAAGTGCGCTCAGGACCACCTGGAAGCCATGGAGCGGGTCCACGACGAGAAGATCCAGGCAGAGATTTACCTGCACGATGAACGCATGAAGATCGAGGAGGAGCGCCGTAAGTTCGAGCAGCAGATGCGCCTCCAGAAGAGCAATGCCAACACCAAAGAAAAGAAAGAAATTGCCAGCCTTAAGCAGGAGGTAGAGAGTCTGCAATTGCAGCTCAAGCAGAAAGAACAAGCTCATATTTCGGCGCAGGCCAGGCTTCGAGCTCAGCTGCGGGCCAGCGATAAGGAGCAGCGAATCTTCCGAGACGAGATCGAGTTGCTTGGCAAGGAAAACAAACGCCTGGAGCAGGAGCTGGTCAAAATCAGCCGAGAGAACAATAGCAAGATGCTGCAGGAGATCAACCGAAACATTGCACGATTGGCTCCGAAAGTGGTGTGTATTCATTTTTCTGTTCTTTTCTGATTTTTTGTATGCTTCGATAGCATTTAGTTTAGATATTTTATTTTCTTAAATATTAGCAACAAAAATTTAAACCTACAAAATATGGAAGTCGCTTATGACCACAACTAAAAAAATATCAAAACAAAAATTAAGAAACTAACTTTAAGTGCTGCGTGAACTAAAAAAAAAATTAATTCAGAATCCTCGTCAATCGGCCATAAAACTTTTTATCAAAATAACTGTGTGTTTTTTAAAATTTTAAATTTTTGGTTCATGCTAATTATTATATGGAAATGCAAATCTAAAACATATGTTAAACTTACAGTTACCATCGACTGCGCCCCAAACCACCGATGAAAACGGACGTCGCCCACGCTCCATGGATGGAAACGCTGCTGAAAAGCCAGGCAAGCAGCGGGAGTCCTTCAACCGTCGCCAGAGCAGCGGCAGTGCCCAGTTAAGAAGTCGCAGTCGATCCTTAGGCAGAGCCAAAAAGAAGCCAGAGGCGTTGGAGGAAAGCTATGCCTCCAGCAGTTCGGTGGAGATAGAAGAAGTCCTACCCCAGCCAGCACTAACTACATCAGCGGAACCTGACCCCCCTGCGACGGCCAACTCCAGCACCGACTTCAAGCGGGAAATTTCAAATGCAGATGGCAGCAAGGACATTTGGTATCCGAACGGCAATCTCAAGAAGATCAGCGCCGACGGCATGAACGTGCGCATGCTGTACTTCAACAAGGACATCAAGGAAACGGACATTAGGGAGGGCACAGTTAAGTACTACTATGCGGAGACAAACACCTGGCACACCTCCTACCTGGATGGCCTGGAGATTCTCGAATTCCCAAACGGACAGACCGAGCATCGTCGCAAGGATGGCACCATCGAGATCCACTTCCCCAACAACAGCATCAAGGTGGTGGATCCCAGCGATGCGGAGAAGCTCGAGGAGTGGCGCTACGCGGATGGAACGCATCTCGTGCAGCTGCGCAATGGGGACAAAATCCTGAATCTGCCCAATGGTCAGAAGGAGATTCATACGAAACTTAACAAGCGGAGAGAATACCCCGATGGAACCGTTAAGTTAGTGTATCCGGATGGCAGCCAGGAGACGCGCTACTCCAATGGACGCGTGCGCCTGAAGGACAAAGATGGGAAGCTCATCATGGACACCGACTATGCCAAGTATTAGTAAAGAGTCCGCTCTGTATTAGTTGTGAATTATAGGGTTTATTTTTGTAATATGCTGAGTTTTTTTTTGTTTAATGGTTTTACGTTTGGGGGGTAAATCTAAATCGTATCTCTAATGTTGGAAGAGTTAAAAAACTGAAATAACATTAGAATTTGAAACTTTTTTTTTGAATAGTTTTGAAACTAAGGATGTGGAAAGGTTTTTATTTTTTTTGGCAATGGCAATGTTCGCTTTAAGCAATTCTTACTTATCTAAAATATATTCAACAAAAAAGAGAATCTGTGCAGTAAAAATAAGAAGCCATAGCACCCTTACCCATAAATTGAATGGGTCATTTCGGAGGAATCTATTGGATACAATAGTCTGATATTGTTATAATCTCTCAGGTAGCTATATAAAAAAATCAGCTATATCAGATAAACATAGAGAGGAAGGCTAGAATACCCCTAATTGTCTTGAAAAACACCAGTAATGCTTAATGACCCATTTTCACTAATCGTTTTTATGGAAGCGATTTTGATGGAACTCTTAGGAAAGGTTAAAAAAGTAATTTAATCAAGAATCAATTAGTTATGTTCAAAATTGGCGAGTTTATGACCTTTTTCTCAATCGTTCCTAAGGCAGCTAAGATATTAGATGCAATGTTCCGGCCTTTTCGACTTATATACTACCTGCAACAGAAATAAGGCATTGGGTAGAGTTTGGTTCGACGGTCAGATGGGCACACTTGGTTAGACTTGGTTAGAACAACTTGGCTGGTGATGCTGATCAAGAATCTACATTCCTTATAGGGTCTGAAATGTCTCCTTTACTGCTTTACAAACTTCTGGTTAAAAAATAATATATTCATCAAAGGTGAGACATTTTTAAAAAAGCCCATTCCTTATACTATAGATCCACCTAAAACGGAATATTTCTGTTCGTTTGCCAACTGTATCATTAACCAACATTTATTGGAAAGTTCGATTTAACAAGGTGCTATTACTAATGCTCAGGATTCATCTTCCTGGGCCACGGACAGGTATTGTTCAAAATCCTTGGGATCCTTGTTGAGCAGCTTGGAGGCGAACCCCACGATCTGCTCGTGTGTGAACTCTGCTTTGGCGCGCGCTCCCCAGACGAAGTAGGTTTTGAAATCGTCGTAGGCGCTAAGCTGGGATCGCTCCCGCTTTAGGTACTGTTGCCTCACAAACGTCTCCTCGATCAGCTTACGAATGTTGGAGCCGAAGTAGCCGTGCTCCTCGTCCACCATGATAGTAAGCATCTCCAGCATACCGTACAGCTTCTTATCCTCGGTGCGGTTGCCTCGCATGAAAATGTACATGAGGATGAGATACAGAAGCGTGTACTGTGGCCGCTGGGACGGCGTTAGCTCGTGGATGGAGGCCATCGGGGCCTCCGAAATGCATATATACGACTTGCTGGCCGCTTCTAGGGGCTTTAGTATGATCCCAAACCGGTCGGCCAGCAGTTCAGTGACCAGCGGTAAGCGAAGGAGCAGCTCCTTCTTGTCGCCAGCCACCGGGATCATGTCCTTCTCCTTGATGGGAATCTTCTCCGCCGAATGGTCCAGGATGTAATTCAAAATGCCTCGTACTTTGTCGTCCTTTTGCACTATTGCCTGGGTGTTGTTTGCCTGCGATTGGCTTGCATTCTGGCTCCTGGAGGCGCGGGAAGTGCTGGCCATCTCTGATAAGTTCCTCACTCTTCCTCAATCGAATGAATTCCCAATTGTTGATCAAAGGAAAGCAATCTTAGCGCTTTAATTTCAATGTGACCAAGTTATAGCATGGCTTACTAATACTCTGAAATATACCGAATTCCGAATCGGTTAGAGAATGCGATCACTCTAACGATAGCAGATATTTAGTGAATCGATAACTCTAGGCGCCAAAACATAATTTTCAAATTAGCAAATACCTTCAGAGAGTCCACCCTGCACAGCCTCAGTCGTTTGTATCCTTTCGCTTTCAATGGCCTTTTTTGTGGCTTTTTTAAGTGCAAATGGGCACTTAATGTCCTCGTTAAACTGCACCAACTGTGTCAAGTGCGCCTGAAGTGTCGACTTTAGTGGGCTAGTATTGATTGATTCCGTTTGGGCGGCTCTTTCATGGCCTATTCTTAATCCAGTATTCAGTTTTCCACCAGACGTTCGAGGGTAATAAATCCAGCACAGCGATTAAACTTTTTCCAATACGTTAAGACCGAAGAGCATTAAAATTGCACTTTACATAGAGATGCCCGCGAGTCCGAGTCTCGGGGTGATGTGTTTTTAATTAAAATGGTAAAATTGCCGCGACGTGGGGCAGCAGGAAGCAAACAACTTTCAAAACTAAACGCGAATGACATGCACGGTCAACATTCCCCACGGAGACTCAAAATAAACAGGCCCAGGCCAAACAAAACGAAATGGAAATGCATTTTGCGCCGACACGCGCAGGAGTGCATTTCCAGACGCAAGTGCAAACGCAGACGGCGAAAAATCGGAGACGGGCTGCAGGAGGCAGCATTACCTGGCCAAACATATTTTATTGCCTTGAAATGTGTGTTTTAGGTGGCGGCGGCGGCTGCTGCTCGGGTGAAAACTAGTTACCTGCGCCTGCGTAAGCCGGCAAAAAAAGTGAAGTGCTCTACCATGAGTGGTAGATGTAGAGGCGGAAGGCGGGCCAAAGTTGGCTGGCCAGCTTTAATTGATTTGCCATTGTTCCGGCATTAACAAAAGCCAGACTCGAGCCAAATCTCAGAGGTCAGAAATGTCAGAAATGAGAGCCTTTGTTCGCTCGAAATGGATATCCGCTGGCACGGTCGACCGGTGCCTCTAATAACTTAAGAATCTGCAAGTGAAATGTCGACGGACTCGCCCGAAGAAACTGCGAGTGAGTGAGTCAACAAAACGCAGTGACAACGCCACGACTTTGACTTTCTACCCACAGACAAACAGTTTTGCTTTCAAAGAGCGCATTGTAACGTAAACTTTGTCAACGCCAGTCCCGTCCCAACTTTTTTATGGACGGCTAATTGCAGACAGAGCCCGACTCACAGTCGGACTCAACGAAATGTTTTGTGTAGTTTTTCGTACTTCTGAAAAGAAAGTCAAGGTCTTGGCCAAGAGAGAGACTTCGCCGACGAACTTGCTGTGCGGCTTTTGGCGTTTAGTGGCAATAAAAAAATTAGCAAATGACATGAGCGAGCCATTTAGAATTTTCATGATAAACAAAAACCCATGACCAGCCAATAGAGTAACGACAACGGGTTTTTGTGGTCGCCATGGTGGCGAAAACTATTAATAAATTAATAACAGAATCGCAAGAGAAGGCAATAACAAAAAATGTTTGTACAAAAAAAAGAAAGCAAGCCAAAGCAAGGAATGTGGAGAGACTTGATGCTCTACATGAATGGGGTTTATAGCTTTTTGAATTGTCCATCTGATAATACTCGAATATTTTATTCAGAGAGATTTGTTATAGCTTTGTAAATAAAATATTTGATGATTAATTAGATTCCTACTTCTCAAAATATTTATCATTTAATAGGGCTAAGGTTTGCCTTGCTTTCATTTGGATTAAACAATTTTAATAATATTTAAATTTTGAAAATGAATTTTTTTAATGTTACCCACTTTATAAAATGATTTATTAGATTCATTCTCCTTTACGATTTCATGCTTTATTATGGCAAGGGTGAAATTTGTTTTAATTTGAATTTTAGATTAATCTCGCCAAGGAAAATATTTGTTTGTACCTGTTCTTTAGTTTTCCCACCTCTTTGGGTAAACTAATAACCCCGTTTTCGGTTGCGCTGGAATAAAATCAAGAATCTAGCAACAATAGCCGGGCCATTGTTGACTCAGTCGGCTTGCGTGTTGCTCCCAAAAGTGGACTGCCTTCAGCGGAGTGGTTTGGCATTCTTGTTCAACGGTTGCTGTGCCTGCTCGTGGATCGTGGCTCGTGGCCGATCTGGCCGATCTGGCCGATCAGCTTTAGCTTAAGCTTTACCTCCGGAGCCAGCTACTCCGAGACCGGCACTTCGATTTGATTATGATTTGCGCCTCTCTCCAACGACCAGTTCCCCGCTAAATGTCACCGGGGTTCACAATTAACAACTTGGCTATGGGTCCAAAAGTTGAGTTCTAAAACAAAAGACTTGGCCAATGAAACTAGCTAAGCAGATGTCGCTGACTGCTTAATTAAGAGGTCAATTTATACACCCAGGCCATGGCCTAAAATGGCCAAGCGTCGTTTTGGTTGTCTTTCGACCTTTTACACTTAATAAACTTCGGTGCAAACTAGACGGCAGGCTGATAATCAAATTAAACGCTTATCAGTCAGTTTGGCAAACGGCTGCAACAATCGCCGTAATTAAAGACAGACAAATGAGCAGTGACTCGGCTCCACTTGGGGGCCAAGTTCACTCGTGCATGCCGAATTGCGCATACGCACCGTGTGACGACATCCAAAATGCAGGGGGTCTCGCAAATGGTTCGCATTTAATCCAATATAACTGATGGCTAAGTGGATCTTGGTGGGAAATACGATTTATGATTGCTCAGGAAATTTAGCATTCATGCATTCGAAAGTCAGAAGTTGGACTTAATTTATTCAAATCTCTATTTTATATCCGATATTAAATACTCGGGCTTAGCTTGGGTATTCCGCATCTAACGATTTTTGAAGGTCACCACGAAATCCGTTTGTTTATTTATTTGCATCTTTCTGGGTCTTCAACTTGATCTTTTTGCTGCCTTTGAGCTTCGCCTTCGTGTTTTTATTACTCTCGAGATTCACAATCTCGGCAGCTCCGCTGGCCATTCTAAATGGTTTATTAATTTTTATAACCCGCCATTCGATGACTTTGAAGTGGGCCAGCATATCTGAAGCCCACATCACCTTAACGTGTGTGTAAACATTAAATAATTATTAATTATATCATAAATAGCCATGCCGTTTTGTAAACAATTAAGTGTTGGCCGTCGGTTGCGGATACTCAAATAGAAATAAATCCAGACAACTTGGTCAAAATTAATGGCGTTGGGCTGACGCTTGAAAAATGCCCATCTAATGACTCATTTGTGGTGGTCGACAATGTTCCGCGTAGTTCTCCACGCCGGCCAAATGCTAAATAGTTGAAATCAGTGTCCGGTGCCCGGCGCCAGCCCAAGTTCATAAAAAGTCAATTAGGGTTTTCTCGAACACAATTATTTTGGTGACGTTTTCGCCTTGCCTTGTGAAGGTCGATCAACAACTTTTTAGCAACCGTATCACATGGGGCGATATCTGAATCACATTTTCGCATTTTGTATGCAGCCGGCAAAGTTGTCGCAACAGCCTTGAGCCAGCCCCAAAGCACTTTGCATGAGAGAGCGCCGAAAAAACAACAATAAACTATAAATTATTGCATAAATCTCGGCCGGCTTCCTGTGTGAAAAACTTTCACAAGCCATTTGCCAAAAGGCTGCAAAATGTATTATAATTATTATTGAGCTTGGTGTCATGTCATACATGCATCAATTTAATGGATTATGTCTCGCAAAAATGGTGTTTGCCTAACCAGAGCCGTGTGAGAGACCTGCATCTGTAGTCATGGTCATGGGCTCAGACTATAAAACTGATGGATTGGCTAATGTGACAACGAGTGTGAATTTTCCTTTGCATATTTATTTTTCGGGGATTCACATTTCAAGTTTAATTTAATTAATTCGAAAATTGTTAAATAAAATATTTTGCTGAAAGTTCTTTAATTATTGCTAGTCTAAGCTGAATTAAAGCATATTCTTAATTCTTAAAATTCTTAAACTCCAAAATAATCAAAATTATGTTGCTAGGCTAAGCTTCTTATTTATTGCTCAATGTTGTAAGTTATCCAGAAATCTTTAACCTCTTAATTTACTGTCACAAAGAATTCCCAGGCAGGCATTTTTGAGTCACTTTTAAGATACCCCTATATATGTACGATTATTCAAAGAAATGCTGTTAAACCAACTTAAATCCCGCCGGAGAAGATTATGCAGCAGTTCCCTGCCTGCCTGTCCTATGATGTCATGTCTTCGAAATTATTTTTCGGTTATTTTGAGCTTGAGCTTGCTTTTATTTTTTGGTTGTTTATCAGCATCTGGGTATCGGTTCGGCGGGCGCAGCGGCCTTTTTGAACGCATTTCATTAGCTGGTTTATACATGTATATACATATATATATATATATATANTATATGTGCGTTCATCCAGGCTTTGGGTATAGTTGTCTGAGCGGTGTCTGCATTCACAACCGGTGTGGCTGTCTTCGCGCCGGCTTGCCTTTTGTTTGTTTTATATACATGTAGTCAGATATATATACAAACATATATGTAGTCACATGTCTGCGGACATATATATCCCTCGCTCAGCCTTAAATGCATACATATATATACGCGTATATGTGGATTTGCTATACTTTTACTTTCATATGCAACTGGTTGCTGACTGCAACGGGGAAGTGGCGTCCATGTGTGTGGGTTTTGGCTTGGCGTTTTGTTGCTTTTTGTTTTGGCCGCGGCAATGCAATGAAAACGGTTTGTAAAGTGATTGTCAATCATTTTTAGTGGCACGTCGCTTAACTGCTTTGACAATAAAAAGCATCAAAGCATCGAAGCACCACAATGGCAGCTGCTACACTTTTTTTTCGGGGGGTTTGGCCAGGTTTGTTAGCCGTCTGATTTGTAATTGCGTTTTTGAGCAATTAAGAATTTAGTATTTGTACCTCCTTCTCGTATAATAAAGGAGTGTATGTAACATTTGATATTTTTGGTGCAAATACATATGTGTGGTCCTTATGCATATGTACATGTATCTGTAAATATAAATTTACTTAGAAATGCATTATTTTGTTAGTGTTAAGAGCTTCTTGAAGTTCGTATTCTATATTATTAATTTTTATACACGCAATCATATTTGTCTATTATGTTAAAAAGGGTCTTTTGAATAGACCAGGTCGATGTTATTAACTTTTATTCTGAGCTTTCTAGTTAAAAAACTTAATGAAATTTTCAGGATCGGTAGAAATTAATGCTCCAACTGCTCCTTTTTATTTTTTAAAAGGTTTTTACGTTAATTTGAGGACTGGTCATTAATAAAGTTAAACAGAACTTTAATCATTTTAATTAATGGCGATCTCAAAATACCTGGCCGCATAACTTTCAGTTAAATAAATCTGGGCAGTTCAAACACCATTTATGCTCACTTATTTGTTGCCTTCTTTGCCTTGCTTTGATTTATTTGACTTTAATATTCGAATAATAAACTATCAAACTTAGACGAAACAAAGAAACCAAAAATACGAAACAAAATATTGACGTAATTTTTGACTTTGCCTGGCAAAGCAAATTGGTTAAATGCTCTTTGGTGAGCAAATAAGGAAAACTAAGCCAATTTGAAGCGCACCGAATTTGTTGCTTTTATTTTGGTCTCGGTATCTTTTGAAATTTTTTAGACCCGAATCGAGATTAACTTGGTTTCATGGCCTCAGTTTTGCCAACTCTCTTTTAATTTGTATCATCGTGAAATTTTCATGTGTAACACGAATGAAGACATTACAGAAAAACCAACCAAAAATTGTGGAAAAGCGAAATGAGAAAACTTGGCCTCCTCTCATATAACCATGCAATGGCATCCGAAAACTTATTTTTTTATTTTTCGCGTTTTTATATAATGTGGAAATGGCTCTTCGAGTTGATTTGGCATTTTCGCTAATTTTGAATTTAATTTCGTGTTTCTATGTAGATTGCACTCCTAATTAAGCCAATTATTATTGAACAACTTTCGCTGCTCCTCATCTGCCCTCCCATCCCAGTTGCATGCGAATGGATGAAGCAAATCACACAGCTATCAGGTTTACCAATGAAGCAGGGAAATGGGTGCTTTTTACTTTATTTGATGCCAATCGAATTTTTATACCATCTTTCATATATATTATATAATATATAAACAGAGATATTTTGATAATTGCAAGTAAAAGAGTTTGATATTAGAGACTTTAAGAGACCATATATTCTTGGTTTCCTTTGTGTAAATATCTTAAACATTGCTCCATTCAAAGATTGAGTTCATAAACTAAAGTTGCATTACTATTATTTGTTGTGTTTTTTATTTTATTCTACAGCAATGACAGGGCGATAAGCTTAGGAGAAAACCCAAAAACGAAACAAACAAACAAAAAGACAATGCAGCTTCGGCGGTGTTTGTGCAACACCAAAAGCGCATAGTACGTGTATCTGCACCATTCTTTTGGGTTTGCATTTTCAAAAAAATATGCAACCACAGCCGACTCTGTGCACATTTGATACCTTTTGACGTCTTCGAGTCGCGTTGAGTTGGATTTGATTGGAGTGGTGCGATTTCCTTTGAACACACATTTCTTTTGACTGATGTTGGCCAACTCGGGCCAGTGATGTGTGCTGGCGGTTTTTGGGCGCGTCTCCACTCCGAGCCATTGGATTGATATTTGCATCGATGGCATTTGATGGCGGTTGATCAGCGGAATTCATATTTCGGGGAGCAGTCGCCCAGATAAGGCCTTGCGATTGCTTTTGGGTCGGTTATGTGGGTTCTCAAATTGGAATTTGCTGTATTCTGCAGATTTTATCTGGCTAAGATTCGGTTAGAGGAAATATTCTCCGTGGACTAAATGAGGTGAGGTTCATTTCCATCTAAAATAACAAAATTTATAAAAGAAGATGCCGAATTGTAGTTTCTAATATCTTTTTTTAGGTATAACATACATCAATGATTTTGGATTTGGTAAAAATTTGTTGGTTTTTTATTTTTAAAATTTTTGTGGTATTGCACAGATTAATACATGTAAAATAATCATTTTAGTAAAGGTATATTTAGTTTAACAACCAATAAGGCGAGAATAATATATATAACAAAATAATACATTATATTCGCTATTTTTCTATGCTAGATAAATACATCTAAACCATTATTAATTTTCTGCAAAATTATAATTTTATTAAAATATAAATTTACAACTGTTTAAGTTTGATTTTGGAATTAAAGTGTCTTTTATCAACTAGTTTTTTGCAAATTTATAAATGCTCCCTAAATATTCCCATGAACAATTTTTGGATCATACAAAGTATTCCGAACTTACAATTACCTTGCATCTGTATCTCGAGCTATAATGCGAATGGATTGAACGACCCAGACAAAGAAGTAGAAGATGCAAGAAATCGAAACCAAAATCGTGGGCGTAATCGGAACAATGAATGCCAACCCGGCTTTGTTTGGCTTGGCTTGGCTTGGGTTTTTCAATGAGTGATTGAGTTTTTCCCCTCCCCATTCGCCATTCCCCATTCGCCATTCCCAGTTCCCAATACCCAATTGGACAGTTCAAATAGTTCGCTGAGTTCACTTGTCAAGGGATCGACAATTGCCAGTCTTGGCGCGCAGTCGCCTTGCCAACTGCCAACTGCCAAAAAAGAGTCTTGTGTATGCATCATGGTCGTCTGTTTCTGATCCGACGACTTCTGGAGAGGGTCTGGTGGCCACCTACACACGGACAGGTACGCAAACAGCCTAGACACACCTGAGTGTGGGTGCGAGAGCGTTCAACTGCGAGTATTATGTCAAGCCGCTCCCGCTCCCGCTCCCTAACGCTCTCACCTGCTCACCTGCGCTCAGCTGACGGAGAAACCCAACACGGAGGAGAGGCTAGGAAACCAGTTACCTGTTGCCGTTGCCGTTGCCGTGGTGGGTTGGCAGCACGCTTCCAGCCAAGATCCACTCCGGCGGAGAGATCAGTTGCTGGTCGTGCCTCAGACGGAGCGGTCTGATCGATCGATATTATCTACCGCGCTCTCCACATCCACAAACGTGGCCAGATAACCGAGAGAAAATAACAAAAAAAGAAGAAACCTTTTGCCGGGTTGGTGCTAATCTTCGCTTGAATCGTATCTGTGTGACTGCGTGGCTGTGTGTGCGTGTTTGCCTTTTGATTCATGCAAATCTTTCGCCTTTCTACCGAACAAATACACAAAAACAAAGTACAACAAAATCAGAAGTGAAACATGCAGCATCGAGGAGAAAGAGAACGAACCACGGACTACCTAAAAACATTCCATTGAAAATACCAGAAACAAGTTATCTCCCCCCCCTCGGTCCCCTTGCTCCCCTTGCTCCCTTTCCCTCTCTCTTTCACTCTTTTTGCGTCTGTCTCGCTCTGCTGCTGGCTTTCTGCCATTTGCCATTTCTACATAAAAGGAGTGAGAGTGAAATGTGAAATGTCAGAGCAAGTAGCGCAAGTAAATCTTGCGATGACATCATTTGCTTAAACTCCGCCAATATAAACTATAACAACTATGGCAGATAGAAACAAAAAATAACTCGCAGCCGTTTAGAACCGCCTGCTGTCTAATTGCCTTCGAGCCAACTTGGCCAAAAAGCGCATTCTGTGGAGCGCATTCTGCGGTCTGCAGCCATTTCCAGTTGCAATTGTTGTAGCTGCCGTAGGAACCGGTTCAAATATTTTCGCTATTGCAATTTGGGTCTAAGGTTTTTTGTTTCTGTCGTTGCATTATAGCGAATTGCATGAGCATCGACTGCGTTGCATATACAAAGTACAAGTATATATTTTTTCCTGGTGGGCAATTGGTTACCTTTGCTTTGTTTGTTTTGAATGGTGAATGGTGAGAAGTGAGCAGACGGAGCTGGCGGAGCTCCCAAAATGAAAGATGCTTATGAGATGCTCTTTGGCTGGGCCTGGTTGGTTGTTGTAAATTCAAATTAATTATGCTAAATAGGGTTTTCATATCGTAAATCTCCGCATTTACACAGGTTCCAATTTTCCCTTTGCCAAGAGAAAAACAAAAGACTTGGGAAACAAACTTGTCAAAGATATTACACAACAGAAGACTTTTTTAATATATATAAATCTTAAAGTGTGAAAAATAATTTCAAATAAATTAAACCGATTTCTTCACTTACTAGAAAAGTATTACATTTTTAGGCAAGGTATTAGTAATTATAATAGCAAATAAATATTGAAAATTTCCCCAAGTACGAGTACTAAGCAGCTTTCGAAGCAATTAACCAATTGACCCAGCAAATCACTCATCAAATTGAGAGGCGAATTATATAGACACTTGACACTTGGGAGATCATTATTCAACCGACTTTCAACGGAAATGACAGCATTCGGGGTTACCAAACCAAACCAATGACAAATAACAAATAACAGAAACCACTGCCAACAAATGTCGTGTGAACTGAAATAACCGCAAAAACACAAATAACAAATAAGAAATAAGAGAAAAAAAAACACTGAAAGAGAAACTTAAATCAAATTAAGTGAACCAAAACCAATAATAATGAGCTATCGAGACCTTTTCTGATTTATGCCTTTCTGTAATTTATTTCATGCCATATTTATAGAAGATTACTATAAATTATCTATAACAAGTGCAAACGTGTGAGAAAAACTGCACGAAAGGGGAAAACCAAAAACAAAACGGAAAAATTAACCAAAATGCAGACGTGTAGAAGAAGAAAAGCCCGCGGCGACCCAGCCACGATCTCGTGGAGGAGAATGTGCCTGGCCACTCTCTGCGGATTACTGCTGCTTGGCATTCAAATTGAGCATGCGGCGTCTGCCCCTGCAGGCGAGGATGCAACAACAATGCCAGCGCTGAATGCAACAACAGATTCCCCATTCGCAGCAGCAACAACAATTGCCTCAGAACAAAGAAGCAGCACCACCACCACCAACATCCACAGCAGCAACATCAGCAGCAGCAGCACCGAGGCAGCGGATGGTTCAACGACTTCCACGACGACAACAACAACTGGAGGGCCCAACAAATCCAATGCGGCCGAAGCTGGTGAGTCTGAAAAGCCAAAAGCCATGAAAATTATATAGATGCCGGTAAAACGCTATGACGCTCCACTAGATAAGCCCAGTGGCGTACAAAGGATTTTATTGGGGGGCTTGGGGAGCCAACGAGTTTTGGGCTTATTCTATCCATTCCTCGAAAAACAATCGATTTAATTGAAGATAGAATGAAATATATTCCAAGAGGAAATAATAAGCCAAGATATTGACAAAGTCAAAAATTACCAAACTGAGTCTTACGAAAGTTTGTAAAACAAATTCCATATTTTTTTCATATTAGGCAGAACTTTTATAGAAATTATATAGCCTGAAATATACATATAATTTGTGCAATTTTTCTGTACTTTTGATTTAAATGGAGTTAATTTTTTTTATGAATTTTTGTTTAATGAAAAATTCTCTAGACTAATCTAAAATTCTGAAGATTAGTTTACGAAAAAGTTTCCAAACAAAAACCCCTTGGGGCGCCTCTGGATGTGGCATCTCATGTCGCGGGAGAGAGCTTCTCTTCCAGACACTTTAAACTCGCCCTACTCCGGCTCTGGGCCGTAATCAAATTTAGTTCTCTGAGCCACCAATTAACGCCGAGCCGGTGCGTGACTTCGGGTCCGCCCTTCTTACCAATTTCGTTTCGATTTGTAAGCCATTTCTTCGTAATTATTTTCCGATTCGGTTAAATGGAGCGCACAAAAGAAACATTTTCGGTGTGTTAATGGATGGAAGAATATTCAAAGATATGAGTCGTTTCCTGTTGAATTACTTAGTTAATTATGCGGCAAATCAAAGTGAAAATTGTATTGACCTGAGGCTAAATCAGAAGAAAATTATCTCTAAGTTAGAAAATCTCTTAAAGGAAATTTGGGTATTTGAGCAGGGAAAAAATGTAGTTTCAAATTATCTAGAACATTCTCATCACAGGCCTCAGATGATCATCCGTAGAATTATGTAGTTTCGACTTTTTAATTCACTTTTCTGGTACAACAGTGAAAGGCCTAGTTGTTCGGTTTTAGGTTACCAGTTTAATTAGCTTGAATGTTGTTTTAGGTTTAATGTCAGATGCACATCAATCGCGTCACGTTGTAAGTTGGCTCGTAAAATGTTCAATTTGTTTATTCTTCATTGTTTTCGTAGTTTTAATCTCGTTTATTCATTGATGACTCGATAAAACGAGGGCCACACACAGTTCAGATTGTCTGCTCGAAAATGGTTATATACATTACCACAATGGGAACTCGCCTAAATGGCATGGGGAAGTTAATGAGATTTATCAACGAACATTGCCCCGATGTTTTGCCTTCACAAATTACTCAATCTAAATTCAAAGCCATGACTCATGCCCTTAACCTACGTACCAAAACAAACTTTTGTGTCAGTTTTGAGTAATTTTGGTAGTTGGCATTTGTACGCCAACATCTCCATGTGTTTCCCCTTGGCCAATTATGAAAAGATGTACCCAGGAAATTAGCAGAAGAAATAAATAGCAATTAGTCACTGGTTGGCGTTGATAAATTAAAAACACCCACAAACTGTGTCCGAAGACACACCACACCACACCTGATTAGATTGGAATGGGAAAGTCAGGGAATTAATTAATTTGTGGCGAGTGGGTAGCAAGCGGAGCAGCGTTTTCTATTATATAATTATATAATTAAAACAAATACAAATATTTACAAATCAATTATTGGGCAAGAGAGTTGACAAACGGGTTTTAGTTTTAGTTACAGCAACTGAAACAAGTCTTCGTGTCAGTCAATGGATTGACAAATATAGAAACAACACTGGCCAACATTAAATGGATTATTATTCAGGAAAATAAAACACTGTACAACTTGTAGCTGATCCGTAAATATTTTTCAACAACCGTTTCAAATTATCTGAAGCTCAGTGTGTTCATGGAATCTCCCGATATTAGCGACCTTTTTTTACGGCTCCATAAAAAAGTTGTTTTGCGAAAAACCCCAAGCCAAAGACAGCAAATTGTTTGCAAAGCGAGGAAAATGCAACAAGCCAACACTAATGAGTTGGAAAATTGCGCACCTCAGCTGGTTGTAGTTGTAGTAGTTGTACTTGAAAGTCGAGTACATAAATCATTTATGTTAATTTCCCGTATTGCGGTCCCAATCGAGTGCTCAATGTTTGCCTTGATATGGTGGCAAGAAATTCGAAATACGAAATACGAAAAATGCAGACAAAAATCCTATTGAGCAATTTTCAATGCGTTGGCATTGCAAGTCAGGGACTGCACTCAAAAATGGCTTGCCAAAAATAAATACGAGTATATACGTGTAAGGTCTCTTGCCCAATAGTACGCATCACGAAATCTATAAAACCCAATAACGTAAATAATGTGTGCGAAAAAAGTCCGAAGTAATGACCTCAATTAACCGGCAAACTTGTCTCGGCTCACTTTCTTCAAGGGAAAATCTCCGGTTGATGAAAGAGTTGCTGAAAAAATAATAATACTATACGTAAAATAAAATACAAAAAAAATGAAAAGTGCTGAGTGACCTGTAATTATGTGGACTTGTTGATTGTTTATTATTTTTACAAATCATAGCAAAGTGAAATTTACATATTTCTGGCACGATTGTCGTGAGTTGATATTGATATTGGAAATTATTTGGTATTACCTGAACTATGAGAAGATACATTTTTTTCGGAAGCGGGGGATGACAAGTTAACATTTGTGCGAAAACATTATGTTTATTTTTTTTTTTGCTGAATGGAATATATACTTAAGGCAGTGATAGCCTTCGAGTTCGTTGTCGAAGTCTTTTGTTTACTGCCCCATGGAATCATCATCTCCTTCCCCCGTGTTTATTTATCTGACTGTGATTTTTTCCTCGTTTTTATTTTTGTTTGCCTGCGTAACCGAGAAATTCTGCAGAAAAAGGCAGGCAGACGAGACTTTTGTTTTCGTTGGCTTTTCAAGGATAAAGGTTTCTTCAGCCGAGTGTGAGAAATATGTGGGGAAATATCGTTGTTTTTAGAGGGTGTGTCCGTTCGGTGCGTGATTTCTGGCTGGAACTGCTGAACTGCTGAAGTGCCCTGCCTTTCGCTTAGGGTTCATGCTCGATTAGCTGGCGAATTTCAAGCGACCGCTATAGCAAACCGATAAGTAAAAGTAGCTTAAAAAGGCTTTTCAACAAGCCAACAAGCCCCAGACAAGCGTTCGAAGCGAAGTGTTATGTGGAGAGTGACAAATACATAAACATGAGGCGATGGTTAATTGTCTGTTTTGGCCGTTAGCCAGAGTACCTGTTGATGTGGATGTGGCTGTTGCTGTTACCATTAGAGCTTTGTCCATTGACACCCAGCACAGCATCCACCGCAGATGAGAGACTTGTGAGGGACAGCGAGAAAGTGCCGACAGCGACAATTACCATTTGGCCATAAATATGGCTTCAGAGATGTTCGAAAATTTAGTGTCGAAAAAATGCTTTGCTTGGGCTTTGAACTCTGAGTGGGTTTTCCACGCCGGATTTGTGGGCTTTCTCCGCTAGCCACACACACTTTTCGTAGACCTCCATTCAACAGAACCAAACGGGTTAGGCCAGTGAAAACCAGGCCTGGTAGGCGACCGAGCTAAGTCCTATTTATGTCAGGGGCGCAAATCAAAATACACCGATAAATTGAGCTGGCTAAATTGAGTTTAATTGCAACTCGTTTTCAAATGTGCATTAAGCAATGGCATCGATTCCATCATGCAATTCCTACTCCTCCCTCTCCGGTCTAGACATGTGTTGGCCGGCTCTGGCTTGCATTTTTTCAATTAGATAATTTTTAAGAGGTATCTGTTTTTTTTCTCACAAGCATGGGGGAATAAATGTAGCACAGAAAGGCAATGTGCGGCTAATTAATGCATTTAATTGCGAATACTTAGTGGCCAAGTGAGTGTTACTTTTGGAGTACGCGAGTGTGTGTGTGTATCCGAGCCAATTATCTATGTCATTGAACGGGGCCGGGAGCGAGAGAACGTGTTTGCAGGAAGTTACGGCTTACTAGCGGTGGCAACAAATTAACGAATGGAATTTGATTTAATTATATGCTATGAATAAGTTCAATTGTTATGTGAGTGGAAGAAGTAACTCTGGGGGAGAAGGTTCTTACTTAATTAGATGGGAGAAAGACTTCATTCCGCATTGTAGACCATTTATCCTCTGCAGTGTCTTCAGGTTCATTCGGGGCTTAGCTAGTCTCTGCCATTCAATTGACCTTCAATTCCAACGCACTTTGCCACATGCTACAAAACCGCTCACATGGCTCTGTGGCTCTGTGTCTGTATGGCTCTGATTCCAATCCAAACTCCACTTCCAATTCGATTTCATGGCCGGCCAAGCAACTCGCATTCACTTGCTCAAGAGTGTGCGGTGTCATTCCGTTGAGATCAGAGACAGGCACAGGCACAGATACAGATACAGATACAACTAGAGCTGCAACTACACCAGCTAAGTGGCGTTTGTGTTTAGTCATATTGTTGTTAATAAAATTTTTGCCAGAGGTCTTTGTCTCGAACTCCAAATGGACAATGACACGCGCTCTTAGCAGCATTTGAAACGTGTTTGGTCTTAGCATTAGATGCACCTCTACCTCCTCCAAATTCCTTTCCCCCTTCAGCTGGGTTTTGTTGTTGTTGTTGGATGCACATGAACTTTCGAGTTGAAAAAGGTCAAATACTGGTTGGGAAATAATTTTGCCGAACGGTTTGACTCGTCTTCCCCTTTTGGCTTGTTAATGATATTGTTGTTGTGGGTTGCTGGTGTTTTTTTTTAGTACCGTTGAGGAATCTTACCCTATCGGAGGAGATACTCTTCTGTACCTGACTGACCGCAGGCCATTTGTTGCCTCGTTTTCTTTTTTTGTACATCTGAGGTCTAATCACATTTTTGTGTCATTAGCCAGATAGAAAGGCCGATAAAATGACAAGAACAATTTGGGTTAGCAGCGAGCCCAGTTAAGTGCAATTTAGATGGGTTTTTGATAAAGCTGTGTGCTTCGAACATTTCTTCTTTGGTATGGCAACCGAAAGATCTTCCCAACTGGACAGGAAATAAATCATTCTCTCTTTTTTTTAACACTTTGAAGTCTAACCGTCAAACATGTATCTATACCTTTTCTTCTAATTCGGCAAACGTAACATTAAAATTTAACACTTCGTTTCACAAATTTCCATACTCGTCTTTTGTGGACCATCATCTTTGCGGACAAAGGCCGAACAATACAATTAACGTCAGCAAATTTCTAAAACAAATACAATAGAAAAGCCTCCAAACTGTGGCTTTAATTAAAGCCAAACCAAATAATCAAAATTAACACCCAAAAAGAAGCGAACGAATTCGAATGCAGCCAACATCATAAATTGCGTAATCAATTCGAATTTGTTTATAATTCGAAGCTAAAACCGGACCACCGCCAACAGCTGCATAATACGCTCGAATATTCGAGTATGGAGTATATATACGTATGTTTTGGATTCATGACACACTCTGAGGCATGACCGTTACATTGCCCAAAACCCAAAACGGTCAACCTTTCCCTCCCCCCCGTCTCCTCCTTTCCGATCGGTGGTCCCCGTTTTATTTTGTTGACACTTTTTGCGCATTTCAAAACCCGGCCAATAGAGCGTCGGTGGGGTGCTGGGAGGGTGTCAGGTGGAAGGGGATCTGAGGCGTGGGCATGGGATGGTCATTAGGCTGCGTTCATTATGAGGCTTTGCTTCCGGTTGGCGGCGTTGAATACTTCCCCTACACCATGGGACAAATGCATAGAAGCGGAAATTGGTAACAAGAACGTTCGAATGAAAGAGACGGAGGAAATTGAAATGGGTTTGCAATGTTAATAGGTCAAGTGTAATGTTTTCTATAAGGAATTAATGATGAAATGAGATCTTTAGCAGATTTTTCAGTTCAGATTTTAAAGTTTTTTTTATTAAGCAAAAATTGCAATCTTCAGCATATTTTATAAACTTCATCGATTAACAATCAAACATTTTAAATTTAGCTTTTACAATATTAAAATTTGTAAACCTAGCAGCTTGCATATTAATATTGGCCATAAAAGAGAAACCTCAATTAATTATTTAATCGTCGTGAAAGTCTGAATAATGTCAATTGTCGAAATCTCAAGTATGTACGAGTATGTATGTATTTTGTCATTGGTTTCTAAATTCCATTAAAATAATGACTCTTTAAGCATTAAAATACATCAATTCCATTTAAATATCGACTCTTTAAGCATTATTAATCTGAAGGGAATCCGCTTTAAGCCAAACTAAGTGACAACACGCATTTAACTCGCATTTCAAGCCATTATCAAGCCAAGATCGTTGGTACTGAGCCAACAAGAACCAGAACTCCTATTATTCCACCTAACAAAGACATCCGGTTTGGATGCAACGCTTCGTGGCAGCTTGTCAATTCTAAGCACATCACTTAGGGGCTCCCCTTTACCCCTTCTACTCCTTCACCCCTTTACCCCTTCTGACCCCCTCAGGCCGATCCCAAGACAAACCCAACTCCCTTGACGAGCTGTCCGCTCATTTGTTTGTTTGTGGAGCCGCAGAACGTGCGGCGACTTAGAAAAACCGCAAATGAGTTTGAACTACCGGACAGCAGTTTTGCATTTCTGCATAAGTGGCCTGTCTTCGGGTGATTGTTTGTGTTGTGGTATGGAATGGATGGTGGACGGTGGTTAGCATTCGTTGTCGCATGCATATATATATCATAATCAAGCTGGCCAAGCTGACCGGCTTAGAGCTGACTCATAAACTGTGTTAAGCCGAAAAAACTCCTTTCCTGCATGGCCAAGGAACCGAAGCACATACAGAAACTCAAGTTCGTTGTCTGAGTCTTTCGAAGTGGGGGATAAAAAACACGCGCCACAAACTTGCATAACGGTAAGACGGACCACCAAACGAGTTCCACATCTCTGCCGTATGTAATACACTGCAGAAGTGGCATATGTATGGATATATCCATACATAAATTGAACGAGCCCGGCTGGCTTAACGAGTGCCGGTGAAAAATGAAAATCAATGACAGTAAAAGACAAATTGTGCGCCAAGTAAAAACAGACAAAGCCAAAGAGTGGGAGAAGAACCGAGAAGAACCTCGAACCTCGAACAGATCGCGTATTATAAACGACTAACCGTGACAGCAACAGCAACCACCAGAACAGGGCCAAGAACCAAGAGCCAAGAGCCGAGAGCCGAGCACCACAACTGCAATGCCAGCCCTAGCTGTTCCTGGAGTTGATGTTGGAGTAGTAGCTGGACCTGGAGTTGGAGCTGGGTATGGGGATGGGGCTGAGGATGGGGCTGGAGGCTGCCAGCCGCAGCATAACGAACTCAAATTCAAGGTTCATGTCAGTAACCCTAAGCTCTGGTCTGGTCCCCTGGTCCCGGCACAACAATAAAAGCCACTGCTAAAACATAAAACACACACATAAAGATGTTTTCTCTCCATATAGAAATCAGCTAGGGACTGCCGATCTCAAACCCTCTCTCTGAGGACCAACGAACTCCACAATCTTCTGCCACTATATAGCCTTAACATTCAGATTTGCTAAAGTATGTCAATTTTAAAAATGTGCTCCTAATTCAGTCTTTTGATTAACAATAAATCATCAAGGAGTAGTGTAATTAGTGAAAGATATTTAATTATTTATAAATATTTAGTTTTTAGAACACTAATAAACAGTTGATGTAAGAGTACTTGATGTATAATTTTGTGAAAGTTTACTTAAAATTCAAGCATATATAGATTCACAAATGCAATAAAATATTTTTTTAAGTAAATGATTTTTAGTGGATTTATTAAGTATTCTTGATGTTTAAAGGGTATTCAGAATTCACGGTCAAAATGAGTGGTCTAAAGATTTTTAGCGCTAAATTGGCGTTCGTTGCATGCTGACTCCGACTCTGATTCTGACTTCGACTCCGACTCCGATTCTGAGGTCTTTTTGACTGTCTGACTGACTGCCTCCGAGCGTCGAGTACCAAAGTAAATTTCAGTTCCCTCTTCTTATTGGAGCGACGACAACTGCGTTGCGTCTGCCCCCGGTGCAGGGACCGGGACTCGGGCCTGGGACGGCTTTAATACCTATTACCACGCATGCATGACAGTCGCAGTCCGTTCTTTCGTTCTTCCCTCCACCCACACTCCACTGGAGGCCTGTCTAGGCGGAGGACTTGACTGGGTAAATACCGTCCCCGTACCCAAAGGGGTCCACTCCTTCCCCTTCCCTTCAGCTTCGACGTCATCCATGAGTCAGCGGCGTGTTTGTGTGGTATATGGTCGGTCGGATCGGTCGGTCGGAAGGGTTATTTACCATTCCAACTGACTAAAGGCTGCAATGATCGAGTGCTCGAATGCGTTGAAAATTGCAGCTAGACCATTTAATGGCTATTACCGGAATGGGACAGAAGAAATTCAAATGGAAAATTTTGGAATTCTTTGACAGCCATGGCAATCAAACATAATTATGTCCCAGCCAGATTAATATTGATTGACTAATTTACGAATTAAAAAAAAAAAGATGGAAGGGCAACACGTGTCGAATATTTTCCCACCAATTTGGGTTTTACAAAAAAAGGTTCCAATCAATTACCTTTGCCATTTCCCATCCGATAGTCAAGTGCAGCTAGTGGAGATCAGGTTCAAGTTCCCATTAAAGAATTAACACTTAATTGAATGTTCCTCTGAATGAGCAGAAACAATCTCAAATCTCATGGGCTTCCATGGGGCGAGTCAAGTGCTTTGTGTCTGCTTTATAATACTACAAAAATTTAAAGACCCCTTACTAAGGTCGTCATTTATTTATGACATGCGTTTTGAGCCCCTAAACTATGCCCGAAACCAAATGTAATTATATAAGAGGCAAAAAAAAACAACAACAAAAAAAACCTAAAAAAATCACAAAGAACAACCAGTTGAGCCTCTAAAAAGAGCTTTACAAACTCCGACGGAATGAAAAACGAAGCAGGAAAACACAAGGGACGCCAGAATTATATCATAAAAGATTTGGCCTGGCTGATATTCTGGCCGGGGCTTGTCCGCTTCGGCTTCCGAGAATGGACCGAATGGACCGACCTATGGCTGATGATGATTCAGCAGGCAGAAGACCCAGGCAGACGGAGCTTAATGAATACCTTGCAGATTTTTGGGGAATTGATGCTGTTGCTATTGTGGGGAAAAAGCCAAAAGCCAAAAGCAAAAACCGAGAACCGAAAACTGAAAACCGAAAACCCAGAGATCCGACACAGAAATTGCGTTCCAATGATGCCGTTGCCAATGAGAATTGCGGATGATGCTGCCGGTTCGGAGGCGATGGCGATGGCAATGATGATGATGATGATGATGAGACGCGTGAGATATTTCCAATACGATTTACGTGGTTTCCGCTACAGAATTGTGCAAGAAATTCTGTCCGGTAGTTACCGTAAATGTGGGACAAGCCTTAGAGTTTGTTTACCCCTGGGATGGATGACTCATTTGTAGGCGATAGTTAAGAATGCTATTCGGTAGATTTGTTAACACATTTTAAACTACTCGATTGAGTCAAGCTTAAACAAACATTTATGCACGACTATTCCCTCGTCTAGTAGCAAAAATTGAATATTAAAATGTATCTGGCATACATTTAAAAAATAGTTCCCTTTATTGTTGTGGATACTGAAGTCCAAACTGGCGATTCGGAAACTAACCATTTTATAGCCCAACTGAGGCAGTTCGTCAGGTGTTTTAGCTTTACTGCATACGAAAGTGCCATTAAATCGAATAATGTATTTAAGTAAAAGGTAAAAAATAACATTACATTTGTAACACTATTCAGAGAAATATGTACATCTTGTATATCTTGATAAAAAAAAAAACAATTTAAAAGAAAATGAAGAATAAGCCCCACTTTATTAATAAAAAGAAAAACTTTTTTAGATGGTACATTTTAACTGTTTTTTAGTTGGAACATATATTACAATTATAGGATTTAAACATTGAATCATTAATGCAACTACAATGAATGCATTTTTTAATAAACAATTTTAAATTCGATAGGCATTGGAAAATCGTCTCTAAATAAGAAATGTATCTTATATACAAGTATTAAATAACCATTTAGCAAAATAACTAATCAAGATATATTTTATTTTAATTTTCAGAGATGACCACCATATTGCCATCCACCAGTGGTATTGTGGAGGAGTCCAGTGTGCGATCGACGAGCATTGAGCCCATCACCTCCACGGAGCCAACGACAACGCCCCGCCAGGAGACCTCGGAGCCGGAGCAGCACCTGATCTTCTCGCACACGGAACCTGACCAGAGCCACATTCAGCACATTCCGCTGCGGGACGAGCACGCGGAGAGCAGCGGAGCCGACGATACCACCACGGAGATGCTCAAGGAGCAGCAGCAGCAGCAGCAGGAGCGGGATCAGCAAAACGAACTCAACCTGATCTCCAACGAGCAGGACGACGTGGTCAAGGATCTCAACAATTTCCGGCACCCGGCCACGCTAATAACGGCCAGCAACAGCAACAGCGAGGAGAACAGTGAAACCGAAAGTGACAAACGAGTCGAGGCAACAACAACAACATCCGCACCAGCCACAGCAACAGGTACTCCATCCACCTCCAGCAGTTCGACGACGACAACAACAACAACATCCACAACAACAACCGAACTGAGCGAACGCGAAGAAGATCCCTATCATGTGCACATACTGTCCGAGAATCATGATCGCCTGGCCGAACACGAAGATTATCAAATGCTCTCCACGAGCACCGAGGAATCGGGCTCCACCTCAACCAGCACCATCAGCAGCAGCACCAGCACCACAGAGTCCGGTATTGGGGCTGGCATTGTTGTCAGCCAGGAGAACAAGGCAACTGCCGAGCCATCAACTGCAACAGAGCCAACAACGACAGAGGCAACTACATCTACATCCACAACCACATCCTCGGCAGCAACAACAGCAACCACATCTCGAGCACGCGCCATGCATATGAATGAGCCAGAAAACGAAACGGCCACCACAATGATGCCGGACAGCGAATCGGGCCCAGTGATTAACATTGTTGAAGGACAGCACATGCAGCAGGAGGTAGAGTCCGAAGGCAGCTCCACAACAGAGGCAACCGGCGGCAGCACCACCAGCAGCACCACCACCACCGAAGAACCCTCGCCATTTGTGGCTTTCGCTGGAGAGGGAAGGTCAGCGGGTGGCAGCAATGACGATGATGTGGAGCTGTTTCTGCACCACAATGCCAGCACTCACGAACAGATCATGGATCTCAGCAATGTGAACATGGAGGAGGATCAGAACGAGAGCATCACCACCACCACCACAACTACAACCACAACTTCAACTACGACGACAACCGCACAGCCGGAAACGGAAATGCCCAAAATTGTGGAGATCACTGCCAGCGGGGACACCATGCAACGCGAATGTTTGGCCAACAACAAGAGCTACAAGGTTAGTACGGAAATAGATCATATTCTAAATTAATGCAATGCCAGGAGAATATCTTATTTGCAAACTAGGAACTGGTCCTAACTGGTTTTCTTTGGCATTGCATTTATTAAGATTGCATGCATATAAAACGAAAATAAGCATAAGGAATTCTTATAGTTTAAATGCATGTTTTAAAGTTATTTTATTACTGATTTCCTCATTGGTTTTTTTTTATTGAGGGTAAACCGAATATGAAAGCTAACATTCTGCTACTAAAAACAAAACTCGAAGATTAGTTCAAATAACTGACCATGAACAATAAATGTCAACTAAGTATTTCCTATAGCAAAACCGTTCCAAGCCCAAGAAAACTCGATTTTTCGTTGATTTGAAATTATCTGTGACACATTTGACAATATCAAAATAGAATTCGCGTCTGATCCTGGCAGGGAGAAAGCGGGTGCCCACGCCCCTCTACTGAGCTGTCTGCCTGCCCACTTCCTGGCATGCAACTCCAATTTGCCTTGTCGTCACCTGGATTGCATAATGGCAACGAGTTGGGTGCTCATAATGGAACCGGTCCCACAGACTCCACATCCAGCTGCTCTCTGCACTCCAAAAAAGCATCGAAAATATTTCGGCCAGCTTTTTCCGGCTGCTGCTGTTCGCCCAAGCAGCAATTATGCAAATATTTGCGCACCTTAAAATTAAGAGGGAAAAAATGTTCGCAAAAAAAAATGGCAGGGAAGGAAAAGGAAAATTCCAAGAAATTGCTGGGCTGTGATTGATGTTGGCATCGCCTGGTGGCATGGCCCATTCCCCAAGCCAATCGCTCTCCCAATTGCCATTCCAAAAACAACAATAAGGTGTCGATTGCCTGCATTTAAGATAGTACCTCAGACAATTACCTATATTAAAATAAACAATTTGGACTTTTATCTAGCAGCTAGTTAATACATTTAAATTCCAATCAATTACCACATTACTTTGCGTTGTGCGTTGTCCAAGTGTGACGTGTTCATCAAACGTTGCACTCGAGCTCTACCATATAGCTCTCCATCCCCAATAATGGCGCCCAGTCATGTCTGCTGCACAATGGCCATATCTCGGTCTGCATCGGGTGTTTTGTCGCGAATATATATATATGCACTCGAATATGTTTGCAGATCGGTGCATGTGGTTGGAGCAACGCCTGCAGCTGGCACTACTTACTGACCAACCCATTTTCTGCTGCGATGCCCAAGGCGGGGTGTTGATTTTGTTTTAATTACACGGACGCTGGGCTTTTCAATTTTAATTACCCTAACTTAAGTTATTAAATTGCAAGAGCAGTCGGTATACGAGTATATGAAAATTGAAGAACCCGATATTAGCAGTTCGCAATTCGCACATAATTAGATTCAATTAATTGAGATATTTTCAATTTATTCGCAGATTTATACCGATTTAATTACCTAGCGATTAAGAACAAATTTTACATTTTATCTGTTCCGAACTATTTAATATCAGAAAATTAGGAATCAGAATAATTTGTAGCTTCACAAAGATTATTTTAAACTAAAGCCAATTATTTATTATTAATTACCAGATTAAATACGAACAAAATTTTTCGATTACTCCATATATCATTGGAACTCACTTAATATTATTTATTTAAAAAGTCTCTTAAAATAATTTATTTATTTCGAAAGAGCATTTACCATTCACTATTACCCTTAGCTCATATTTTATTAATATCGCTTTTTTTCTTAATCTTTTAAATTGTTTGTGTTGAAGTTTTCATAATCGAGTTTGCGGTCCGCTCCGATATGAAATCATTTTTGCTTTCACTTTTAATGAATTGTTGTAGCTGGTAGCTGGACGGAGGAGACGGAGGAGCCTCCCTCGCCACCCTCTCTTCTGCGCCGCTGCCCAGTTGTTTCTTTTTATAAATTGCTATCGATTGGTGGACACGTGCAACATGCCAAGCCGCATGCCACAAATGCTTTCAGCTGAGCGGCCAAATAGCTACGAAAATAAGCAAATAAATTGCACAGTTTACCAAGTGTTTTTCAGTATTTTCTTGTGCCACAGAAGGTGTTTCGAGGCGTTTGGTTGACTGGTTTTATGGGCGCCAAGGCTCAAAAGATCACCATATTGAGGCTCATTAAGAGGTGGGGGGCAGGGAACGTGACCATTAAATTATAGCTGGCCGTAACAAAGGGGCGTTAGTTCTTGCACTTGAAAAACCCATAAAACACGTCTAAATTCTCAGAGAGTTCTTCAATAAAAAATAAACTCCCTCCTAGGTGCAAATCTCATAAACACTTTGAAAACTCCTCTAAGCTTCAGGGAGTTCTCCATTAAATAATTAACTACTCGTACAAAAGACTTTGGCCACAAACTTCGTCAGTTCTTGGAGAGTGCGTGGGTCCAATCCAAATACGACATATTTGGTTACTGGAGCACCACACAGACAGCAGGAAATCTCAGACCATTATTGCCTTCAGCCAACAGGTCGGATGATTGATGAGCCCCACTCCACTCCACTCCACTCCGCGCACCTGTTTAGTTAGCTGTGCAAATTGACGTAATTTTTCCGCAAATAGCTTTCACACAGCAAAAACGGAGGAAACTAATTTTGACAAAAACAAAAAAAAATACAAGTGGCTCAGTGGGTCGATTTTTAGTCATTACCGGTAAAAGTTGGGTTTGTTCTTGACATTAAATTCGGCGATTATTCGTGTAATTCACAATTCACAGTCCCAGATAGGGAAAGTCGTGATCTTTGTTCAGAAATTGGAATTGGAAGGGTAAAAGAGGGCAATTTAAAGCCATAGTAGCAGTTTCCGATTAACAATCTGAATAAAAGGGGGATATGTTAAAAATTTCTAAAAAAGTACTTAGAAGTTTAACAGGTTTTGTTTAAAACATTTAATGTTAACTGATTAAAATTATGTGTAATTTAGATTGGTTTTTATGGAAATAATAGTAGAAGATATGTATGATACATTTTTCTTGTTCATGTAAGAAATATAATGACTTTTAAACTGAACAAATACATTTTTGCACAGAATGTTTCAAGCAAAAGAAATGATACAACATTAATTGAAATCTATTGAAACAATTTAAAAATAGTTTTATATATTAATTTTGAAGTAATGCCCTTACAATTTTCCATGTCTACCAAAAACTTTTAAAGGTAGTTAAAGATACTAAAATTCAATTAACATTAAATGGTTGTATTTCAAAATACAGATAACAGAATCCAGGTTGCTAAAAATATTAAAATATTTAAATACTCACCTCACCACAATTTAATTGATTTTGCAGCACGGCGAGATGATGGAGCGGGAGTGCGACGAGCGGTGCACCTGCAACCGCGGCGACTGGATGTGCGAGCCGCGCTGCAAGGGACTGACTTATCCAAGGGGCAGCCAGCGCAGCATGGCCAATCCCAATTGCCGGGAGCGGGTCGTGGAGGAGGACGAGTGCTGTCGAGTGATGGAGTGCAGCGAGTCGCTGCTGGAGCCCACGGTGATCACCTCGGAGAGTGCATCCCCTTCAGAGGGGGACAAGAAGGAGGAGGATGCTGCTGTGACCATATCCCCAACCGAAGACGACGGTGAGTTAACCTCAATCGCAGAGAAGATCTTGCTTTCCTTGTGGCTTTGCTGTAGTCGTACTGCACATCCTGTCATGTCCAAGCTTTAACATGCCGTGTTCTCTGTGCCTTCCATATACATGTCCCATACCCGCTGTCCATCGTCCATCGCCCATTGCACTGCTCCACCCACATTGCAGCCTCGCCGAAACCGCGCTCCGATTGCCACCACATGGGCGGGGTCTACAAGTTCCGGGAGCGACTGGAGATCGGATGCGAGCAGATCTGCCACTGCGCCGAAGGCGGCATCATGGACTGCCGACCGAGGTGTCCGGAGCGGAATCACACGCGGGCGGATAAGTGCGTGTATGTGAAGGACCCCAAGGATGTGTGCTGCCAGCTGGAGCTCTGCGATGTCACCCTGGACGACCACGAGCAGCAGCAGACGCCACTCCAGGGCAGCAACAATGAGGAAGAGCACCAGATGAACTTGTATGGCTTCCAGGAGCAGGCCCGCGATGCGGGCGGCGCAACGCCCACCTGCACCTTCAAGGGATCGGAGTACGAGGTGGGCCAGCAGTTCCGCGACGGCTGCGATCAGCTGTGCATCTGCAACGAGCAGGGCATACACTGCGCCAAGCTGGAGTGCCCCTCGAACTTTGGCCTCGACGTCCTCAACCCGCACTGCATCCGCTGGGAGCCGGTTCCAGCGGATTTCAAGCCCACTCCGCCGAACTGCTGTCCGGAGAGCATGCGATGCGTGGACAATGGCACCTGCACCTACCAGGGCGTGCAGTTCGACAACTGGTCGCCCATTCCCGCCAACCTGACAGGTAAGACCATTGGCTTAAGCACCCTCCCATCCCATTGCGGATCATCTCATCCTCAACTCGATCATCTATTCTGAACCAACCAGGCTGCGATCAGCATTGCTACTGCGAGAACGGACGCGTGGAGTGCCGGGCGGCTTGCTCGCCAGTCCCGGCTCTGCCTCCGGCTGATTTGCCCTGCCATCCGGCCCTGGCCCGCCTGCTGCCCATTCCGGATGACGAGTGCTGCAAGCACTGGAGTTGTGCCACCCAAACCCCCAAGACCGGAGGCGCTGAGGAGGAGGAGGAGGAGGGATCCACACCAGCAACCCCATCTTCGATCCCTGGAAATGGTAATTCAAAGTGCATGTTCAAAGTTTCCTTTCCCTCCTTTCTGGGCATTGCATGCAACGGCCAAGAACGCATTTCCATCAAATCTTCGCGCTTCTTCACTCCACTCCAAAAACCATTTTCAGTTCGACTTGTTTACTGTATGAGTCTACTTTGTCTAATCCATTCGCTAAGCTTTTGCTAGTTCACTGTATCTGATCTTCCCCTGCTCTTTCCTCGCTGACATGCTATTTAATTTCGTTTACTTTATTTTTATTTTCTACGCTCATCACAAAAAACCAATTTCAATATTGTTATTCACGCTATGCATTTTGTAAATAATCAAACAACAACAACAACAACAACCAACAACCATCCAACATGCAACCGATAACAGAAACAACAACCACAACGACAGCGACCACAACAGCGACAAGTACAACTAGCAAGGGGCCGCAGATCAGGAAGGACGAGGACAAGAAGCCATCCCTGGGTGGAGCCTTCTATCCCACCCTGGACGGCAAACCGCCGAAATCAATTGGCGGCCTGGGCATCTTTGAGAAGCCGGAGAAAACCGAAAAGGGCCACAAGAAGGTGCCACACCAGCAGCAGCATCAGCATCATCAGCAGGAACAGCAGCATCAGAACGATGTCATATTCGATGGAGATCGGGATCGGGATCGTCCCGAGGAGCAGGAGGGACCTTTGCCGGGGGGTAATGGTGCTTTCGTGCCCTTCCCATTCGGTCACCAGCATCCCCACCAGCAACACCTTGGACCCTATGGCTTCTACAATCCGGTGAAGCCCGTCTATGAGGACTACAATCCGTACGAGCCCTACGACATCAATCCCAATGGAACACCCCAGGGAAAGCCACCGCCGGTGCCCACTAGTCAGTCGGATTTGTTCAACATATTGGGTGCAGATCAACCGGGCCATCCAGGACACCCGGGCCATCCGGGACACCCGGGCCATCCGGGGCAATCCCAAAAGGACAACCACAACCTGCCCTCGCAAGTAAGAATCGAACAAATACTGCAGCACTTGCAGCAGAGTGTGCCAGGAGGAGGAGGAGCGTTACCCAACCCACCACCCCACCAGCAACAGCAGCAGCTTGCACCACAGCAACATCCCCAGCAGCAGCAACACCCGGGTCACTATGTGCCCATCGTGCACAGTGGAGTCCCTCCACCACCGCCAGGCCATGGCATAGCCATTGTGGATGGACAGCCGGTGGCCTACGAGAGTTATCCGGTGATCCCGGGACTGGGAGTGCCACCATCTACCCTGCACCACCCGCAGCAGCAGCACCAGCAACATCAGCAGCAACACCAGCAGCAGCACCAGCAGCAGACCATCCTGCCCAGCTCCAGCACCACCTCCGGCCTGTCCACGCAGGCCAGCGAGCACAGCCTGCACCAGAACCAGGACAAGCTGGCCAAGCAGCAGCAGCAGTCAGGTTGATTACCATTTTCTAGTCACACACCCTTTAGACCTCCTCTACTCTGCTCAGCTCTACAAGAACCACAACAGATACACTGCGACAGGGTTCTACCGTACTAACTGAGACCACACCAAAGCCACTACAGACACTCAGACCAGCACCTACACACTCATCCAGCACCACAGATCCATCATCCATCATTGTCATGCTTGCAGCTAATCCGCCACTGAAGCGATTTCCAAACCAAAATTCGTTAATTGTTTTCGGGGCAAAAATATACTAACTGACTAAAACTAACTAAAACTATATAGTAGAGATGAGCAATAGGTGATATAGATCGTGGGAAAATGGTCTAGAATAATCCAATGAAAGATTAGTGATCTGCAACAGGAAATCCAAAAGATATTATTATTCAGAAATTTTTTTTCAAGAATTTAAGAAACGCTTCTTGCTATTTAGTTCATTGTTAACCTCATTAATAAATTAAAGTTTGGATTTTAATATAATATAGAGTGCAAGACTATTTTTATTTTTTAAATAATTCTGGTATATTCTTAATTAATGAGAGTAAATGAGAAATCCATTCAATTTGAAGTCCGAATTAAATATTACTTATTTTTGAAAGAACTGAAATGTTACAACTTTTTGTTTGAGTTTCATTATCAATGTTATTTTTAATTTTTAATGATTTTAAAAAAAATGTTAAAACATTTTTAATTTCCGTTTTTGTTAAAAGTAATTCCTACCTATAAATGCGGTAAATGATTGTCAAGATAAACTATGTATCCCAAAGATGGCTCATCTCTTGTTGAATTAATTTACTGCCTCTTATTAAGTTATCTTGGTTTTGTCCATCCCATCAGGAGCCAGCAACCTGCAGCCGGACATCGAAGTTCATACTTTGGAGGCCATTGATCCGAAGACCATCCGCATCGTCTTCACCGTGCCGCAAGTTTACGTGAATCTCCATGGACGCGTGGAGCTGCGCTACACCAACGGACCCAGCAACGACACCTCCACCTGGGAGCAGCAGATCTTTGCTCCGCCCGAGGACTTGATCGCCACCTCGCAGATGGAGTTCGACCTGCCCCAGCTGGAACCGAACTCGTTGTACAAGGTCAAGATCACCCTGATCCTGCGTGACCTCAACTCGCAGCCCTCGAGCAGCGTTTACACCGTGAAAACGCCACCGGAACGCACGATCACGCCGCCACCTCCATTCACAGACTACAGACCCGACTTCCAGGATATCTTCAAGAACGTTGAGGATCCGGAGCTGACGGTGAGCGAAACAAATGCCACCTGGTTGCAGCTCACATGGAAGAAGCTGGGCGACGAGCAGATGGAGTACGTGGACGGAGTGCAGTTGCGGTACAAGGAACTCACCGGCATGATCTACTCCTCCTCGCCTCTGATTCACCGCACTCTGACCAGCTACGCCATCCAGAACCTGCAGCCAGACACGGGCTACGAGATTGGTCTGTTCTACATCCCATTGGCGGGACATGGCGCAGAGCTGCGTGCCGGACACATGATCAAGGTGCGCACTGCCCCAAAGATCGATGTATACGGCTTCGATGTGACCGTCAATGTCACGAAGGTGAAGACCCAGAGCGTGGAGATCTCGTGGAACGGAGTGCCCTATCCGGAGGACAAGTTCGTGCACATCTACCGGGCAATCTACCAGAGCGACGCTGGCAAAGAGGACTCCAGTGTGTTCAAGGTGGCCAAGAGGGACAGCACCACCGGCACCCTGATCATGGACCTCAAGCCCGGCACCAAGTATCGCCTTTGGCTGGAGATGTACCTGACGAATGGCAACACCAAGAAGAGCAATGTGGTCAACTTCATTACGAAGCCGGGCGGTCCGGCCACTCCTGGCAAGACTGGTAAGTCATAGTTAATGCATAGGTTTGGGTTTTAAAGGGGCTAACTCTTTGCTTTCAAGTCTTGCAATTTTTTGAAAGGATTGTAAGGGGATTCAAATTATGTGGTAAATGCGGTAATATGTGTGTCTTAGGCTATGTGGACAACCACATAATATTCACGATTAAATAATTTAAATCAAGGAATGATAATAATAAATAATTTTAACTTCATTAAATCACTTAAATCAAGAAATGATAATTATAAATCATTTTAACTTCATCATAGACAACGATTTGTGGAAATGTGAAAAATATGATTTTTAATAACTATTTTTTATTAATTAATAAATCAGTTATTTTCTATATTACTTATGTAAATTGATTTACCTTCAGTATTATTTTATGTAAAAACCTTAGGATCGATACTCTCTTAATTTGTAATTCTGGAAAAGAAATAAAATTCAGACCTACTGTTTAAATAATTCTTTAAAATTTTCTATATTTTAATACATTTTTTAGATTGCGGTTTTTCTTAATTTTTAACATAACTAAAAGTTTGATATCTGATTGAAAACTAAATAAAATCTTCATACACTATTTTTTTTATATACTTTTCAATATTATAAATCCATAATAAATTTATTTTATTTTTGTAATAAATTTATAAATTTAACCGTAAATAATATTAAAAAGCATAGAGAAATAGATTGTAATTTTAAAACAAATCAAGAATCAATTTAAATGTGTTTAGTTCAGTTTTAATTTTTGTTTTCACAACTTTATTTAACTTAAATTTCCTTTTAATCTCATGTTCCCCGTTCTTCAGGCAAACTGCTAACAGCAGGAACGGATCAGCCTGTGGGCGACTACTATGGCCCACTGGTGGTGGTTTCGGTGATCGCCGCCCTGGCGATTATGTCCACTCTGGCCCTGCTGCTGATCATCACCAGGAGGCGGGTGCATCAAACCGCATCCATCACTCCGCCCCGGAAGAGCGACGCTGCCTACGACAATCCCTCCTACAAGGTGGAGATCCAGCAGGAGACTATGAGTGAGCAGCGACGAATGAACTCCCCCGGCTTCCCAGAAACCTAACGAATATGATATTCTTGCAGATCTGTAACTGACTCTCGGCGATGCCCTCCACACAACTAGTTTAAAAGCAGATTCTTGTAAATATATATTGAAAGGAACGGAACAGAACGGAAACGGAAGAAAAACTCAGTGTCAGTAAAAATGAATAAGTAACAATCTGGAGTCGATCGGATACAATCAGATGGAGATGGAGAGTATATAGTTTTCTTAAGCCGGCGTAGATGCAAAATTGTTCAATTCAAATTCAAATGGCCGCCATGTTGTATGTAGTGGTTAAGTAATCTAAAAACACACATTTTTTGTTAAACAATTTGTGACTTGTGTAAATAGAGAGAGAGTGAGACCGAAGGAGACACCCCATGGAAGAAGAACTAATTGAGAAAGCTCCACAACTAAAATTGGCCTCGCTGGGCGCATCGATTCTTCTAGCGATTTCGAAATGCATACGAGTTTAGTTAGTTTAACTTGTAAATTTTAGCTTTACCCTTATCGTAATCTAGAGGCGCGTCAGCAGTGCAACGAAAACATCCGCCTACAGCACCTACAGCACAGCAATATTTGGCTAAATGATGCGTTCTCCAGCTAACAGTCCATAAATATTTAAATTAGCTCGTAATAAAAATACAGATATATATATATGCATATGTATGTATGAATGAATAAAGAAAACATAATAAAAGATAACAAAAATATTTTTTTATGACTTGGAATACCTCTACAGACCAATCACTCTCAACCCGCTCGATCATTTGTATGGCATTGGGTATAGTGGATTTTATACATCGTATTTAATACTTATGGATAGTTTATTCACTATGATTTTATTAATTATCTATACAAACATCTGAGATATGCCTCAATGTCCCAATATAGCATATACTGGTCAGATTTTAATGTGACTAAGGCTCTGGCAGTTGTTTATTAGACAGTCATGAGGAATCTATCTATACCTTTGATTGTTCTTATAGTAGCTATGTGATGTAGTGTTCCGATTAAGACATGCCTATGTACTACCTGGAAAATAAATTAAAAAAGGATCTGTGCGAAGTTACAGCTCGATAGCTTTAATACTGAGATACCAGTTTCCGTAGAAAGTCCGTCATCTGCGTGAATTTTGTGTTGTTATACAAGTATGTTCTCAAAGGCACGAGTATATTTGTACCTTCAAAATTTTGCTTGGACACATTCCGATGTTGAGCGTTTTTATTTAAAATTAAATTAAAGGTTTTATCGACACAGGATACATGGAAATGACTCTTTCGCTTCATACTCAAATAAATTAGTAATCGTCCATTTAAATAATTGTTATACCACAGAAAAGTAATTCCTAATATATTTGCGTTTTCGATTATTTAATAAGAGCGTCAGCCTACCAATGCTATTTCTACATATATATATAATCAAACTATCTATATTATTATTGAACCAATTATATATTAATGGCCAACACGATGATCATTGTAAAGTTGATTTTTTTTTTGACTGTTCAGAGCTTTAAGTTTAAAATAAGTCTTTTTATAAACTCCACAACTAGCTATAAAATTTAAATTATCAAAGGAAATTGAAAACGAAATTTGAGGAATAACATATAATCTTGCTGATGTTTCAAATCTGTGGAAGAAGTAATTAAAAAAGCAACGAATACACCATATATAGGAAAGAAAAAAAATTGTATTCGTGTAGGCTTGCAACCTTAACAAAGTGGAACCACTTTGCTTAAAATCGAGTCAAACATATTTAACCATACTGAACCCCATCACATACGCTTTTTTTAGTTGCAGTAATTTCTATGACTGCATGTTCCATAATACATTTCACTAAAAAATAAATTTCCGCTGTGATACCTGTTTGTATACAAGTGAAACAAGATTTTTAAATTATGGTGCGCTTCACTTACAATTTACTGCTTAGTAACTTGATATTTTACAAACTTAAGCAACTAGTCGCCCCATTTCAAAACCTACAAGAAATACGTGCGAGGTTTAGTCCACTTATTCCAAAAAAAATAATATACGCTTTATTAGACTTTAATTCTTTGATTTTTAGTCCAGACGTTCACGACATTTATACATTTACTGGTTGCTCAATGATGACTTTCACCCAAGCTTGCAGTTTTCGATTCGGTTTGCTTTCCATTTCCATTTTATTTCAGTTTTTATTTGTTTTCTTTGCTTGCAGCACCAACAATATCAATATCTATTCGGGTATAGATATATTTATGTATATACAAAATGCACAACTAGATTTCGCTTTTCAGAATTCAGAATTCAAATGTTTCGTACACTAATGCCACACTAAATGCTAAAGATCTGATTTACTCGTATGCGTAATTACAAACGAAGTTATTGTAGAGCAACGGAAAAAATATTTAAATATACTTTCGCATTTGGCATGAACAAATCTTACGAGTTTGCTTCTCATTAAATTATTGTACAATTAAGATTTAAGTAGATTTTTTGGGTTTTTCGTGTAAATTTACATATCTTTGCTTGATTCTGTTTTTTTTTTTTTTTTTTTTTTTTTTTTTTCGTTTGTATTTTACTTTCAGTTTTTAATGGTAAAAGTAATCACTGTTTAGCCTCCGTTCTTTGACATTAAGTTGGTTGTGTTGTATGTTTCTATGGGGCAAGGCAGGACGCAGAAGTGCCCGCATGGCTAGTTGCGGCTTCTATTTGGTGCTGGAGCTGGCGACGGCCTCGCTGTTGCTGCACTGCTCGATGACGCTGTTGCCCTCTGCCTCACTGCTCGAGGTGGTGGAGGAGCTGCTGTCGTCTTCCTCATCCTCGTCCGCCCCCTCCTCATCCTCATCCTCGTCTTCGTCGTCCTCGTCGTCTTCGTCCTCTTCGTCCTCGTCATCGTTCTCGTCCACTGCGTAAACAATCTCGTTCTCGATCAGCCGCATATCCATGTCCATGCTGTCGAACGAATCGGTTATGACACTGTCGTCGTCAGTCGTTGTCTCATCATCCTGGTCCAGGTCGTCGTCGCCATGGCCGAGATGATGCCGGAGTGAGGACCCCTGTCCGCCCGCCTCGATGCGCATCTCCTGCACCAGTTCCTTGATCAGCTCAGTCTCTATCTCGGTCACGCCCAGGCCCAGATGCCGCTTGCTGACGTCCATCTGCACGTTCTTTAGGTTGCGGGCCAGCAGGCGAAGGTGCTCATCACTGCAGGCGCCGGCGCTGGTCACATACCGAATGTAGTCCTCCAGGTAGTAGGTGTTGAAGTTGTCGCGACTAGGGTCGCTGCAGGCAAACTGCTGGTGCGTGAGGAGCAACTGGTAAATCAACCAGTTTCGGCTGCCCTTCAGCACATCGATAGCATCGCGGACGCACTGGCGCCCCAGATCGAAGTTGCGGTACAGCGGATAGGTGACTACACGCCGCAGGAAGGCTACCAGGACATCCCGGTAGTTGTCGAACTGCTCGAAGTAGCAGAAGAGCGGGCACAATATGCTGCGTGTCCAGCTAGACTCGCAGGTCGGCTCATTGTTTGTGGTCCTCACATCGTAGCAGATGGCCAGCAGAATGCTGATGAGGCCGCAGTCAATCTCACTCTGCCGCAGGCTGTCCAGCTCCGCCGGAGCCCGCTCCCGGCTGAGGTTATGCAACAGTTGCGCCTGCTCCTGGGTCATGGAGGTCTCGTAGATCTTGGGCTTGTAGTGCAGTGGGTTTTGGTGGCCGGACGGAACTTGCAGCTCCACGAAGTTCATTTTGTACTGTTCGCGCGAGAATCGCTTCATCTCGTCCACAACGCGCTCCTGTCGGCGCTGGATGGGGCTCATGCGATGCGGATCCGCAACGCGGCAGGTGGCCCTGTCCAGCTGGGAAAAGATAAAGAACAGCTTTTAATTGACTTTTCAAGGGAAGTCACATCATGGGACTCACCTCACTCGTGTCCAGCGGAGAGCTGTACTTGCTGGCGAAGCCGTAGCCAAAGTGATTGGTTAGCTTGTAGGTGCGCTCGTGGCCATCGAGCTGCAGTTGGCACTGATCGGTGATGCGTTTAAGTTTCCACTCCTGGACCAGCGGCTCTTTGTCCGGCATGTGGGCGGTGGCGTCCGCCAAAGTGGAAAATTGTAGGAAGGTGGCGATGTACTCCTTGCGTACGCTCTTTGGCTTGGCCGCATCACCAGTTCCCCCTCCTGCGCCTACGACCAAACCCTCCTGGGATCCTGCAGTCAGCGGCAGACATCGCAGACATATCTGGTAGTGGTTTTCCGTCGGGTTGAACCTTATCAGCAGGTTCTTTAGCTCTCGCAGGTCGAAGGTGCGGCGGCTGTGGAATCTGGGGATGCGAACAATGCGTTAAAACTCTGGAATGCAAGCGATTGCCAGGCGGAAGCAGTGACTCACTTGTATAGCTTGAAATCTGCGTAAAAGTACAGATCGTGCGCGTCCACGAATATATCGCAGTTCCTTATGCGATCCACATGTAACGCCTCTGTCTCCGTCCCTCCGCCCACGATCCCTTCATCCCCCTCACCCGCACCCGCACCAACACCCGCACCCAGGCCCTCGCCAGCTGCAGAAGAAGAAGCAGCTGCTGCTGCTGCTGCTGGCTGGGGCGACTTGAGGCGCTGCTCCCTGGCACGCGGGTGTGGAATCACGAGGGTGCACGAGTTCTCCAGATAACTGTGCGCGATCTGTCCATTTAACATCTTACAATTTGAAAACGTGCTGACTGATTCTGCTAACTACTGATTTTAGTATAATTTTATTTATTTTAATGACCAGAGTGACCGTCTTCTCAATACAAAATAAGCCAGCCCTCCGAGGCTGCGAGGTTGGCAACGCGCCAATCGATAACACGCGCTAGCCCCAATTGGCGCAGGCGTTAGGGTATTGCTCATACGCTCGGCTCACTTGCTAGTCGCCATTATCGATTTGTGGCAGAGAAAAAATAGAGAATTAAAAAATCGCGTTGCAGCGTTAGGCACCGGTTAGAGAGCGCATCAAACGCGGCGTTAAATTGTGAAGTGCTTGTGACGATATTACCACCATCCGAAAACCGTTCGCCTTGCCGTTGAGCAGCTCGCGTAGCAGATTTTCCCTTGGAAATTCTCAATCAATCAATACCTCTCGTTCTCTCGCTCTGCCCGCTCGTGTGTGCGTGTGTGTGTGTGCTTGTGTGCGTGCTGAGTGCCTCGCTCTCTCTCCCTCTCTCAGTGTGTGTGTGGTGCTCTGTGGTCCGCTCCTTGGGTGCATAATTAAATTAATCAAGTAAATAAAAGCCAACGGGCGCAGGAACACCAACAGAACAGCTCCATCATGACCATGGCAGGGCAAACGATCAACGACAGGCTGCTGGCCGCCCGTCACAGCCTCGCGGGCCAAGGACTCGCCAAGTCCGTCTGCAAGGCCACCACAGAGGAATGCATCGGCCCGAAGAAGAAGCACTTGGACTGTAAGTGCCCGAGCCCTCCACCTTCCACCTTCCATCCCTCCACCCTACCCCCGACACACCCCTTTCCCCCAGCTCCGTTGCGTAAAGTCACTCTTAAAATGTTTCACTTCCTAGCTAAAACAGTTACTCGCTGTGAAAGAAATAGCTCATTCAGGCACACAGTTACAGTTGCACACCCACGACTGCGGTCAAAATAATAGCACAAAGCCCTCCCTAATATGCGAATATATGGCATTTTCCAAAGTCACGTCACATTTTTGTTATCTGCACACAAAAATCCCTTCCCACAGTTCCGGTCAATATAAAATTATAAGTAAATGGAAAGAACTTAGGTTCTTTACCGAAAAGATTTGTTCTTGTTTAATTTGCGTTCAGATGACTAACAATTATTTATTATATAAATTAGAATTATATTCTAGGAAATAATATATTGTCAGCATACTTATTATAATACTTTTTAACATCCAATGATTATTATAAAAAGTTTTTTGTTTTCATTCAATAAAAAAGTTTGCAAGAATTTTAATATTTAACTTCTAATTAATTACAAAAATATATAACAATATTTGTTGATCTATGGAAAAGTAAACTTGCTTAAAGTAGAATGTCTAAGACTTAAGACTTATTTCCACTAGGTAATTATTTTCAATTACTTGTGCTATTATATTGACCATATCTGTACAACCAGTTTCATCTCCTCTCCCGCTCCTTCGCAACTTTTTTGTTTTTGGCATTTGCACGATAAATTACAAAGTTTTTTGTGACAACATCGAAAATGAAGCCACTGATTACGGTCTACGGGCAACCCATCCACCGTCCACATCCACAAGTGCACCTGTGCCTCAGCTGCTGCTGTTTGTGGGCTCCATTCGTCATTGATTGCTCTCCACCGCCCACCTCCCACCACCCCCATTTCATCGCTTTCCAGCCTCTAGCGCTCTCTTTCTAATGTTACGTCACGTTCCCACGGCTGCACGTGTGTAGATGTGTTTTTGTAGGAGCTTTGAATGACTTGAAACGCCCACAAAGCCGCAATTGTTGTTGCGGTGTCATTGTCTCCTAAATTTATGCACAAGCAATTTACACTAATTCGTTGGATTTGCTTAAGCCATTACATTTCGCTGAAATTCTAATGAGTCCAATATCTTCATGTCTTGATGGCATTCCCGTCGGATCGCCGGATTCTTGGATTCTGGTTTTGGCCCGCGTTGACCCGTTTTTTTTGTCTCGATGGCAAAAAGTGTCTGATTGTGAGATGAGTCATCAGTTTGGCTGTGGGGAAATAAACGAGGGCACTACCATGGGGCTTTACTTGCCACATAAACATGGTTTTCATTGGCAAAACACTTGGCAATAAATCGAAGTGTGTCATTGATGGAAAATAATTTTTCTTAACGATTGTGGTCCATATGTGATCTGTGTTTGGCACATATTCCCAATCACATTGTCAAAAGTATTGAACTTTACTTAGCAGTTTCTATAAGCCTTGGTAATGAATATGATTAAAGACACTTCACTGGATAAACCTGATATCTCTAGTGTACAGGCCCACAACAGGTAGAATCCCAGCTTGAAATGTGTTTGTTCTACCTCTACCTCTTCTTTTCCTATTTTCTTTTCTTAACAACTTTCGGCTTTAAAATAAAACGAGTTGTAAATTCACGGAACAACATCATTGAAAGTAGAAAAACGCAGCCTAGAAACTTTTGCTCGTAATCAACTAGAGAAATAGGAAATCAGTTCCAAAATTAAGCATCAATGGGATTCTTTATCAACAGTCGCCCATCAAAAAATGTTGTTCAAAATAACTTGATTATACATATGTATTACAAAAGCCAAAAACAATCTGCAAACAATGTTTTGTTTTCGGACATCGTTCCCATTGAGTTCATAAAACAAAAATATATTTATTTTATTTTTCAATTGTTTAAATGGGTTAAGATACAATTGTCTGGAAATGATTTGCATTGAAAGTGAGACCACTGTTCTGTCATATACCGCACTCAGTTTTCTATATTAAATGTTTATTGAAATTGTTATTGTTAATGGAGGAACGATTCCGAACCCTCGTGTTTTTTTCTTCCAAGCAGAGCGATTTCAAATGCACATCTGCGTTGCCATGTGCAACGCCCCTCGAATCGCATTTAATTCCTCCATTCTGCGACAAACACTTGCTAAGAGAAATACAAACCGCTTGGGATTGAATCGCACGATAATAGCCATTGGCTTCAGTGTTTATCAATGCTTTTTTGTCCCTAACTCGGGTTTGGTGTTGAGTGCAAGGCGGTTGCAAAGCGGAGGCAAAGATACGCCAACAACAACGGAATGTCATGACCGATAAGGGGAGCTTCAAAACAAGATTGTGCTATTTATGATGCGGGAAAAATATTAGCACAAACTTTGCCAAACACCACTTGATTATTTTCCTTTTAAATTCAAATCTGAAAATGTACTTTCTCTTATTTTCTTTTTAAGCTTTATTTAGAATGAACACTACTAATATACCCGCAAGTGTATACACACTCGTAAAATTTATTTATTAATTTTAACATTCGCTCCACTCTTTGTTCTCTTGCAGATTTGGTGCACTGCACGAACGAGCCGAATGTGTCGATACCTCATCTGGCTAACTTACTTATCGAGCGTTCCCAAAACGCCAACTGGGTGGTTGTCTACAAGTCGCTGATAACCACACATCATCTGATGGCATATGGCAATGAGGTTTGTGTCTGCATATGTATCTGGGATTTGCTGTGTATGCGCGGCTGAGGGGCGTATCACACTCTTATCAAATATTTACTTGCTTCTTACATCCATTGAGGCATACGTAATGTGATCATCTATTTTATTTTATTTTACTCCATTTGTGGAATACGCCAGTGCCCGTAGAGAGGTCACGTACAATTTAAGATTTTTTTTTGGTTTCTTTTTTTACTGTCTTTTATGTTTAAAGATAACTTGAGCCGACTTTGAGTGTGTTTTGCCGACCAAACTTATCGCCTTTTGTTTTCTTTTCTGTCTCTATTTGCTCAATATAATCTTTGGGGTGTTCATTTGGCGACATAATTGCAAGCTTCCTCTGACCAATGGCATGAATGAATCGGAATTTGTTTAGCTAAAGAGATTAATATTTATTTGGGCGTTCATATTCCGGTGCCCGATGTATTCTGAATTACGATTCCATGTGCCAAGTAAAATGAGTGGCGGTTGTTGTAAATAAATTTGTAAGAGCTCATTGCTCTATTTACTGCCTTTATTTTATAAACTATAAACATTTTTATCCAATAAAAATCAATAAATCTGGTCGTGCTGTCTTGAACGAGAACGAGTGCTTACAAGAAAAACAATTTATGGTCCAGTGCCTCGACCCTCAGATACCCTCCAATATCAAGACTAGAAAGACATATTTTCCATTGCTTTTGTATCAGATGCAAAAACAATTTCATTCTTTAAAGGGTATATTTGGCAGGCAGCTTAATATCAACATGCATAGTAAATATAATCTTTAAATATGAACTGTTCTGGATAAATATCGATTTGTATATTAGTAATGTCAGACAGGCGAACTGACATATTTTTAAAAGGTCCTCCATAAAATAAAACTAAAGAATTTATTATTCTTCCATTTATCATTTCAGCGTTTCATGCAATATCTGGCGTCGAGCAATTCTACATTTAATCTCAGCTCCTTTCTGGACAAAGGAACTGTGCAAGGTATAAAGGAGCTGCCCTCCAAAACATCTAACATACTTTCCATGCGCATTAAGATTTGACAATCTTATGTACATTATACATTTTAAAATTAAAACTAATGCTTACATTGCATTCATCACTCTCTCTCCTTCTCTCTACTCATGCGAATGCTGCGCGAACGTTTGGCTTGCTCATTTGTTCTTTTTTCTAACTTAACAATAATTTCTAATCAAAAATATATAATACCGAAATGCGCCGCTTACTGACACACATACTACATACAACATGCTGGCTAACAACAACTTGAAAAATGCAATATTCCAAACTAAATATTCAAAATCGAACAATGTAAACCTTATACAGATGGTGGCATGGGAGTTCCAGGTGGCAGAATGGGTGAGTATAAAATGCAAAAGCTCCTATTGGCAATTGGCTGTAATTACTCCTTTTGGGCTGTAGACGTTGTTTCTTTCCTGGTTGTGACTAAAATTTGTTTTACCTAAAAATATATCAAAATTGACTAACCTAAAAACGATTGATTTTAAGTTTCGTATTTGGCGTTGCCCCAAATTGTGTGTGTCCTCTATTTCTTTTGGAGAACATTGTCTAACATCTGTCCAATCAACAGGTTACGATATGTCGCCCTTTATACGCCGCTATGCCAAGTATTTGAATGAAAAATCGCTCTCCTATCGGGCCATGGCCTTTGACTTTTGCAAAGTCAAGCGAGGGTAACTAGCTAGAAACACATATCATATATAGTTGTGGCCTAATTAATTTGTTTTGTTATCAATAATTCAGCAAAGAAGAGGGCTCGTTGCGCAGCATGAATGCGGACAAACTTCTGAAGACTTTGCCAGTTTTGCAGGCACAATTGGATGCACTTCTGGAGTTTGACTGTCAGTCCAACGACTTGTCCAATGGTACATCAACATCTCATCATTTCAGTATTTATTTATTTTATGTTCGAATAATTCCAGGCGTTATCAATATGAGCTTTATGCTATTGTTTCGCGATCTCATCCGTCTGTTTGCTTGCTACAACGATGGCATCATCAATTTGCTTGAGAAATACTTTGACATGAATAAGAAGCATGCACGCGATGCATTGGATCTCTACAAGAAGTTCCTGGTGCGCATGGATCGTGTTGGGGAGTTCTTGAAGGTGGCCGAGGTGAGTTTTAAAGTTCAGCAGATCTCTACCCGATATTAATTCTTTGCTATGTTACAGAATGTGGGAATCGACAAAGGGGATATTCCCGATTTAACCAAGGCGCCCAGCTCCTTGCTGGATGCTCTGGAGCAGCATTTGGCCACATTGGAGGGTCGCAAAGTGTCTGCCGCTAATACGCCCACACAGTCGTCAAGGTGTGTTAATCTGACGAAAATTATAGATAAACTCGTAAAAGTAGAGCACTGCAAATCGAATTTACTATTTTTTGTTTTCATTGCTCGATCTTTTAAAACTTGATTTATAAAATAATATTAATGCAACACCATTGCAAAAGCGTCTTTCTGACGAAGCTATACAAGTTTTTAATTATTTTTTAACCAGTATTAAAAGATCATTATCGTTACTACTTAGTATTGATTATTTCAATATGCTTCGATCTGATTTAGGTTTTATTGTTTTCTTGACTCGAAACACGGTCCATTTGATGATCATTATTATTTGACCAGTAATAGAAGATTGGTTCAGTCGATTTGATCATTATTATTTATTCTTGTTTTGTATGTAGATTGTTGATGATTTTAATTGATTAATTTGTATTTTATTTTCATTTTCTTTGGTTTGTGCACAAACATTAGCAATCAGCGCAATGTTAAATCCGCTGTCTCTGCACTCTCTTCAACCAGCTCGGCCTTCGGCACAGCAGCCGCTTCCAGCAAATTCGATAACACCAATGGCATCGACGAGCAGCTCAAGGCCCAGGTGCTGGCCGAGGAGGAGGCTGCCATGAACCAGTACAAGGTGAGTGGTTGATGCGTGTTCACCGGAGGTGTGACCCCCGTTTAATCGATTTTTCTGCTTGCTCCTCTGCTAGTCCAAGGTATCATCGCCCACCAGCAGCGGGGCTGGTGGCGCTAGCGCAGCACTAACAAATCCATTTCTATCGTCGCCGCCAGCCGCCCAGGCTGGTCAGCCGATAGTTGATCTGTTCGGTGCCGCGTCGGCGCAGCCCGCTGCTGCTGCAGCAGCGCCACAGGGGCAGGCCAGCAAGGCCTCCGATGATCTGCTGCAGTTGGGCAATCCATTCGCTGACATGTTCGACGCCAGCGCCGGAGCTGCCGGAGCAACAGGTGCTGCACTCAATGCCAATAATTTGTGGATGCATAATAACGGTAGCATGTTATGATTTCCTTATTATTTTCGCCTAAGTTTTACGATTAACTAGAAATTATGATTTATGATTTCGAATACCTATGGTATTGTGCTGTACATATTATGTAAGACTAGGTGTGTAAGTGTAGTGACCTATAAGTGTTTATGTTGTCGTATCCGTAAGACTCAGAGCAAAGAGGAGAGCACTTTTCCGGCGCTCTAGACGCCCCTCACCCTCTGTCTGCCTCTTTATCACTGCGGCCTAGCCGTCTGTTTGCACAAGACTTTCATGCACCATTATCCATAATTGTAATCATAATAACCTATTGTTTATCGTTTTAATTATTTATCTAATGGTTTTCTTAAGTACTTTTTAATTTCTTTTGAATTCTTGTCTAACGTATTGTTACTCTTTATTTTTTCATCACTGTTTTTTTCCAACCCGATACAAAAACGACAACAACGACGATACCGAAAACAACTCCTCGATAATCAAATCAAACAAAAAACGCTAATCTTCCAAAACACGCCTTCGACTATCGTCCACCGACCACCGCCAACCGCCCACACAATACCCAACAAAACCTAAAAAAAAACCACAAAAATATCCAATATGAACAAACAAACATAGGTTTCAATGGCGCTTCAGTTTCCTCCGCTGCTGCTACAAATGCATTCGTTTCCGATAGTAATTTCTCTTCCGTGTTTGGTAATACGGAACCAGCAGGTAAGTCCCTCAATGGCCAACAGTCTTCATTCATTCCTAACTGCAAGCTATAAATTAATCAAAATAAAATACATGTTTAACTGAACAATAGATTAAGTGCAAATCGGATTGGTTTTGGTTACCAAAAACTGGTCATTACTAACTAATTGCAGCTCCAACTATGCTAACAAGTTAATACTATTTCAATGTTTAACTTTGGTGTGTTTGAATGGCTCAGCATTGAGTAACTGTTGGCATGCTATTTATTAAGTCTGATCTCTGTTTTTGTGTTCAAACCAATTACATTGGGCTAGGAAATATTTAGTTGTGAGGTCCTTGAAAGTTCGATTTATGCGTGACAATTGATATGGAATTTAATTTCGTTGCCGTTTCTCCCTCTCAATGTTAGTTTTATATAATCACTTACAAATTTATGAGTTTTTCGTATATTTATTTTAATTGTTATCCTGTAAATGTTTGCGTTGAATTTCACACAGCGTCGATGCCGTTGCCAAATCCATTTTTCGATGATATGTCCCAAGCCCCGAACGCTGCTGCACCTGTTGCTGCCACCTTTGGCCACAATATCAATTTCATGGATCAGCAGCTCCAGCAGCAACAACAAGCGGTGTTATATATGCAGCAGCAGCAACAGCAGCAGCCACAGCAGCTGCAACTTCAACAGCAGCCACTCTGGCAGCAACAGCAAGCCATAGTGCCAACACCTTCCATGTCAGCCACGACAGCAGCAGCAGCACCAGCTCAGTTTCCACCAGGTGAACCCTTGCCGCCAAAACAACGAAACAAGCCAAACCATCCAAACCAACCTCATCTCCCCAACGCGTGCTTTGTTTCTGTACAAAGCTTGCTCCGTCACTCGCTTGTAGTGTTGCAGAAGGCACAGGGTCTTCTGTCTCTCCCATATCCAAGGTCCTTCGGGCTTGGTCCTGTGCCACAGAAGCTCATTTACACCAACCAGAACACGCTTTGCCTGTTGTCTGCTCGTGTTTTGTAACCATTTTTGTCCTTTGTAAATGTGTGCCGACGATTTTTAAAGTCGTCCGTCGTCGTTGAACGGATGATCCTAGCTGAATTCTGCGTTGATATCCTTTGTCTTTAGCTTTAGTTTGTACTATCTAAATTGATATTATGCTTCTTGTTTTTGAAATGTTTCCGATTTAAAATATTTGTTTTGTTTGAATACGTTGTGTGCTAACATTTTTGTATTTCTTAAAATGTTACTATTACGTGTGCGTGTGTGTTGCCTAGGAAAATGAATTTCCACCGATCAAAGTTAGGTCAAAACTTACTTGTAAGAATCCAATACTAGAATAACAATTTTGCTTTTTGGGTCAGAACTTTCGCAATAACTTATGAAGACTTGCTTATGTGTAATACCTATATTAATGTCGCTATTCCGAATGTTATGCCTCTTCACATTTAACAATATGCAAATATTCCATGGCCATAATATGCATTATATGTTGGAATACTTTTGTATATAATCCATCATCCACATATTCGTAGCTAACAACTTAGTTTTAATCCTATCTCAGAACAAATTTAAATATATCCAATGCAAATTCATGTTATTTATTTTGTAAATGTTATTTTTTCTCTTTTTCTCTCTCTTATGTTCTTATGTACTGAACGTAAAAACAAAAATATGAAAACTATATAAAAACAACATCACATTGTCTCATGTTAATGTTGGTGGCACAAATCCATACCCAAACACTTGCAAACTATATAAAACGCTAAATCTATTTGTGTTTTATAATTATTCTGGCAAAATGAAAACGAAAAACAAACGAAAATATTATAAAACCATACTGAAATATGCAATTTCGACGGCAATTAAACACAACGCTAACTCGACAATCATCAAATTAAAAACCCTGGGCTTCATCGGCTTCATTGTTAATGCATATCTATATACATATATCCAATGTGTTTGTCTCTGTGTATAAATGTCTGGTGAAATGGTGCATTGGCTATCCCCAAACAACAAACAACAACCTCATCGTGTGAAATGTACAAAAATCGAAGGCTTCGACGCCTTGGGCGATGTTCTCAAGCCGGCATCGGCCTCGGCCGCGGCCAGTAACAACAGCAATCAAATGAACGTTGTCGCCACAGGTTACTCCGGCAACAGCAGTTCGATCCTCGCGTTACAACAGCAGCAGCACCACCAGCAGCACCAGTACCAGCAGCAGCAGCAATTGCAACAGCAGCAACAGCAGCAGCAACCGGCTGGCACTGGGAAGATAATTACGGGCGATTTGGATAGCTCACTAATGTCCCTAGTTGATAACTTAAATATTAATAAAACGGCCAGTGCAAAGTGAGTAATCGAGCCAATCTAATGTATGAAGAAATATGTACCATATGTGCGTGCGTTCGAAAGTGAAGCCAAACCAGAAAGATCAACAAAATTCATGTTCTCACCCATTCATTCGCAGTAGACGGTTGAATCGTATCCCCTTCGAGTTCGATCAATGTGATCTGCAAAGTTCCGCTTCCGAACAACCTACCGATGCAACCTCAATCCGATCCGAACTGACCCTCCCGTCCAACCCGTACAACCCACATTCATGTTCCATATGTGTACATAAAGTCCATCCATCAAATAGTTCGAAATCACGCAGAAATCTGTTTAGATCTGTTAGCAATTCCAAAAATTCAAATTCCGTGTTCATTGATTTCGTCTATATATCATTACTCTCTTACCCCATTATTCTCATAGACCCGTGCAATGGAATTCACCTAAAAATACAGCGAAACCAGGTGCTAATTGGACACCCCAACCAATGGCGGCTACAACTGGTGCTGGCTATCGTCCAATGGTGAGTTTTGCCTACTCTAACTCTACTCTCTACTGTCTCTACCGACTACTACTCTAAAACTCAAACCAACCACTACAACTCGAAAGAATCCGAATCTGAATCCGAATCTGAATCCGATACTCGAAAATCAAAATCTCTGAAAGAATCGATTCAACTATTCCACGTTGCCTCGAATTTGTTTGAATACGATGAGAGAATAAGAGACATAATTTGAATACATTGAAATTCGCCATAGCAATTGTGCCAAAGCAGACATGAATGAATAATTGAAAATAATGCCAGAAACTGAAACTAATGACACTTTTTGTAATGAATCCAATCTACTCTTTTGTCCTTTTTTAAACGCATTGATTTTTATTGTTTCGATTTCGTACAATTTTGTGTCACCGAACACTTTAGGCTACACTTCATGTACAATACACTATTTTCCCTTATTTCTTGTGGTTTTCTTGTTCAAATTAATATTGATTTCTCAATTGCACAATAAGCATCGATTTACAACCTCAGCTACTTGGTTCTCTTGATTTCCAGCATTACCTAATCTAATCAGTATGAAAATTTCCTACGCTTGCTACAATTTTCTTAATACGATTGAAAATAAATTGTTAATGTTTAATATGCTAATATTGTCGAAGCCCCTCTTTAAATTTCTTAATGTTGTCACGTTCGGTTGCATAAAAATTTGTGAATCGAAAGACCAGAATCAAAGTGCAAAGTTTGTAAGATTTGCCTTTAGTTCCTCCATGCCCCGGGATTTTCTTACACCCCACCACAACCCACATTACAATAATACCGCACTGAAACACGAGCACTAGGGCTGATCTTTGTGGCACAACACGGCGAGTAGGTCTAAGGGTAATGACGCGTGGTTTTTTAAGCCTTCACACACCACAAAAAAACAGGTCAAGAACAACTCTACCAATCACATGTTTTCATTTAATATTATTTTATTTTTTTTTTTATTTTATTTTGCTTTGCATTTATATGAAGTAAAAATATGAACTATCACTTACTTTCTTTTCTTTATTTTATGTTTGCTTTATATCTCAACTATCCCAACGCATACCGCAAATCGAAAATCGAAAACCGAAAATCGTAAACCGAATCGAATCGAATCAAATTGAATCACAAATAAATATATATTGAAACCAATCGAACAAACAACAACTACAAACGAATCACGTATGACAACTCACGATGCGCCTGTGTTAATGCTGTCTGTGTGAATGTGTGTTTGTGATATATCAATATATATTCTATCAATATACCAATATATATATCAATATGCAAAACATAGGCACATGGCATGACCGTAAGTCCTGCGCCAATCACAATCAATCATCCGTATATACATGCTAGTTATCCTGTAATGCCAAATTATATGCAGGTAAGATGAAGCTAAAACCAACGAATTCCAAACGAAACATAAACCAATACAAATTTCCGAACAAAAATGAAAATTACGAATAAAGATAATTTTGGTTTTAATCTGAGTTGCCGTTTTTCCTTCTACAATTCTACAATTTCTGTTTCCTGATATTTTTGTTTCGTTAACTCCTTATCGAACTTCCGTTTACATTATGATTATCAATCGAAAATCTATCATCTTCAGCACTATAACGTATAATTGCGACGTATACGCCAGTTGACTTTCTCCTAACTCTCAATGAAACCGATTTCTATCCTTTGGTTTTGGTCCCCAGCCACAAACGCGTCTCCTCGGTCCTCTCTGGTTCTTGTCTCTGAACTAAGTTGCACCTCTATGAGTTACCACTATATAATATAAACAAATTTATGATTTCCTTATACTTCTCCGTTGTAGATCATTCAGTTACTGTTTCACCTGTCTGTAGACCTCACTAACTTTCGTATGATTCCTTGTAGCCACTGTTTTCCACGACGGTCCCAGCCCCTCTAAAATGCCAAAACGACAACTATCTTTTCCCTAACACCGATTTTGTAGCCTTGCGTCTGTCAAATAGCCGTTTTTAAGTACCGCTCAGTTCCCAATGCATGAATTTGAGTTCGCCACACACTTAATGCCTCGTTCTAATGACTATTTTATGGACTCTTATAGGGAATGCCGGTGATGGGGCAACCAACTATGCTGGGGCAGCAGGCAGCAGCCCCTTTGACTGGGGTGCAACCGACGATGATGGCGGCGCCGCACAGTAATGCGTCTGCGGCAGCAGCAGCAGCGACGGGCATCATGCAACCCATCCAGCCCACGCAGAACGGGGGCAATAAAGGCGTCCCGCTCGATCCATTTGGTGCGTTATAAGCGGTCCGCTCGGAGCTAATATGTACACCCCAGCCCACACACACTCACTCACACTAGGCGCTCTAACCTCATAGACCACACACACAAACGCGTAATAATATATTAAACAAACCAATTAATATATATACATATATATATATATATATATATA
>JAJJHY010010948.1:2723468-2751236 GCA_021224005.1 Drosophila setifemur | reverse complement strand
ATATATATATATATTTATTATTATTTCATATTATTATTTAAATTTAATTACAATTCAATTAAAATAAATGAATTGTAATCTCCCATAGCTGCAACGAGCTCTGCTGCAAAATCGCATCAAGTACCAAAACGAGTTCATCCTGGATGAGGAGGTGAAGTCGCGGATTTTCCTCAAGAAGATTGAGAACTCGAATGTGCGACTAAAGGCTATCAAGACAATCAACAATACGTATAAGAAGATGATCCAGGTGCTGGTCCATGATGAGATATTCTATGAGCCCATTCTGCGCTCCCTCAGCACCGACATGGAGGATCAGTCGAACTTCATCAAGCACATCCTGTACCTGGGCATGCCGGCCATAGCCAAGTTCAAGGAGCTGAACGACGAGTTCAGGAACATGGAGGAGAAGTCGCGCAAGAACCTGCAGGCCAAACTGCAAATGTTGGCATCGCTCAAGAAGCCTGGCACCACATCGATCGTGAATTTCAACAAGCCCAAGGAGGCGGCTCCGACCACCAACTTGAAGCGATATGTCCGAGAGACGCAGAGCATGATGATTCTCAAACTGGAGCTCAAGGCCGTGGAGAAGACCATCAAAGAGGTCAAGTTTGTGACGCTCTGCTCGCAGGCCAAGGAGATCTATCCGCGGTGCGTATCCTTGTTTGATTTGGTCTTGTGTATTCTGTATTTTCCTCCTTCCTTTCAGAATGAAGAGCCAAGTGGACAACAATGATAAGCTGCATCGCATGATCGTGAACGATATGTTGGCCCACGAGATGCTGGAAACGAAAATGAAGTGTGCCAGCGTATTGAAGGGTGTGCTGGTCAACAATCTTTCAGAAGAAGAGATCAAGTGGGTGTAGTTTAAAATAGTTGGTTAAAATTTGTCCAATCCCCGGTATTCCCACAGTCGCTTGGAGCGCATCAAGGACTTGAAGAAAACGCTTCAGAGAGATATTGAATTTGAACACGATACCCTGCAGCATCTGAAGAATCGAGCCGATGCCTACGTCATGCTGAGGTAAGGGGTCACTTTTCTATATATCAGTCTACTGCTCATACACCTCCTTTAGAGTATCCATTTGGAATCTGTTGGAGATCCTGCGGCATGTTGATCGCCAGCCCAAATTGCTGCGTGGCCAGTATCCAAATTCATATTTGAAGCTACCGCTGCTGAAGTTCGAGATGCTCAACATGAGGGCCGCGGCCCCAGAAATCTTCGAGGAGAATAGTTGAGTGCCAACTAAGCCAACCAAGCATAAACCTAACTTTCTGTACCCGCAGTTGACAACATAATGTACATGGTGAAGCGCAAGATCTACAAGCTGATGAAGGCCTACACGGTGGAGCTGAAGCCGGCGGCCATCAAGAAGAATGTAGAGGAATATCATACTGACTTCTTGGCCAGCCTCGATAGCAACGAGCCAGTCGATAATGACGAGCCCACGCAGAACGCTCCAGAGGACGATATCCTGCAGGAGAACAAGACAATGGCCAATGTGCCCAATCGCAAACAGATCAAGGCCCAGAGTGCCAAGTTGGTGGAGGAGCTGGCCAAGCGGGAGGAATAATTGTTTGCCCACTGCAGACTGCAGACACTTTGCGTTGTTAGCTTTAATGTTTAGAGAGTTCACTAAAATTTTGAGTAGTCCAGTTAGTAGCATAAAATTCTGAAACAGCAAAATGCGGATTTTGGAAGAGTTAACTTCTGATGGCAGTTAACTTCTGGTGGCCAAAATGAATAAATCGTGAGTTTCGCATTGCCCAAAAGCAGCTTTGTCCGGCGGCAGTCGCCTTCATATAATTGATCCGAAATTGCGGCAAACGGTGGCTTTGGGATCTCCAATTGGGCTGGATTGCCTCAACTCTTGCCTTTTGTCGACGCCCTGCAGTTTCGGCAGCCGTCGCAATAATGGCCAGGAAGAATTATTGTTCCATTGCCTCATCCCATAATTGGTGGTCGTAGTTTCTTTATATTTTTTGTTGTTGTGCTTTTGGGAGTTTTCCAGTTTGATTTGTGGGTTGTGTAAAGTGTGAATGGGTCCGAGGGCTGATGGTGGATAAACCTTCAGGTGGCTATTCGAAGCAGCGTGCAACCTTCTATCAATTATTCCGCCGAGTGGCATCCGAATGCATCAATAGAGTCATTAATCATTTCCTGGCCCCTCCAAAGCGACTTCCTCTCGAGAGCTGCCCGAAAAAGGTCAGTGGTTGTCATAAAATGTTCACAATTGGACTCGCCAGCCGGCGGATGGATGGATCACTGCTCCCAAAATGGAGACGGGTTACGGTCTCTCATTTTCGCCAGCTTCCAACCAGGCAGTGCACTTGCCTGCCTTTCCGTCCATAGTATCTGTGGTGTTATATCTGCGTACACGATATCATGCAGCCGAAAAGTGAAGAAAAGAAAAAAATGGGCACGGGCACCGGCACGGGCACGGGAGCAGAGCACGCGAACCCATAAGCCTCCAAATGAGGTTATGCAAGTCGCAAGTATTACTCGCGGGGCTCCATGTTTATTCATATCGACACACTCGAACATATTCATTATGCCGTGTGGTTTCTGTCATTGTTCCTCCCATGAAAAAAGCCAGACAAATTGGGCGCTGGAAGTGTTTGGGCCAAGGCGGCCAAGCGGAGGTGATGATATTTTGGTGGCTGCCCTTAAAAGTTAATATTGTGGTCAACTTTCGACACTTAAATGAAATGCTTTGCCCGCTGGATTACAAATATTTTGAATGAACGGTGCTTAGCGCTTTGGTGCGGTGGTTTGTTGTGTAAATAAAGTAATTCCCGAAATGAAGTACATTAAATAAATTAGCTGGGGGTATATTTAGAATTTCCAGAATTCGCTGAATCACGCTGGACCGAAATAGTTTGATTAAAAGTACATCCATCAGGGGCCACATCTACCATGATCATCATAATAAATCATGAGTTCACGGAAATACTTGTGTGCAATATCGAAGCCAAAAAATCAATTAATCCAGTTGGGCAATGAGAATAATTATGCTCACAATCAATCAGTTCTGCGAATTTTGTATGGAGTATGGGGGTTTCTTTGGGTTCAGGATGGTTATTAAAGAAAACATTTCGATTTTTATTGAGATGGCTAATAATGGTAATTAGGCGGCTTTTAAACTGGCTATAATTTCCCGATAAAACCCGTCTTGGATCAGCTAAGAGGGCTCTGCCGGGACATCGTCAATCTTCATAAGCGAAGCGAGTGCAACTTCAACTGTCTTTAACTAGTCAAAACCCATTTAACCCGCCACTTTGCACTCTTGCCCCAAAACGGCGATGCGGACGGCAGTTCCTGTAGTCATCGCTCAAACGGTGGCCAGTTCCCAGTTCCCAGTTGGCGGTTGCAAAACCTCAAGAAGCCACAACCCACCGGTAGCAGCAGCAAACGTTCGTTTAATAATTATGAACCTTCTTGGATGTTGGCGGCAGTTTGTGTTTGAAATGATTCGCCTAGTAGTCCCAGCATCAGCCAGCATCGTGGCAACAACAATTGGTAGTCAGTCAACTTAACGCGGTCTGCGAAACTAGCCAATTTCTGTTCGTTTCTGCCTGCCGAGTCGTGGCCAGAGTTTTTCTTTCCTTTTTCTCTTGGTTTCTACAATTTGTAAACCGAAGACGAACTACAGGGAAAAGGAAGGAAATACCCAATTGAGGAATCTATGCCGAAAGCGGGATACTCTTACTCAGAGGTTCAAGTTGTTTGTTCCTATATAAATATATACATAAAATATATATTTATGGTTTCTTAATTGAGGTTCAAAATGCAATGAAAAATATTGGAAAATAATTAAATTCATCAACAGATCTTCTTTGACTACAATTTCTTTGGAATTCAAAACGAGTCGATGACCTCTTATTCTTAATACTAGTATGTTATTATTTTGTATGTATGGTTGCTAATACTATAATTGCTAATACTAAATACCATAATTCAAAACCGTTTAAGGCTTTTATATATTTTCACCCATTTATTAATTATTATTTAATTTTCTTTGTGTCCGATTCAGGTTCTTAGTTCAGTATTATTCAAATATATATGCAAGCCAGAGTGCCCCAAGAAGAGGCAAGAAAAGTAGGATTTACTGCATTGCTGCAGCACCCCCAGGAAATTATCTTGTCAATGGCTGCGCTTCAATTGCAGTTCAGCTTCGGCTGGGCTTGGGTTTGGGTTTGGGCTTGGATCGCAGTTTTTGGGGTCTGGGGCCAGGCTATGGCTCTGCGTCTGCCTCTGTTTCTGCTTTGGCATGGCCGAGATGGACAGTAGCCCGGACTGGGCTGGCAGTTCCCTTTTTCTCGGAGCTCGTTTTTGAGGTGTGTTCCTGCAAAGAGCATGATCTCAGCCATATTTCTTCTTCATTTGCTGGCATAATTTACATATGGTTATATAAGCCGAAGCCACGACGAATCCATTGCAAAACCCGGCTCCAACAGATGCGGCATGTTTTATTTAATTGCCAAAGCTCTCCTCCATACCAAGAGAAACGGGAAGGAGTGAGGGTCCGAAATCGAGTACACATGCAATAGTTAACATCGTTTCCATCCACCCATCTCCATCTCCCTGCAATTGGTTGGTGATTTCTGTAGGGCAAACAGATGTGTCTTTTGTTCGTGGTCATTGGGTACGTGTGTGTTTCCCCCCTTTTGAAGATGCCCAGCATGTGGCCATCGATCCGAGGTACTACTCATGGCAATCGTTAAATGAAGCTCATAATTTGTCAATGCTTTTGCAGATGCGAAATTTTATGTGAAATTAAATGGGGTCTGCTCTGAATAAATCTCTCAAGTTAATTGGATTGTCTCCAGCTAAAATCAAAGTCACGACCAATTTCGGCTATTATATCACCTGCGAAATGATATGTCAGCAGGTTCAACTCCCCAGCGGACGGACTCTTTCATGTCACACCCATTTCTTTGTCCCACAGACCGGCTTCTCAGCAGCTAAGAGAACACAGAACCGATCCGAACCGAACAAAAGTTATAAATAAATCTGTGTCACTGGCAAAAACACAATGGACAGAGAAGAAATACCGAAAGGCGGTAAATTAATACACCTCAAATCATTCAAGATTATGCAATTTATAGGAGTAAATGAAAATATCAAACACGCAAGCGAAAGACAAGAAACTTGTTTTGGTTCTAAGCCTAGAACAAGTTTCGGGCGATTCATCTTTTTGGCCAAAACTTTCCCAGCGTCGGCAGATTTTTGGCCGAGCTGCAAATCCGCCGGCATGCATATTGTAATAGTGTCATTTTGTCTTGGCCCAGTCATCTGCCTAATTAACCGAAGTTCATAAATATTCTGGGAAATCGTAGATAAGAGCCTCCTCGGCCGGAGTCTCTGTCTCGAGCTTCGTGTTGGGCCGCCATTAAGGCTCGAAGCCTGTGGTTCGTTCTGGCCCGAAATCATGTTGTTTTGAAATCACTCTCTATAAATATGGATTTCTCAAGCGCTCGCTGTGAGAGTCTGGCCCCGGCTGAGCCGCCAAGCCACCGATTATTTTAATTAAGTTTTATTCTATGTTAAGAGACAAAAGATCCAACGCCCACATGCCAATGGCAAAGCAAATACCCCAAAATATGTATTGCCATTGTTGGGATTGTGCAATAGTTGTGCCCAGCCAGCTGCCTGCCTGCCTAGAGTCGTCTATGCAAATGTTCTTGGCTTATCTGGCGGATAATTACCCCCAGTTACCCAGCTGCAGTTATCAGAACAAGGCTCGACCCCAAAGCCACCTCGAGCTCGGATTCAAGCCACATCATCCACGCCCAGCCCACGAGGTTGCCCTTCAGATACGAGTACGAGACGCTTCCCCTTCAATTGTTCACTTGGAGCGCGTTAATGCAAACATTCGACACTTCATTTCATCTGGTCCGGCGACTGCGGCGGCATTCAATACCTCAATTAAACCATCATGGGCATGCGCAGCTTCTGTCTGCGGCTTTGTTTTCTTTGTTTTTCGTTTTGTTTTGTTTTGTGGCTCCGGCATCTTTCAGATGCCTATCAAACTCACCTCTTACACGTCGATCTACAATTTCCGAGATGCGCGAGATAGTCGCCGGTGTAGCCCAGAATTTGGGTGCCAACGGTGAGTCGTGGATCAGTTAAAGTTCTTGCCAATAATTAAAAGGTTCCGCAGCTTTGGCATTCATGAAACAATTGCCATATTATTCTATTACAATATTGAGGAAATGTATCTTAATGGTCGTGTGACAAGGTGACAGAATAATAATGTCAATAATAATTTTATTTTATACCATCGTTTGGTGTTAAACTTTAATGTTCATTCATAAGGTCAAAGAAATATTGTATCATTTTCATATAATTAAGGATTGCTGTATGACCCTTTCCAATCTTAATTAACAAAGAAATTGCCAAGCCAAGCCAATATTCTCTATTTTTATTTAGAGTTTTTCACGAAAAGTAAAAAGTAATTCTATCTTGGATGTGTGACAAGGTTAACTCATGGGGTTTCGCTATATCAAGAATTCCACGTTCTTATTTGGAGCTCTTGATGGCCATATGAAATCTCATAGTTAGTGGTCCAAGTATAATGGATCCACATTAGTGATAATTGTAAACCCGTGACTATCTCTCAATCTTATACGTTGGAATCTAGCCCGGTGGCTTGTATACATGTGACAAATCTATCAGATGGGACACCCAATAGTTTGGAGCTTCGAGTGCGTCAAAAAGAACATGCGGACAACATGACACACGACCCAAAAGACGTAATTACGCTTTAGGGCTTGAAGAAATGTTCTGGGGGGTAAGAGGCGCCCATTAGATGACGGGATTGGGTAACTGCAGCCAACTCTTACTCTCAAATTCTTTAAGTTGTTCCAGGCGGTGGACGTGATCTTGGTGTTGGTTTTTGTGATATGCGTCAGGTTCCGTATCGATTTGATTGTCGCTGGCCTGCTGACGTCGAGGACCGATTTCGGGCTTATAAGTGGGATCGCGATGTGCTTCTGCTGGTCGCTGCTCCTGCAGCTGCTGCTGCTCCTGGCCCTGGGTCAACTCCGCTCCCTTGCCTTGTTCCTGCGCCCCGTCCGGCTTCTTCTGACAGTTGAAGAACCTGATCCAACTGTGGGGATGGAAGCAACGACGGATGGCGCTAGGCGTCTCATCCCCCGCTGCCTGGGGGTCGTGGGCGATGTGGCCCGTGTGGATGAGCCGTCGTTCGGGCTGAAACCGGGTCACATCCTCCACCACGAACAGGATTCCCGCCACTATGAGCAGAGCCACCGACAGCAGGACGAAGAAGCACAAGAGGTCCTGCACCAGGGTCCTCATTGCATACGACCGGTGGCCCTCATTAGACACCTGCCTTTCGGCCTTCGAAAGATCCATAAGCTAAACAATTTTGGTTCTCTAAACTTGTACAGCAACCTATTGAAAAATATTTATAAATTTTGTAAATTTTGATAATTTTGAAAATTTGGAATTCCGAAAGGTGTTCACTGGTGGACTGAACCGATAGAATGAGGCCTTGTAGGCCGTAGACAAGCCGTGCCAACTGGACTTCCCATTCCCCGCCTGCTCGTTTATTTTCTCTCGACTCTCTCGGCCTTCTTCCCCCACATTTCTCATGATAAGCCTTTTTCCCAACTTTCCCAACTTCGATGGCTGGCAATTGGTGTAATTGAAACTCTTTAACGGCACTTTGGCGCCCATCAACATGGCGTTTGATGTGATTGAATTATTGGACACTTAAATGGGCGGCCCTCAGCGCAATGTGAGGCAGCCGGGTCTGGCCGAAGGAAAGGAAAGGGTCTTTAGCCCATTTGCCCATTTGCCCATTCACACCTTGAGTCGGGCTTTGGAAGCCTTGCATATCACTCAGTGCTAATGAAGATGTCTCCCCAAAACTGGGACCGAGTTCGTGGCATCTCTGCCAGCTCTGACACTTCATTAGTCAGGAAGTGTTATACATGAGGCAGACGGGTTCGAAGCGATGCATGCCAGGGAAATGGAGGCTTAAATTTGATTATATGGACACCAAGTGGCGGAGGGGATTCATATTATGTAAAATGGTTGCCTCAGCTGCAGCAATTAGGAAAATAATGTTCGATGCTTCGAGCCATCAGATGGAGTCTCTATTTTGTGTATTATACTTGTCAGTATGTGAATTTAAATTTATTTACCAATGAGTAGCTTTATTTATCTAACAACTATTAAATATTGTGCATTAAAGAGTATCCAATAAAATAATGTTCCCCAAACCTAATTAAGTGCAGGTTTTGAGTAGTTCGACTTGCAGCTAGTTAAACAAACGAAACTTCCGCAAATTGGGTTCAATCAGGGGGCTAATATCAATTAAAAGCCATCTGCAAATGCTCAGTTATACAATCGGAGTTGCAACTTGTAAATGCCCCCACTGTGTGACGCTCTGCAACTGATAAGGCCACCTCCCCTCCAGCTGGCTGGAGGAAAACCAAAGCAAAGTTCGGGCACAACAACAATAGCTCCGGAGACATTGCATAACCCCCAGATGCCAGGGTAGGCACAATAACCTACAAAACAAACTCCACTAACCGAATGAACCCGGGCCCAAGAGGGGAAAATGAAAATACAAAACTACTCGTAAACTACCCAAATCCAACGTAATACAGTTTACGGCTTCTAAAGAAAACCAAAATCAAACCAAACCAAGCCCGTGCCAGAGCCGGAGCCGGAGCGGGAAAATCTTCGGGTCGGGCTGTTTGTGTGGGAATTGCGACAACAACGACAAATAAATTACAGCAACGCTTAAGGTCAAGCGATTTGTGCAGAAATGAGGCATATAGAAAACATATTGCTGCGATCTGATAACCGAAGAAATGAATGGGCCCTCGACTCCAACTCCCGAGTGCCTCGTTCCTAGTGTCTAGTGCCTAGTGCCGAGTGCTGACTGCCAACTTTCAACTGCCGGCTGCCGAGGAATCGTGGCTACCTCAATTGCTGGGGGTCAAATGGCGTTGAGGTAACGAGGCGAGCTAAATCATCGACTCCAACTCCAACTGGGAGTCAACACGTGCAGAGTGCTCCATGCCCCCGGCTCTCGACTCTCGACTCTCGCTCTGGAGTCGAGAAGCCCCGCCAGAATTGATTGCCACTTGGAAGGCCATTTTGGTAGCCTTTTTATGTGATTTTTTATGTGATTTGTTGTTCGTTGGCGCGCTCGTACATATAAATCAAAAGAATTTTTCGAATTGCAGTCTGCCATGATTTAAGTGGCGAGGAAGGCCCGAAATCTTTTCTGACATTAGCCATCTGCCCCGGGGAGTGCCCGCCTTTTGGGGCGGCCACTCAAGGCGTCAATTTGGCTGGCGGGGCATCTTGGGATGGCTTTCGGTAGTTGGCGATCAATTAAATTCGCATTAGTCAGTTGATTATGCTACTTTATCAGTTCTCTAATAGAGTATGATCTGGGTAAATTGTGTGAAGACGATCTCAACTATAATCTGGTGAGATAAGCAAAGCTCCAGAATAAATGCAAAATTATACTAGGATCTCGGGGAAATCATTACGGAAATTGCTGGGTAATAGGACTCTAATTTAAAATAGTTTCAATGCTGATTTTAATTTGTACAAATATCAACACCAGTCAACATTTAAGTTTATCAATTTTTGCTATTTTCGTTAATCAATCAAATAATCAGAATTTATGCCTGAAAATTTTGGTAATTTTACAGTATGTTTATATATTTATATAAATAAATAATTATCGAGTAAGTAAGTAATTCAGTTCGTCTTAATTTTGTAGGTAAATTAATACAAATTAAGCAAAATGTACTATGATTGAAATGCATCTTATATTTTAAATTAAAAAGCTACTGTTTAGTGACCCATAGATTGGTCCATATATTATTAATCAATATTATCTACTAAAACATGTTCGTTTTGATGTATAGCTTTCAACGGATCTGCAACCCATCTGTACGAGCGCCCTTTGGCTAGGTGAATGTCTGGCCAATTTCATAAGCCATGTACTGCTGCCAGCAACTATGGTAGTTTCGGCCATCGTCTTCGTGCTTTCATGACTCCATTTCACCCACCGCCACCGCAATATTGTGTTAAAAACTTATTTTTGCATAATTGAAAAAGTTTAACAACTTAAAGCAAACAAATTTTCCGTTAACTGCGCGCATTTTGTAATTTTGCTCGCGTGCACATTTCGGTGCCTGACCCTTTCCCCGGCCAACAAAAAAAAAAAAAAACGCAGAAACCCGAGAGGGGCCAAAAACATTATTACAATACAACAAGCAGCGTGATTTCCGGAAGTTATAGTAGAGTTAAAGCGCAACAAAAAGCGCCTTCGCCTGCGCCTGCGCAAATGTCGTCGTCGTTACTGTTACTGTCGAATTGATTGTTGCAGTTGCAGTTGCAAGTTGCCTGTGCTGCAGTTGCCTGGGCTGCAGTTGCTATTGCCTTTGGAGTAGCTGCGAAGAAGCGAAAGAAAGTCGTGCGGCAACAGCTGCAACTGGCTGTCCTGCCTTCGTGCGAATAATGTCATTTGTGTTTGTTTTATAACCAAATTTACAACAAGTGGCAAGTTGTCGGGGACAAGATCATGAAAATAAAACCGAAACAAGCACTCAGCATCATTACTCCCATCCGAGTCAGTTGCAAGAACTTTTATTCGTTGCCTGGATTAACAAGATAATCACGAATCTTTCGTGGTTATTCGACAGTGAGCAGCTGTGTGTGGAATTGCCTTCAATTGGCGGACAGAAGAAATTATCTGACATGCTCGAAAAAAAAATAGAAAAACAAACCTAAACCCTTTCTTTGGGCAAACAACACCTGTCTGGTGTTTTGCAACAGATTTAAATGGATACTTCCCGAATGAAACACACTGAAATTTACTTTCTTTTCACTCTCACCTTAAACTTTCCCCTCTGCAGAGCTTTGAAGAATCATTCTTAGCCATCATTTTTCACTTCAAAACTATTTTTGCTTTTGACTCATCATTAGTTGTTCTTAAGCTTAAGCTAAGCTCTCCTCAGGGTCAACAATTATGTAATCATTGAGACACCACAACTTTTATTGTTAAGAAGAAAAAAGAGTTAATTCCCGATTATTCGGTTTTCTTCTTTGGCTGGAAGATTGGTGGGCAAATCTTCTTACATAATAATTATAGAAATAAAGCTGTCGTGGCTAACATAAATTAGCATTATAGAAAATAGAAAGGTCTCCCCTTCTTTGTTGGACCCGATGGCAAATGGTGTTTTTGCCCTCACTCTTGGACCATTCTTTTGGCTGGTGATCGTGGTTAATTTTATGCCCGATGTGCCGGTCTCGTTGGGTTCCATAAATCTCTGCTGTGGCGAAATTTCATCCAAGTGGCGGAGGCATTAAATTAATGTTCTAACACAAAATTTATAATTCATGTTAAAGGCCAAGCCAGCAACTCTTTTTGTTTTTGTCGTTCTGTAAAAAATGATGGCTTTGTCTGAACAACCGCCAGCTGAAGTTGATTTAATGACCTTTTTAAGATGCTGATGCCGATGCCGATGCCGGCATAGGAACAGGTACTCTTATTAATTATATTATTGGCAGACGTTTTATTAATACTTCACTGACGGGAAGCGCTAATTAAAGTTTAATTTTGTTTAAAGTTATTATTTATTCATTAATTTTGTCAAGCCGTAACAAATTGTTGTTTACCAACGTTGGTACTGTTGCGCAATTACTTCTGCGGTACAAGGACACGTCAGATACCTATGGTAAATACATTCTCAAGACAGCCACAAATAATTTGCTATCTCCAGCATTTGATGGGTTTATATCTGTATATTCTTATCTCCGATCCGCGCTTCACGCACTTCTCTGGCCTCTTGACCTTTCAATTAATCATGGCTAATATATGAGTCTGACTTTTCCAGGTAGCTTCTGCTGTCAGCCATCCAATTAGAGTTGGTTTTCATTCGCTGTTTTTTTTTGCTTTTGTTTACCATAAAGTTTTCACACTCAAAGTCAGGTTTTTTGGAAGTATGCCGAATTATTTGAATATTCAAGTAGCATGTTTAAAATGCAAATATTCGATTCGAGCATAAGTTAACATTTTATGTTTATTTTCGTCAAAGGTCGATCAACTTTGGGCCAAAGAAATAGAGTGTGCATACTAAACAAATAAAGTTGTTATGTAAACCCTTCGAAAAAAGAACCCATTCATTGAATCGTGCTGAATGCCCTTCAGCCACGCAGTTGTATAATAATAACAAGTGAGAACGTTACAGTCGAGTTTCCCGACTGTTACAGACCCTGTACAAATTTGGTTATAAGCAAAATAAATCAAAAAAAATTAAAAAAATAAATATATATTCACACCGAGTCCGGTCTGGGATTCGAACCCAAGATCTTCGCGTTTTAAGTCGAACGTCGTAACCATTCGACAAACCCAAACTTTTTGAACCGACAGCTAATACAGTATAAATATATTGAAGACGCACATTCATACATACATACTTACATACACATTCATACATATGTATATGAAGGTAGTGGCAGCGCAGCTACAGCGGCACTTCCGAGAAAAATCAACCACCGAACGCAATCGATTTACCGTTTGTTTGCGCAAATAAACAGATTTTTTGTGTTTAGCGCCTGTAAACTTTAGGTATTTATTGTGCGCTTTCTAATTAACCAATCTTGATGAAATTTTTAGGATCGGTAGAAATCTAAGCTCCAATTGCATGTGTATTTTTAAAAAAATTTTAGCTTGAAAATTGTGCAGTGCAGGGCAGTGCAAAAATTCAAATACAAATTGCGGGGGCGGTGGGCGTGGCGCCGACTTAAAAAAATAAACTCTAATTTACTCAGTATTAGAAGAATCTACACTGGTAATACGGTTCTTCTAGCTCTTACAGTTGCTGAGATCCGTGTGTTCATCCGGACGGACGGACGGACGGACGGACGGACGGACGGACGGACGGACGGACAGACGGACAGACGGACATGGCTATATCGACTCAGCTCGTCATGCTGATCAAGAATATATATACTTTGTGTGGTCTGCCACGCCTCCTTCTGCCTGTTACATACATTTGCACAAACTTAATATACCCTCTACCCTTTGGGTACAGGGTCTAATAATATTTGTGTGTGCGGAATTCAGTAAGCTGGCCGATCGCCATTCACAAAACTAGAGCGTATAAATATTTAAGCCAGTTTTTTACAATTACCGAAATCGATTTCCAACAATTCCACAATGGACTCTTGACAGCCGCTCAACGGGCCAACACAATAATGAATTCAATATTCGCAATGACACAATAAATAAATCGAGGAATAATTTCTCTCGCAATTGCTCTGGTAGTCATCCCAAGACGGACAAAAAATGTTTTCGATGGAGATCAGTGGGTGAGTGGCGCAGAGCACTAATTGTAAATTATGGTCTCAACTCGGAATTGCTACCGTGGGCAAACAACAAAAATTGACATTTCGGCCAGATGGAAAATTGCGTGTTAATAGTCATGCAGGGCGGACAATGAATTGCCAGCCCGCCCGCCCGGCTTTCTTTTAACCACCACGAAGCACTCTGGGCACACAACCGAACAATTGGCATCCGTGTAGCCACAAATCAAATGCTCGTAATCGCCACAATGAGCAATCGCTCGCATTAGCCGCGATTGTTTGGCCCACTCTCCCACTTCTTTCGATTGGGATTGCGATTGGGATTGGGATGGGGATGGGGATGGGGATACGGGAGCGGTTGCAACAGGGGCGTCATTGGGCCACACACTTTGATTGCCGGGCCCTGGACCTGGGCTCCCACTTCCAACAAGTCATCCGTCGTCAGAGGTGGGTACTGGTACAGGTAAAATTCGGGTTTTCTCTTGCCTAGGTACACTTTATATTTTCCATTATTTATTTTTAATTTTATTAGGATATATATTTATCTAATATACTAAAATATCTTTAATTTGTGACAATATATCAAAGGTATCATTATCACTAGGAGATTTTTTAAAGACTTTTGCAGACAAATTACTCACTTAAATATAAATACTCGTATATCTGGCCGTATATCACATCCTTCATGAATACACATAAGGGATCGAGATAAATTATTAATCAGCCCAATTAAATTCATTTAGGTTACAAAAACCATTAGTAAAAAATTATTTTTAATGCGATTTATTGCTTTTAGGAGGCTTAATAAAGTTGAAAGGCAGCGTTTGGTTGCACCATTATATGCAACTTTCTGGAAACCTAGAGGCAATCCGAAAATCCATAAGAATCGGTATAACTTAAGTGTGTTAACTTTTAATGATAATTTTTAATTGAAAAATTTAAAAAAAAATCCGAAATATATATCTCAAAGCGAGCGAATTATAAATATGAACATATATCTATAATCTATGACCCAATTCATTTAAATATAGCCGTCTTGGTAATGGTCAAGTTAATAACAATACAATTTTATCATATACATATATATATATGCTATGACCGAGATAAGACCGATCGGAGAAAAAAAGCATATTCATTTTTGTTAATGGTTAGCTATAATGCTTATTGTTAAATCCCTATTTTTTAGACCCTGTACCCAAAGGGTAAAGGGTATATTAAGTTTGTGCAAATGTATGTAACAGGCAGAAGGAGGCGTGGCAGACCCCACAAAGTATATATATTCTTGATCAGCATGACGAGCTGAGTCGATATTGCCATGTCCGTCTGTCCGTCTGTCCGTCTGTCCGTCCGTCCGTCCGTCCGTCCGTCCGTCCGTCCGTCCGGATGAACACACGGATCTCAGCAACTGTAAGAGCTAGAAGAACCGTATTACCAGTGTAGATTCTTCTAATACTGAGTAAATTAGAGTTTATTTTTTTAAGTCGGTGCCACGCCCACCGCCCCCACAATTTGTATTTGAATTTTTGCACTGCCCTGCACTGCACATTTTTCAAGCTAAAATTTTTTTAAAAATACACATGCAATCGGAGCATAAATTTCTACCGATCCTGAAAATTTCATCAAGATTGGTTAATTAGAAAGCGCACAATAAATACCTAAAGTTTACAGGCGCTAAACACAAAAAATCTGTTTATTTGCGCAAACAAACGGTAAATCGCTTGCGTTCGGTGGTTGATTTTTCTCGGAAGTGCCGCTGCAGCTGCGCTGCCACTACCTTCATATACATATGTATGAATGTGCGTCTTCAATATATTTATACTGTATTAGCTGCTGATTTATAAGATTTGGGTTTGTCGAATGGTTACGACGTTCGATTTAAAACGCGAAGATCTTGGGTTCGAATCCCAGACCGGACTCGGTGTAAATATATCTTTTTTTTGGTTTTGATTTATTTTGCCTATAACCAAATTTGTACAGGGTCTGTAACAGTCGGGAAACTCGACTGTAACGTTCTTACTTGTTTTAACATGCATCTTGTACCTTTCTTAGGTACATGCAAAAGTGTTACGTTTCCCTTCGCAGTCCGGTGACGAGTTGAAGTTGACCTATCAGCGTGTGTGATTATCAACTTAATCAGCGGTGGCTAATTGCAGTCTGGGGCTGCATTTGCACTTAACTAAGTGCAGCTAAGTTGGAGTTGCCACAAATTTCCGCCTGTCAGCAGCAGGCCCAGATCCCATTTCCAGTGGAAAAGTGGGGGAAAAAAACGTGTGAAAATTATGAAACGGCTTTTTGATGCAACGTCTCCGGGTAAGTGGATGGACTCCCGAAATAAAAAAGCAACTCCCTCCCCCACTCCCCACTCAAAATGTGAGCATTTGATAGTGCCTCTGTTGATTTGTGCCGCCGTCACTGGGTCTGTGGCCCATTTGCAGGCCTTTGGCTTGGCTCGGCTTTGTTTGGGTTGGCATCGCATCGTCTCTGGAGATCTGAGCGAGATTTGTGTGTCCTGTCAGACAGATCAAATTTTCTTTTCTCCCGCTCACATCGCCGCCGCTTAATTTGCACTGAAACCGCATTTGCAGCGCTCCAAAGGCACGGAGTACGAGTACCAGTCGTAGTAGCAAAATAAATAATTTGTATTGTGTTGAATTTATGAGTCATTGTTTGGCTCTTGCATTCGCTGGCTTTATCTTCTACGATTTTTGCTTTTGCGAGTTCATTAATTCTGCATCGCATCGTAATCGCACGGAAAACAGGTAGGCAAAAGAGTTTTCCTCGAACGTTTTCCAGCTTATCAAAGTTAGTTTTCCTAGTTTTCCCCCCTTCCGATGATCGATGGTGCAACTTTGTTTTACAACAGTCAAGTCTGTACTTCTGCAGGGCAGCATTCCACCGATAGATAGATAGTTTTCAATCGCACATTGCTCGTTTCTTATTTAACTAAATAATAGTCTTAGCGTACTTAGGTTAATCGGTTACAACAATCACAAGATCACAGGTCCGGGACTTTCTCCAAGCAAAAATAAATTAAATATATCTATGTTCATAACTACAAATAGTGGAGCGCGGAGAAGGAGAGGAAAACCACAGTGCTCGAAAATTGAATTGAGTTCAAGAGTTCAGGATGGGCCGTCTCCGCTTTTGTGCCGCAAATTGAGTGAGTTGTCTTGACATGAGAGCATCTCGGATCCCGCAGCTTATGCAATGGATTCACTGTGCCAACAAAGAAAAGAAGAAACCCAACCATTTGGCGTGGTCGCTGGGCCCGCGCCCGAGGTTGATGCCAAGCTCGAGCCAAGACATCATTGGGCTTCACACGACAACGGTGTCATCAGTGCGTCATCAGCTTGCCTTTGGTCTCCGGCAGAAACAGTCCCAAGACAATGAAGCCGAACAGGCACATCCCCCCCGACATGTACATTGTGGCCGCCAGGCCATGATCGGCGATCATCGTGGGGTAGATCTTCAGAGCCACGAAGATGAACGCGCTGAAGGTGGCCATGCTCAGGGAGGTGCCAATGGAGCGGATCTGCAAGCAGGTAAAACCGATTATTTTGAATCTCATAACTGAATGTGAAATTAAGACTATCTCAGAAATAGAAATGTCGTGAATATTCATTTGGGGAGAATGTAAAGGGTCTTTCAAAAAAAGCATGTCGATTTTATTAACCCTCTATTTGAAAGACCCTTTATATTAAACTATTATATGAGTTTATAAATATCTAAAATAAATAGCAGGTATAGTTAATATTCTTATAATATATAATTTTAGCTTGGATATTCTTTAAAGAGGGTTTATAAAGTTTTTGAATGTCATGATCTTCTGGCAACTTAAAGAATTCAAGAAAATGTCTATTGAATATTTTTGTATACTCCTAGCTATTCAATTTCGTAATATACAAATACTTATTATATATAAATCAATAATGTAAATAGTATGTACATTTTTTATGTAAAATTTTGAGTTAGTAATCCTCCAAAATATTCATAAAATTCATAGAATTGTAGTCTAAAAATATTATCCCCCATATATAAGTAAAGTAAGTAATCTAAGTGTTTTGTCATTTCACACTCACCTTAGCTGGCAGCATCTCAATGATGATGATAAAGATCAGGGCAATGACCCCCACCGACGCAATGCAGCCCACAAAGCACATGAGGACCAAGGGCAACCAGCCATTCTGCTCCAGAAATTCCGCCGAGGCAAAGGACTTGACTAGAGCAATGGTAAGCTCTCCCAGACCCATGCCCAGCATTGAGGTGAGCAGCAGGATTCGGCGTCCCAGCCGATCCACCAGGAGCACTGCGCACAACAAGCCCACCACCTGGGAAGCTCCCACTATAATGGTGCAGGCATTGGGGTCCATACTGTTGCCTAACTCCGCAAATATGTACGAGGTGTAGTTGAAGATGGCAAAGCTTCCCGACAGCTGATTGCAGATAATCAGCACCAAGATAAGTCCGAATATCTTCAGCGTAGGTGGGTTGACTGTAGAGATTAAGATATATTAATATCATCATCATTACTTTTCATTTTTATTCAAAATGTAATTGTAACAAATATTTGTGCAGATATGTAAATTTTAATCAGTATCAACAAGATTATGTGATATAAAAAGATTAATTGGAAATATATGTTATTTTATTAGAATTTAAAAATTGTATCTACTCATATGCAAATGCACTCTATTTCATTTCAATTCAAAAATATTATAATTTAAATAACGCGAAATGTTTGTATGTGCAAAACAAGGCTTGAAATTGTAATGAATATGTTATAATATGAGTTACTTTATCATATAAATATCATCTGATATATGTAATACGAATAGCTATGGCTAAGCTAGGAGCTACTCACCGAAATCTCTCCAGGTAATGCTCTCGGTGATGCCGCCACTAAGAACCTGACGGCGGAAGGTGTCGAATTCGATTTTGGCCGCATCATGCTTAGAAGCCTCTTTGTCGGCGGGTGAGGGTGGGGTGAGACTCTTGTAGAAGTAGAAGGACTTCTCGGCCTCGTCATCGCGCCCATGCTTGAGCAGATATTGAGGGGTCTCGGCCAAGCCAATGATGGCCAGCAAGAACACAACCGGAAGGGCAATGATGATGCACGGCATCAGGTAGTAGGAGAGATACGAGGCCATCGCGAATCCAATCATCATTCCCATGCTAACGTACATCATGTGTATGGACGACAGGGCTCCGCGAACTCTGGAATAGTAATTTTTCTAAATTTAGTATTCGTGGAATTGTTGATTCTTAGTACTAAGAAACTGAAATAGAGTTAGAGATAGTTATCTGTGATTACGCCATTCCAAGGAACCATCCTAAAATAATTCAAACAACCGCTGATTAGGATTATTATGCTCAATTCAGGTACAGCCCAGGGGTTTATTATTTTCAGGGAATTGTATCTATATAACTTCTGATATCTATATAACTTCTGGATCCCCAAAAAAAATTTGTGTAAAGTGAGTTTATTATAATTATACAAAACTTCCATCAAAATATACCTACCACAATAAAATTCTACAGTTCATATAGTTACCTATCTTCTTGAAGAGCGTGTCATTAAAATAATAGAGATTCTGCTGATCCAGATAAGTTCATAACTTTGTTATTTTATTCCTTAATATTGCAAAAAAAATCAATTAAAATGTGTAAAATTTATTTTTTTGTTTTCATGCGAACTGTGAACTTGAATGGAAATTCCATTTATTTATGGATTTCTAGGAATGAGTTCGGTTCGGTTTTTTGGAATTTCTACGTAATACCAGATAATAATATTCCCCCTTCTATCTAATCGATTCAAGGCAGACAAACGTGAGTCGATATTATTATGTTTGGAACCTAATCGCCTTGTTCAGCCTTATCGACGGCACGTAAAACTTGAAATAATCAGCCATCAATTTGATTACCGGTCAGCCTTTAGCCAGTTCCTCGTACTGATCTCAAAATTAACCTTTGACGAAACTTACGCATTATCCGCGATTTCCGCAATGAATATTGGCAACACAACATAACAGCCGCCTCCCGACATCCCGGCCAGAAATCGACCAGCATACAGATAAGTTACGTCTTGGGCGCAGTAGATAAGAATCCAATAGGTCTATAATGAGTAAAGAAACCCACGAAGTGAGTCAGTGGGTCTTGGGAAAGCCCTGCGGAGCCAGTGGAACTTTATCTACCATGTTGGGTATGGCCAGGAAATACATGCAGAGTTTACGGCCCAATCGATCGAGTAGCAGGCCGAATATTATATTGCCAGTCAGCGAGCCGAGTCCGACGAGAGAACCAACCCTGTCGATCGCGAAGGATAATAATCAATTCCGTACTATTAGTTACTCGTAATACCATGAAGCCTGGGAGACGGTGAGGGGCTCTCCAAGTGGACTGTTTTCGCCGCCAAGGAGTCGCAGGGACGGCGACAGCCATCCGATGGCGATGCCGTGGGTCAACGTCATAATGTGCACTGTGATTTATACGAGGTTTGAATTATACTATATGTTCGAGTGGTCCACCTGAATATATATCACCCACCCGCCATGGTGGCAATGATCTGCCATCGGTAGCGCGCACTAAAAACACTCAACTTCTTCGATTGATTGGAGTCGAACGCCATTTTAAAATTAGTTTTTTTTCGCGATTCCACAAATTATTCCGCAATCGGGACTAGGATTTAGCCGGTGGGCGGTCGTGTGCCTACTGAGAGATTCCACCGCGAGCTGCGGTCGCTTAAGTAGTGGAAATCACGCAGATACGGATACTTCCCAATCTTCCTGAGATTGCAAGCAATTATAACGATTGTAAAATTGCAGATTAGATTAACCGCTGAGTGGGACACTGAATAACCCTCTACATTATGGCTCACACTTATCTGGCCCAGCCCTTGACAATCTTGGTTAATCTTGGAGATGAACTTCTCAGCCATGGTTAATATGTGCATACATATATTAAGTTTGGCTTGGACTGGGATAGGGTAATGTAAATTGTTTTATTTCCCTGAGTTAGTAGACAATATTTAACAAAGCAATGTCACTGTAAACATTTGAGTTGTAAACATTACTTAGATAAGCTACTTTTAATAGTGATAATTAACTTTAATAAGCGACTATAGTTTTATGTTTATTGTAACTTATTAATGAAGGAGAGAAATATGTGTGTAAATATTTAAAATAAAAATGTGACTTTTATGGAAAATGTTCAAGATGAGTCAGCACTCACTCTAAGGTAAGCTATCTGATCTTTTCTGTTAGCATATAGTAAACAACATAAGAGTATTCCAGTCATAAAGCTCATTTTTATCTTATGTTTGCATTTATTTATAAGGCACTATAAAGTATGAAGGAAATCTTATAAAGATTTAAAATTTTCACAATTCGTTATGCTTAAAAATGTAATTGGTATAAATTCAGAGACAGTTACGATCGGATACCAATTTAATATTGATGTTTAATTCACATGCTTGTTCTTGGTCTCCGGCAAAAAGAACCCAAAGATAATGACAGTAAATAAACAAAAGCCCGACGACATGAACATCGTGGCACCCAGACCATAGTTGAAGATCATCAAGGGGTACACCTTCAGAGCCGTGAAAGAGAATACGCTGAGGGTCATCATGCTAAGGGAGGCGCCACACGAACGTATCTGTGGAATTAATTCACCTTCCTGAACTAGTGCCACACTCAAACCAATACCCACCTTGACTGGTAACAGCTCGATGACAAGGACAAAGGTCAGAGCCACTATGCCCACCGCTGCCATGTAAGCCACGAAGCACACCAGCACCAGGCCGATCCAGAAATTCCTCTGCAGAACCTCATCTGAGACAACGGACTTGAGCAGGCCAATGGTCACCTCGCCACAACCCATCAAAGCCAGCGAAGGGATCAAGAGGATGCGGCGACCCAAGCGATCCACCAGGAAAACTGCGGCCAAGACGCCCAGGAACTGCGTCACCCCCAACAAGATGGTGCACACGTTCGGATCTATCTGGCTGCCCAACTGTGCGAAGATGATCGAGCCATAGTTAAGCAAGGCAAAGCTTCCCGACATCTGATTGGTTACGATCAGCAGAAAGATCAGTCCAAATGCCTTCATCGCTGGCTTGTTGCCTACAAAATATAAAAATTAATTTAATTTCAGGGGCCTCTTATACAAACTTTTAAATAGCCTTGTATCAAAGATTCGGTATATAGTTACAAATTAGATTCCCCTTTTCCAAATGTATGCTTCTTGGTTTATATATTAGTTATTATTAGTCAAATTAGATGGTGTCCAAAATTACAGAAACCATTTGAACCATTTGTGAACAAATGTTACGTACACTTCGATTTAAAAAAAATACATTTGCAGATAAATTTAGAATCTCAAATTATAAATCTTAGATTAAGATATTAAAACTGACTCCCAAGAATAGTTTCAACCAATACTAACATTCACAAATACCTCACTCCAACTCGGCAGTAAAATAATTAAATCTGTTGCAGGAAGGTCCTTAAAAAACTTACAAAAATCTCGACAGGTAATTTTTTCAGTGCGGCCGCCGCTCAAAACGCCTTCTTGAAATGCCTTGAACTCCGCCTTCGCCTCGTTGTCGGTGTCCGAAAGATTCTTGTAAAAGTAGTAAGACCTCTCGGCCCTCTCATCGCGACCGCGTCCCACCAAAAACGGTGGAGTTTCAGGTAGGGCAATTATGGCAATAACGTATATTACGGGCAGTGAGACCGTGATGCAAGGCATCACAAAATAGGGGATGTAGGAGGCCATTATGAACCCGACTGTTATCCCAGAGCACAGAGCCAACATGATCATGGATGTGAGAGTTCCTCGCACACTAACAGATGAAGTGTTAATATTTGAATATGTGAATTCACTGGCGTGAGTAACCACTTAAAAATGATTATAGTTGCATTTGTGAAAAGCTAGTTCTTACTTATTATCCGAAATATCTGCGGTGAATATGGGAAAGACAACCACTAGGGCACCACCCGTCACTCCCACTAGAAACCGGGCCAGATACAGATTCACTAAGGTTGTCGAAATGAAAATCAGGATCCAATTGATCTGAAACGAAAGGAAGCTAAAGTATCCTGTGCGTTGAAATCCGGTAAGGACTCCTACTACCTACTGCATGGGGTATGGCAATCCAATACATGCACACTTTCCGGCCAAAATAAGCGAGGGGATATCCCATTGTTATGATGGAAAGCAATGATCCCAATCCCGGCAAGCAACCGGCCCTGTTGATCATGTTTGTTGGTAAGTCAAAGTAGATATTTTTGTTAGAAACTCCCATACCAGGATGCCTCTTGGATATTGACCGTATGTCCGAATGCTCTGGTGTCAGAGCTGAGGAAGGCAATTGTGGGTGAGAACCATCCCAGAGAGATTCCATGTGCAAACGACATAATGCCTACTGTGGGTAAGGAGTATACATTATTCTCAAATTAATCGCAGGACCAGATCGTACCACATACTCGCCATGGCGGCCATAAACTGCCTCCGGGTACGTCTCTCGAGAATCATGTCTTTGCGATATAACCCAATCATAAGACATGTTTAATAATAATACTTCATACGAACTTAATTTTAAAATTAATCTGAGTTAATTTGAGTGTTTAAACAATGTAAGTGTGACTAATTGAGTTTGTGCGTAGTTCAGGAGCTCTTCTATCTTGTTAACTATTATTTCTTTTATATACAATTTTCAATATCCTTCAGTTTAATTCCTCTAAAATGCAAAGTGAAATTTTAAACCCCTCTGCAGCAGCCAAAAGAAGTTTATTTTTAATTCACAAAAATGTGAAGCTTTAATCTGTAGGTTGATTTCCCTTAAAAAAAATACAAATTACCATAAAACAAGCCAAGTAAATAAGCAGCATGGCAACAAGTTGAAGTAGATTACAAGAGAATCCCTTCCCCATACTGGCTTCAATTTATCGGGGTCCAATCAGCGATCGTGTCACAATAAATGATTTCCCTGTGATCAAGTTATTATCCACAGTTCCTGGCCCCAGCCGGCCATTGAATCTCTCATCGTCTCATCGGCTCATCGTCTCGACTGGCTGCCTATATCGATCGATAATGATGGGTTCCTGTGCTACCAACTCGGCGACTTCGCAACTTGGCAACTTGGCAACTCTGGCAGCGGCTTACATAAATCTTGGTTGCATTTTAATGCACAAAAACGCTTTGGCTCAACGCTGCTCGACGCTGCTGAGCCGGGCCCCATCGTGATTCCTGGTGGAAGATTCGTGGCTGGAGCTCTGCACGGTCGGAGGTCATGCCCTGCGGTTTGTTGTGCAGTTTGTAAATGCTCAATAAAAAAAATATCAAATTTTTTCTGTGTCATTTGCATCTGGCTGCTGGCTGCGATCCACGGCGAGCCGTGACCACATTATAACCCAAAGTGGCACTTTGACACAACCGAAGCAATAAATACCCATGCGCTCTGATGAGCCCGCTTCTTTGGTGGCCATCATTCCCGGTTGTCTTCCATCATTAGCACACAATTGTGTGCTATGTGCTATGTTCGAATGCGGAGATATTACTTTCGTTTGTTCAGCTGTCAGCGAGGATAAATTGCGCCCAAACTGAATACAGACACTCTCGGGATTTTTTGGCATTAAAATCTGTTTTCACTAGCTTATCCGGTTTCACTAACATTCCAACGGGATGGAGCACTATATTTGAGTACACGTAGCTCCCATTGTTCTGGCCAACAGATTAGTTAACTAACCTTATTGTGTTGGCTGACTCATTTTAATTCAATACCAGCAAATCCAATAAGAAGCTGATGATAGTCTAAATTGCTTCAGTGGTCGTTTCTTTTTTGTTGGATCTTTAAAAACTTGGCTACAATAAGCCATGTTATAAAATGCAGTTTCTATGTTATCAAAACGAAGAAATTATGGCTAGTTCCGGGGCCCGAAGCTTAGAATACCCTTGCAGACTAGTTGTATGGCAGGATACAGGGTATATAGATTCCGATTTTTGGCTTCTAATTTTTTAAAACGGCTTTAATGTCCATGAAAACTATATTTTCCAAGAATGAATTAATTGTCAATTTTCCCACATCGTTCCTATGGCAGCTATAGGCTATAGTAGTCTGATTTTAACTGGATAGTTTAAAATACACATTAAATAGTGCTCCTAAAGAATTAATGAACTCTCTTAAAAAATTGTGAATTTATAATACTCTTTCTAATCGTTCCTATTGCAGCTTTGTGATGTATTATTCCAATTCCAATAAAAAAACGTATTTAGCAAGCTGGGCTATGAAAAAATTAAATATATATTTTTTCGCAACTATCAAAATCTGAGAACTTTTCAAGGACTTTAAATCAAGAAGATTAGTTTGTTGCAAAGACGAAACGTTAAATTAATTCTGCTTCACAAACGACATTTATCAAAGCTACCCGAAAGCATAAATTTTAAGCATTAATCATGGGGTTATCTGCAGCATTGATCTTGACAAATGTGGGTCGAATCCGAACAGATTCAAAAATCAGCCTCGACAACAACACAATTTCAGAATCATTGTCTCGCATATAAGGGCCATATACATATGTTACTATAAAGGAATGTGAGCAAATTGCCAAAGAAAACTGCCGCGCCTATAATGCAAAAAGAGGTTCACAAATGATGAACAATTAAAACCAACAAATTGTTGCATTCAGAAAATTATAAAATCAGAGCAACACAAAAAAGTTTGCTACGGAGACTGAAGCTTGGAATACCCTTAAATTTTAGATAATCGTTTCTAAGCCAGGTATTTAATTTTATGATCCAATCTTTAAAAATTCATAAATCCATTTTCGAAGAGGAGATAATATTATTTAAATTATCAAAGACTAACTTTCGTTTATATGACTGCTATGTCTGCCGATACGTATGCACACTTGATTCCCAAAGTATCAATTAACTATGCATAAAAAGAAGGATATTTTCAAAGGTCAAGTTGTAGTACCCCTTAAAAGGGTAAAAAGAGCCTGCCACCAAAAGCTGAATGAATAGAGGCATGAATGGATGGGGAATTGAAGGCAGCGGGTATCTGTTCTCAGGCTGTGAGCACGTTGACAGAGCACCGTGTGTGGGTGTAGCACGCTGGCAGTATCTGCCAGATTCAGATACTTTCGGTGGCTCAGCTTGACTGAGAGCTAAAAAAAAAGACGATCGGGGGGCCGCTAGCCATGGCGAAAATCGCACGTTTCTATGCAAATCTTCTTCGCTTTTCAATCATCTACACGACTAGACCACGGCGGCTTCTGTTATTTTTTTTGGGGGCTTCTCGCTTCTATTTTGTATTTTTTTTATTCGGCTGTTGTCTGGAGACGTTTTTGGGGGCCTGTAGGCAATAATTATCGCTTGCATTACGTATTTCGGCTGCTTCTCGCTTTTGTTTTCGACTTGGCGGCTTGGCTGTGTGGCAATCTATCTGGGCTGGCATAGAAAACGGGCGTTAAAATTAAGGGGGGTTAAATGGTTTTTCAATTTACAAAGGCAGAGGCAAATGCCGCTGTTGCACGAGGGCCCACCCCCATCCACTCCATCCGTGCTTCTGTGATGGATAGTTTGGGGTTAAATATAGGCTAGATGGCTTCTTAGATACTTCTACAATGATTTGACACTTTGCCCGGTCTCTCTGCTTGGCTTGGCCCAGCGAGTTCACAGCTGAATTACTTTTCAACAAAATGGTAAAACCGAAAACGACCTTTTAAGGTTGTTTCCCAATGCACACAATCTTGTACCAAGGGAGTGCCACAATGTGTGTGTGCATTGGCCTAAGCTGTGGGGAAAATGAATTAGTTTTGGCAATGAGTTTGCTTTACCAAATTCGCATGCAATTATTTATGTATCTGGGAGGCCACTCAGAGGAATAGTTGTGCTTTCGTTAATAGATTCAGGCAAATTAAACACTGTAAATATGAATATTTCTGATCAAAATAAGGAACATCCCAGATTGATTTAAAGAAAGCATTGGATACATTTTGTAAAATTACATTGTACATTATATAATTGTATAGTTTATTTAATTTATTTCTGTAAGTAGGGCAGCAATATGCAATATTCATTTACGAATATTCTACCACTCAGTTTTATTTCTATAAATCATTCACTGATCATTGAAATGGAAAAGATCTAAGCTTAATTAGATGTTTAAATTAGTAGTTTGGCAAAGCTTGCAAATCTATTGCAAATAATCAATTGAGCAATTCATTATGATCGCATGCAGCTCAGCATGGCGTTCTTAATGAGAAAAGCCGCAAACTCAATGTCATCTATAGGAAAACATTGTCAATAGTGGAAGGGGCTGTGCTGTGCTGGCCATTAAAAACGAGAACCAACTCGCCATTAAAATCACGTTAAGCAGGCAGAAGCGCCAACCGGTGGGTGATTACAACCATCACTTCTGATTTTGACTAGAATCCAATGTTAATTTTGCATGAACTGCCAGCAGTTGCCAGTTGCCGATGAACCAACGCTGGATAGATAGCTACTACCGGCTGCTCTGTGCTGTGCTGAGCTGTGCGATTCGATGCCCCTTGGCTGGAGATTCGTGGGAATATTTGCGACTGCGATTATTTGAGCATTTTTACTCCGGCGAATCCATAATCGCAGGCGCAATGAATCGGCATCTGCATCTAGTGCCTTCGTGTGCAGAAGGAAGAAGCCGTCGCTGCCGAGCCAGCGCCAGCGTCAGAGCCAGAGAGAAGCAGATAGACCCAACGAAAATCAAACAAAATTATTATGCAACGGAGGCGATCGCCTCGAATCGTCAGGAACGGCTGGCCTGCTGGCTGGCTAGCTGGCTGCTGGGCCCCACAATGCTGCCCCACAATCATACTCGTAATAAAAACTGTCCACTGTCAACTCCTCAGCTGTCTTCCCTTTTGGACCATTGTCTCGAGGCTGGCCAGAAAGTAGAAGCAAACAAAAAATCAAGCCCAGAAACAAGATACGCCTCGAGTCAAAAAGTCGTCACTGCGAGCATTTCGAATCTTTAATTTGCGATTTTGTTTGTTATGCCATCCACGAGCGATCGGCCCCAGATCGAGCGGCTCTGTGCAGTGGAGGGCTCCCCACAGCCCCACAGCCCATAGCCCCCTGGTCCCAGCCCCAGCCTGAAAACCCTACAAGTGCTTCCCCTTCCTCATTAAGCGATGATGGATTTTCAAACTGTCATCTTGCTGATTGCCTGGAATCTATTTCAATTGAATGGGCGCAGCGTTTAAATCAATTTATTATAAATAACGTAGTAAATTAGGTAAAACCTTTTTTGCAATCAACCCATTGCGGATGAACTAAAACACATTTCCCTTATATAAAATACCTATTAAAAAACGAATGTTGTAATATAATAATTTATGAAATTGGTATACTATCATCATTTCTTATAA
>JAJJHY010010948.1:2648053-2723378 GCA_021224005.1 Drosophila setifemur | reverse complement strand
TTATAAAATATATTTATATAAATTTGTTTAGAAGTATTTCTGGGGACTATCTTGAATTAAGCGAAAATTATAAAATAATTTAAAAGTACTGATAAACTTATTATAAATGTATACAAATATATATATAATTTTATTTAAAATTTATTAAATAAAATTGTGGTTTCATTGCCTTCCCATATTTTTGTCATGGAAACATATTGTATTATATAAATTTGGGTTAAAGCCTACGCTTTAAGGGGAGAAGGCAAGATTCATGCAATAAAAATTACATAGTTTTGTTTGTTAGCTTGTATAAATACATTTGTTTTAGGATTCGTTTCAAATTTGTTGATACTTCTTTTAACATAGATGTGCCTTGTCCACATAGGAAAGTTTTTTAGCGGTATACTAAAGATAATGACAATCCATCATTAACTAGATGATAAAAGATAATGATGATGATGTATACATAGTACATAAATATACGGGTTGGTGTGTATAGTAATTGGTATTAGAGTAACACGATTAATTTCAAAATAAATTTTAATCAGATTCGTTGACCTCAACGAATGCTAAAACTATGCAACAAGGATGACAGTTTTAAGGACATCGAAGTGCTAAAAGTAATAATCCTAGTATGTTATATGAATTTCCGTTTTAACATAGATTTCTTGCTTTTAAAATGTTTGATCAATTTTAACTTTTTCCTTTTACTATTCTATAGTCCCATGAAAAAACTAAAATTAGTTCGTGGTTGTTGGTTTTGTTGTCGTTGGAAAGACACCCTCTTGGAGCCCCCTTCCAGTAACCAACAACAACATCAATGGAGTCACTTAACAGTCACACAACAGCGGCACTTAACAGAAATGTTAAAAGCTCCAACACGGAGCTTGGCTCTGTTAAACGCTTCGGCAGCCGAAGTCTCGGAAGTGCTTCGGGTCGCCATGCCTCTCTCCGGTTTGCAGCGATCAGCTGATCGCTGGACCGGTTGCAAAGACAGGCTGCCTTTGTTTGCGTTTGGCTTTGCGTTTTGCCTCTGCTTTTGGCCAGACTTCGGGCTTCTTTGGGAATTGAGGAAGATGTGGCAGCGATCTTCGCCGTGCGGTAAGTTCGTCCGGATCGGATCGGATCGAATCGGGGGAGACGAGACGAGATGAGGCGAGGCGAGGCCTGTCTTTGCTTTGTCTGTCTTTGCGATGGCTTTGCGAGCGTTTTCGCTAAACAGAGTTTCCAGTCGGGGGCTCAACTACTAAAGTTGGACGCCGCATTTGCCAATTGAAACATTCAAATGTGAATATCGTACGGGTGAAGACGTCTTCTGTTCGTCTGGCTCTGGCTCTGGATCAAATTGTACTTCCTACCAAATCTGATGTGATAAATAATTTAATACAAAATGCCGTGCTCAAAGTGATCAATATTTCAAACTCTTGTGATCTTATCAGATATTTTTTTACCTTCCAAGGAGTAAAAACTACATTTCGTAGAGCGTAGTTCACGAATTGTGAACACCTTTCAAACCGCCAAGGATATATAGTCACGAAGCAAGATCACTTCAAGTTGTACTCAGCAAATACATTTCCCAAGATTTTGATTTATTCATGCAACTGTCTGCACTTGATCCTAATATTGGGTCCCTGTTTTTGATTTTAAATTGCCAAACCTTAGTGTCTTAACGACATACCAAACCTAATATTGCTGACATGAACAACTTAAAGTGATTTTATGCTCGCACCGAAGACATCAACTAAATCGTGATATCTGTGCATTACAACTCCATCTACTACACCACTCTAGCCCAACAAATAATAAACCAAATAATCGACCGCAGTGAGACACCATTAACGACAACAATAACGAAAAATATGCAACAATTTAAGTAATATTCACAAGAAAACGAAAACAAAAACAAAAACTACGAATAACCCAGTCGGAGAGCGGAAAACTTTGTCATAAATAAGTTTGCGGCAAAACCTCCATATTACTTCCATCACGAAACTGAAAGCAAAAAAGGAAGCTGTGGAAGATTGAGTTGCTGCCTCAGTTAGCGCCGACTTACCTGAGTGTTACTGCTCCACAAACTGACATTCAGTGTACTGCCAATGATGCTGATGCCGCTTAAAGGTGAGTGAGCCGAGCCAAGAATTTCGACAGCTCGCCAGATCGACAGCTGAATAGGTATAGGTTCGAGGCTTCTATACTCGTACTCCAAAATGCCAAACGCATTTCGTACGCATGAATGGATAAACTGTTCGGGTCTTTGCCTTTCACAAGGCATCATCTTACCTAGATTTATTGCAGGCATTTTCCATGTTATTTTATTACTACTTTTGGACAGTCAGCAAGCCGAAGACGCTGGTAAAATGTCAATGCGTTGGCTCTATAATGGAGATGCCATTTTATGCAGGCACTCGTGGGTTATGCAAGTCCACTCACCAGCTAAATTCAAAATGAAAGAGAAGATATAAATTTAATACTTGACCAAGATTTGTGAAGAATACATATATGTTAAGCTACATACACTTTGAATTATTTTTCGTTTTCCTTACCAATTCGTTCTTTATCATTATTTCCACATGAAGGCCGCAATTTAACCCGTTGAATCAATCTATTAAAGTAAATAACTTAATTAAGATAATTCACAAAAACATTCAAACATTCATTATTAGTTATAAATCAGCGGTAGCTTGGAATTCTGTGTTCTTCGTGAACTTCGGATATATTAATTAGTTCTAAGCGAATAAAACTATAGACAATTTCCATAAATCTCCAATATGCCTAAGGTGACTCCGGCTCGATGATTAATTTGCAAATTGTTGGTTAGTCAGATGAATAGATACAACAATTAAAAGCCATGCAAAAGCCTCAAAATTGCCGGCATGCATTTCAAATTAATTCTTTGTTTTTCGGTTTCTAATTTTTACCGCATAAATTTGGAGTTGCAAAACTTGCAACCGCAAAAGTTGCCTCGACTTGGCATTGTTATTAACGAATCTAAGATAATGCTGGTGGGCTGAGCCGGGCACACAGTTCAAGGATGAACAGCAGCAGCAGCAGCAGAAGCTGGGCAAATCAGAATAGACCCTTAGGAGGGGGCTGGGCCAAAAAAAAACAACATAGAAACATAGCAAAAAAAACACAACCGTTTGCAGCTGCTAATTTTTGTGTTAGATAATTCCAATTGCTGCTCAACTTGTGATTACTGGGTGAGCCACTTGGACCGGAGGGCCGCAGAAAGTAGTGCAGAAATTAGGAAATGCGCCTTAAATGTCAAGAGGTGGCGCAGTTTTGGTTTCTTCTACAGTACAGCCTCGTGGCGCAAATGAACAAAAGAAAAGCCAGGCCAAAAGAAAATACAAATTTGGGCCAAATGTGTGACTTAACGTCTTTCACATCACAGCCCATCACAGCATAGCACACCACCCACACCAACACCCACGCCGGGGAGCTGGAAAGAGGAGCTGAGCTGAGCTGAACTGAACTGAGCTGAGAAGAAGAAAGGGACAGACCTGCTTTTTGTTTTATGTGGCAGGAGGTTAAAGTTGACTGGGGAGACGAGCCGAAGGCAGGCGGAAAATAAAACAAAACCGGGCTGCCTCGAATGTAACAAAATGCTATAGCCACAGTACGATATAATTTTGCCCGTTTGTTGTCTGCAGATGGCCAGATAAAAGTTCAAAATGCGAATTGTTGCTGTGTAGTACTCCCCTAACCTGGTCTAGTCTGGCCGGGTCCGATCTGGCCTGGAATGGTCTGGCCTGGTCTGGTCTGGTCTGGTCTGCTCATTAACGTTGCCAGCGAAAGAAATGGCAAATAAATTAAAAAGTCATTCAAGCAACAATACCCAAAAGGAGGATTCCCCCTCATCAGCCAAGAAAAGGCACTGTTGTTCAAAATTGTTGTAGTGGAGTGGTTTGTTGGAGCAGCTTGTCCAGGTATTCCATTCAAGTGTTGATGCGTTAACTGGCGCTGCGTGCGCATCGCTGAAAAGCCAATGAGCCGCATCTGAGCGCCGGGTAAAAGTATCTAACAATTCCTTGTACTATACATAACACAAACAACCCAACAATTGCTGTTGTTTCTGCTGTTTAGCCGGCGCTGTTTTTGTGTCCCATCTTTAGTGATTAATGAAGTGTAAATAATGTTCATGTTTTCTATGTTTCTGTTTTTTGTTTTTTTTTTTTTATACAACCTCAAGATTTCAACATATTCTAGCAGACGAAGCTGGGTTTGTTTTTGCGTCGATTGATCATTACTTGGCCGTTGGTTTTTACTTTTCCAAAGTCGCCATTTGAGGGCCTGTTTTGGCACCCGCAAAAACGAAAGACTTTGACAACGAACTTGCAACGGAGCTGGGCCACAAATAAAGCATTACCTTTTTCAGCCGTTGTTGTCAATTGGCCAAATGTCAGGCGATTGCACTTGAGTCATAAATAAGCCATTTGTCAAGTTTTTTTGGCCAACAGATAATACACAAAAACCAACGAACTTGAACTTTCAAAATGAATCGTGTGGATTTTGCAACTTTATTGAGAGTGCTGAAATGTTGAAACCAAATGATGAATTCAACATCTAACCACAATTCATCTAAAATTTATGCTGCATCAAGCTTTCCTTAATCATAGTTATTTACTCGCCTGCGTAAACTGTTCAATTTCATCACGATCTTAAATATGATCATTACATCCATTTAACCACTAAATGCCAGATTCTGAAATTGCTGCCGCAAACGGCTCGTTCATCAAAAACACACGTGCGTTGCGAATTGCGTACATCTTGTACACCTTTAATGGACCCCACACTCCACTCCACTCCACAATCCACAGAGATATAGCCGTAGCCGTGGCAGACTTGATATATGGCCAGTTTGGTCGGCTGGCTAAATGTCAGGCCAAGATGCTGACCTCCATGACTAGACAAGCTGCGTTTTGGGCCATTTTAGGGCTGCCAATCGACTGGCATTTTGATCTTCCATGGTCTAAGGTGAACTTCACGGAGTAGAATATCCAAAGGTGGTTTGGGAGTTGCATATAAACCATCTTTTTGGAGCCTGACGAATGCCTCTTTGGTAGCAGAGCAACTTTGTCGATTTAATGTTGTTTTGGCCATAAAAACAGTCAAAATAAAAATTGGTTTTAACTCCTAATAATCTTAATTATCGATGTTCCCCCCATTCTGTTGGCAAACAATACAAAATGAGCAAATCTTTGCCCAGTCATAAAGGCCAAGAACGGGTTTTCTAAATGCGCTTTCTTCTACGCATATCTTAGATAATTCATTCGTTGACATACAGTTTCTGGAGAACTTGATTCCAGCATATTTGCCTCGGTTTTGTGTGTTGTTTACCTCTTAGGCCAGGATCTAATTCGGGCAAGTGACATCATTTGGCTCGCGCAAAGGATGCGTATTAGTTGTATCAGCGATCACGATCGAAGAACAGGTTGTCGGTTGTTAGGGTCTGATTCATGAAAAAGCTTATAAAATATGAAGACGCTAATGGGACTTTTAGGAAGGGGCCAGCCAAGGCTAGAAGCCAAAGCTGCCGTTCTCACAGCGGGTTATTAAACGCGTCGGTCAATCAAACAGGTGACTGCAAATAGTTCCCACTGATAGTTGGCTTTAAAAAAATGCCGCTGTTCCATGAGCCATTATTACGAATTAAAAACTGAAGGAGAATAAACTGTCAATAACAGTCTATTAGGCCACTACTTAAGTAGGCAACACTCACAAATTGGTATCAATATCAGGCACCGAATTCAATTCCAAACACCTGACAGCCAATTAGAGACGCCTACCTCACATGTTCACTATACTCGTACGAAAATCGAATTCGAATCATAAATCAAAGAAGTCAGAGCCAAATTCCGCGTTCAAATCCTCGATATTGTTTGATATTTTCGAGCACAATCAAGCGTGCGAAGGCAACCAAATGACAAGAGCTTTCAGCAATCATAATCATGTTTCCTACACAAAAAACAAAGCCAGAAAAAACGCTTTGATATTTTGGGGAAACTTGTTGTTGTTGTTGTCGCTTACAGAGGCGCGCTTCCAAATGGCAACAGCAACAACAAAGCCATTTTTCTTGTCGTGCCAAAGTCAAGTTCGTTGCTTGAGTCTTTTGTTTGTCGAGCATCGAACGGGAGACTCTAGAATCGGGCTCTGAGTTATTAACTTATCGCATTGGTTAACCTAATACGGCTGCGGATTACGTTTTCTGCCATACTCTGCCTGTGTAAACAAAAATGTAATTTGCCTGGCGATTTCCGCTTGAACTTTTTCATTTTCCGCCACTGACACGCTGAACGAACCGAGCCGAAACGAAAACGAAAACGAAAAATCATAACAAAATCAAAAAGTGACTTTCATTTACGTGGCAACAACGCGGCAAACAAGAAACAATTACTCCAAACAATAAGCAACTAATTCGCATCTTCACTGCTGCATGGCCATATATGAGCGTGAGCGTGAGAGTGCACAGAGAAAAATGTCTAGTACCTATTTGTATCCACAACTTGATTTTGAGTTGAATGAAATTAAAATCAATACTACCTATGTTAGCCAAAAGTATTTGTCTATGTAATTTCCATCAATTAATAAGCATTATTTTCTCTGTGTGTGCGGAGATGGGTGCAAGCTGAAGCAATCATAAAAAGGCCATCACGATGAGGAAAAGCGCTGTGCGAACGAATGAGAAGCAGCAAAGTGCCCCAGTGGCTCAGATAGAGCTGGCCATTGTTGCGGCCTATAATTAAGCAGGGAGATGATTATTTAACCAGGTGACATAAATACACACCGCCCTGATAACAACATCTGACCCAAATACGCGTGCTCTGGAGTCAGGCCGAACAAAAGAACGAATCCGAAGTGCAACAGTTGCTACTGCTGCTGGTGCTAGTGTTGCTGCTGTTGTGGCAACGTCAACGGCAATTACTTATTAATTGCATCTCGACAGCTCGTTGTTGGATGTTGGTGCTACTAGTTTGGCTGCTGCTGCTGCTGCTGCCGCTACTGCTGCTGCTGCAATTGCTGCCGGCGTGTCTGATGCCGCCTGGGCTGTCATAAATTGCGCTTGCCAGCTCTCTTGCAGATTGCCTCATATCAATTGAAACTGGCTGAGCGGCGTTTTCAATTGTTATCTTTTGATATTTTTTCGGCTTTTAGCGAAGACTTGGCACGACGCGCAGAAAGTTATATATCTTCTCAGTGACAACTCAATTGTTATGTGAGCACTAGTGGGGATTAATTTCCGTGTGAGGTGACAAAGCGAATGGTGCGATTGGCGGTACATGGATGCAGTGAACCGGATTGATCCGAACTCATCTTCAGGCGAACGTAATACGTACTTTCATAAATAAAATAACAAATAGTGAACCTGTTTGTTTAAAAATACCCCAATAGATATTTAATTTCAATTTAATTTTCGTATTATTGTCGTTATCTGACTTGGAGAAATGCACATTTTGATTGTTCAGTAAACGAGGAATCACGTAGTCCGAATATATGAATCATTCTTAAAATTAGGTTCTTGTTTATTCCAGATTAAATCAAGTTTGCTGAAGACACTGAAAGCAAATTCAGGTTCAGATATTTGCAATATTGTTTTAATGGGCCAGTATTGTCATTCAGTCGATAAAAATTTAACATAATTTCTATCTTTGATTGACATTTACTGCCAGTTTCTAATAATGTGCCTCATAAATCTGGAATAACTTTGGCAGAGTATATTTGATATGCATAGAAAATTGAAATTTCAGTTCTCGAAGTTCCCGGGTTCGGATTAATTAGCTGCAGCTTCCGGTTGGGTGCTTCATTCCCCTCGTTATGGCATTGTAACCCGAAGCTCCGAAGCTGCCTTGGAGATTTTAATGGTATAGTTGGTTAACTATAGTGTGAGTGCGAGTGGTAAAAAAGTGGTACTCTTGTTATTACAACAGCTTGTTATGATCTGGCGGGCAACAAGCCGTTTTCGGGTAGCTGCTGAATAAACAACCCAAAATGTGCTTAACCGATAATTAAGTAGCATCAAACTCTGCCCACTGGAAGGCCCTGGGCTGGTCATATCCGAACCAAAAACGAAATGGGCCAGCTTCCAACATCGGCTTCCAATCGCGCCCCGGGGAGCTCTTGCATGAAGAATTGCTGGGGCGCATCGCAGAAGAAGAGCCTCCGGAAAAAAGTGGAAATCATCTTCACATTCGGCGTTAAATGTTTTGCGCTGCCATACAAATCGCCGGCAATTTGCCTGGCCCAAACAAATTGAGTTCCATTTAAGCCTAGGCACATGAATGCGCTCGAAGCTCCGCTCGCGATGGGCGGTCGGACTTGGTCTGGGTCCGAGAGCCGAGTGTGAAACAGTTGACAGGCGGCTGCCAAGAAGCGTCAGAGTGACTCTTGCCATGCCCCAGGCAGCCCGGCAATAGTATTTCGCTTCTTTTTTCATTCTCGCCCACCAGGCGGCCAACAGTCGGGCGAATTGCAAATGAGCAGCCGGCGCAAAAAGCGTTGCACGGAAATGCACAAGAATTCTTGGGCAAAAAGCGGCCGAAAATTGTATCAAAGGCGCAAAAAATGGCCGGCAGCAGCGCGGCAGCCAAAACGATTGCATTTGACCTCAAAATCTATTAGCACGTCGAACTCTGGCGGCTATGAGATGCAACCGATGCAACTTGCCCCTTCGGGCGATTCGGGCCCCGAAAACTGTGAGGTTGCCGCAAGAATAGCAGCAATAATTGCTAGTTGGCGCTGTGTACACCCATGTCTGGGTGCATCAGCGACACGTAGGTCAATGCATCAACATCAGCCCGAACAGCATCACCAGCCGAGGGGGCAGAGGGGCAGACGCAGTAGTCTGACTGCCTTCCCTGCATATCTGAATCTCTGACGATACGATTCGAAAAACAAGCAAATTAACAAAAAGTCTCGCTGTTGCAAAATTTACGTGTCTCGTCTGACGCACATTCACACTTGGTATTTTTCAAGTGCCCTGTGCTTTTATAGATCCAAAACGAGAGCTCAGTACGTGGGGATATCTAAATAGTTAATGATTGATTATTGAACACCACAAAGTGTCACACAAAACCATTTGCCATAATAAATAATTGTTATTTGACCAAAAATCAGGGATGGAATTGTGATTGATAGGTGATTGGAACAGCATAATGTCACAATTTTACCTGTATTTCGGTTTACCTGGCTCCCATCGGCTTGTGTTTTAAGCTCCTCAAGATCCGACCCATTTCTCATACCCTCCACAGAGTAGATGCAGGTACCTGAGTAGACAGCAGCAAATATTTGTGCGGCAAACAAACTAGGAGTATTTGCACAGGTCCGAAATATTATTATGCAAATATTAAGACGAGCATCACTAAAATGATTAATGAGTGGGAAAGCCCAGGAAAAGGTGAACTAAATCTGAAATGGTGCCCCACAATGGGGTTCATTGCCGGCAGTCCCGAAAAGTGATCTTATCATTAGGATGTGCCAATATAAAATACACATTTAATTGCCCGCCTCGCAAGAGTTTTAGGAACACAACAAAGAAAACAAAATGCTGCTTGCCAAATCTGCTGTAAAATAAATAAACAAATCTCACAATGGCCTGGAGTGGGTACTTTCAAAACATTTGGCCTGGGAAACATGGACCGCGCAGAGTGATTTGTTCAGCTTAGGCTTTTATGCATTTATAATGACATTATTCACACAGTTTGTTTCCAAAAGCTGCGGCCAAAACCACTTTGCACGGCAACTTAAAATGTTTAACATTTTAATTTGGCTCTCTTGTAGTTTTGATTCGAATCCGTTGATATAGTGTAGTGGAATCTCTTTAGAAGTATAGCAGTATGTTGGTGATTAATATCAGGAGATTTGCATAACATTGTGTCGCAGATTAGCGCTGAAATGCTGAATGAATCAGGCAGGAAGACAAGTAGAAGATAGGGAAATATGAATAATATTTAAATAAATAATAAATAAACGGAACTTGCTGAATACTCTATCATTGGTTTATTCCCAAGGATGCCAACCGTATTTTTTGTTGTTGTGTTTTTCGCGAACAGACAATTTCTCTCCCACCATTAGCCAAATGACCAGCATATCCATCCGCACCTGCATGGCACTCCCAATCGCAGCAAAACAAACAAAAAGTCCCAATCAAGTTTTAGATTTTCTGTGGAGGGGGGGATTCGATTGAAGATGCGCTGACTTTATGCAATTTTGTGCAACAGGAATAGCCAGCAAGTCAAGCCTGGCGTTTCATAATGAATTTCGGCAAAGGTGAAATTTGCTAAACATTATCTTTTTTTTTCTGGAGATGGGTGCCTGCACACGAGTTACAAATAAAATAAAAACCACTTATCCGCTGTGGTTGTGGTGTTTGGTCTGAGAAGGCCACACAAGTACCAGAGCAAGGCAACAAGCAAGATAAGCAGCGGCACGAAGAGCCACAACAAATAAATCAAATCTTCAAATAACACGTATACGACATGTGGTCGACGGGAAAGAAGAAGGCTGCTGCTGCTGCAAATACCTCGGAATCCCTCGCCGGCGTTGCCTTAGTTTCTATGCTCCGTGCTCTGTGCGGGTTTCAACACTTTGCCACAACACAATGCGGCACAAGAGCGCAAAAACAGCCAGCGGAGCCGAGGAAAAAACAAATGCTTCCTTCATGTCAGCTCAGCAACCGTAAAGGTTAAGCGGCAACTTGACAAAAAGGTTAAAACGATTTAACAGACATTTGGCTGCAGTGCCTATCTCTCGAACTCCTCGCTCTCTCGAGGCACTCGGGCACTCCAGGCCCCAAGACCGACCCAGGCAATCGCGTCCTTAGCATATCCATCTGCCATCTCCAAGTCACTTCACCCCGCCGATCTCCTCGAGGTGTGCGCGTGTGTTGAAGGCGGAACCAAATTTTGATCGCAGAGACCCTCGGCGTGGCGGGAAAAATGCAACCTCAGGTCTTAACACTTAACTGGCGCTAGCCTATTATTTTTGTTGGTGGCGATGGTGGCGATGGTGGCAAGATTGTTGTTGCCACAACACCTGCTATTGCCATGGCCTGCGTTGACATTTTTTTGCTGTCTGATAGTGATTCAGCAGCGAAACTTCCTTATTTGTCATTGTTGTCGTTGACAATTTTTCAGCATTTTTTTTTTGGAGTCAAGTTTTTCCGCGCTTCCATCAAAACGATTGAATTTCTCATCTCGCTTCCTTTTGAATTATTGAGTAAGCACTTTGATTAATGCCCTCCAATGAATTTGATGAGAGGAAGTGCCATTGGCCACTGATGATAGTAATTTATTTGTTTGGAATCTATAAATACGATCATTATATAAGTTCTTAAAACCCATCCCATCCGAATCGACCTTCGCAAACCAATCGCCATTCGAGGCAATTGAATTGGTTTTGCCACAGCCTTGGCAATGACAAACTCTTGATTCGTGTAATTGCTAATTGAGAATCGTGAATTGAAATTAAAATACATTTTGTGCAGACAACAGCGCGCCGGGGCAGTGTAACTCTTGAACTTTAACAAAGTGTTTGGCTAATCTGGTTAATTTACAATTTTTATTAAATTTTAATGTCAGGTTTTTTGTTGGTGCACGGTGCATGACTGTGGCAATTTAATGTTGTGTATATTACGTTATTTTGACGAAATTAAATTTAGGTGTGAGAATATTTGATGCAAACAGCAAACAGCCCCGAAGACGAGAACCCCGCCAAGGCAATCTGCTAATTTAAATACAAAAAGCTATTTCGGCAACCGAAGAACCCAGCAGACAATGCAGAATTAGGCAGAATCTCCACCGCTCCATTCACTGCAGCTAATTTCAATTTAAATTTATGTTCGCATCGAATGAAATTTCGAGAATCTGTTCGATTTTGCATTGTTATTGAAAATAGCCATTACGTAAAGCAATCAAATCTATTGTCTCCGCGCTGCGGCAAATTACCCAAACGCAGACCATTGAAAATGATTTAATTGAAAGAGTGTCACTGGGTTGGTTGGTGAGCCGGTTGGTGCTGATCTCTCCGGTTTCTCTCGGCTGCTCGGCTGCTGGAGTATCCCCGAAGTTTTGATATTGTTTGCCGTTGTGCAAATTAAAACAATTATTTGAAATTATGCAAAGTACGCAGAAACCACGGGAACAACAGCAGCAGCAGCAGCAACAACAGCTGCAGAAATAAACTGACGGAAGCGAGCGCCACGACGCTACGAAGTGAATGTCTGTGGAGATTGACTGACTAACTGACTAACTGACTGAATGCCTTACTGACTGACTGACTGACTGACTGACTGAGTGAATGACTCCTGGCCGACGCCTGGCAGCTGTTCCTGGACACCGAATTCGGTTTGCCTGGCCCTGGGCCAGCCTAAAATGTAATAATTTATTGCGCATACGACCCGTGGCACACGGCACAAAATGCAACTGCGAATCTGCATATCTGACTATCTCTATATGGCGGAGATATGGAGATATCTAACGATCTGCCATAAATTTCTGCATGCGTCGGTGGGCGTCGACGAATTATGTAATTGCTGAGAGCCTTTTCGCTTTGTTTGTCTTCTTCGGCACATTGACAAGTCTTCTGCGTTGATTTGTGCAAGCCCAGAGTTCACTTATTATTTCTGTTTCTGTTTGTTTGCGTATTGTTGTATTTGTTGTTTATAATTTCTATTGCCCAATAAGGCGCCTTGTTGTGTGTGTACGTGTACGTGTTTTCGGCAATAATTATTTTTTCTCTTCTCTATTTTTTCGGGCACCTCCCACGATCTTGCGCAATAAATATTCATAATTTGCTAATTAGCTAAACATTCGTTTTTCCCACCTCTTTCCGTTTCAGGCAATTCCAAATACAAAATGCAACGAACGCCGATCAATTTGCTTTGCGGTAAGATTATGTTTTTGAAAGATAATTATTCCTCTTTATGGATTTAGAAGATACCTAAATTGACTTTTAGGTTTAAATATTACAATTTGGATAACCAATCATTGTATTTATGTTTTAAACCATTTTTTAAATATGTGACAACCTTTGCAATATTTTAAACCATTAATCTGGTTAATAGAGCAAACATAATAATTCATTTTTATTATATCATTTTCCATAAATATAATTGTTATTATTATATGCTGCAACTTTTAACATTTCAAATTTTTCTTACCGAAATAGAGTCAAATATTAACAATATATTTACTTGGTTTAGCTCAATGACCACCACTTTAAAATTGAGTTGTTTACATTTGTGGTATAGTTATTTATTAATTTAAACATTTCTTTGAATATTAATTAACTTAACAACAAAAAAAAACCGCTCACCACCTCACAGTGAATAATAAGAAGAGGTCAAAATAATTTGATTGACGGTAACCGCCCCTGAAAAAAAAATATGCATAAAAGTAAAAAGCATTCTCCGCCGTGGAAACATCCTTGACCTTGTCACTTCATAATTTTCCCATCATCCATCTCCGGCTAACGGCAAATCTTGGCCCGGCGCATTCCGGCCGTGCGTGCCAAAAAGCGTGGGCCGTAAAACTGGCTAAGATTGCGTTAATGCGCCTTTGTTTTAGCCGTTGCGTGAGCCGATCAGAGTGCTTTTTGTTTTTTTCTTCTTCTATTTTTTCTGTCGACTTGGCGTGCGACAAAAAAAGGGGGCTGAAACATAGTTCAGATTCAGATTAAATGTGACTTTGATTTGAATTAATGGATCGACCAAAGTCTGGGAAATGCAATTTGAACGGCTCATTAGGAGGGGCCTCTTGGCCGAGACCCAAATGCCGGATCGGCCAGAAGTGACAGCTCATCTCGCGACCAGCGATCGGGCGAATAAAACCGAAAACCAAAGACCAAAAACCTAAAACCAACAATGGCCGGCAATCTTCTTTGGCCCGGCTGTGAGTAATTACGCGCCCATCGACAGCGCCTCTCAATTAAGTTGGCAGACCATCCCGCTGTGAGTGGCACGAACCGAATCGAAAACCGCACGTAATGAAACGACAGATTCGGAATGGATGCGATGCGATGCGATGCGAGTACAACGTGGCGTATGCTTGACGAGGCGGCCGTTCGAATTTGAGCCCGCTTGCCAATCAGCCGGCACAAATGATGGGCAATTGTTTAATTTGAATAAGACAGTAACACCCGCGACCAAAGCCGAATAAGTCAGCTTCTTTGATGATTCACATAATCGCTGTGATTATGCAGCAAGTGGGCCTTGGGTATTGTGGCTATTTTGGTTATCCAATAACCGCCTCGCGGTGAGTCTCTTCGGAGGCTGATATCTTCCTCTGTCGACTGCCACTTATGACGCAGTCCATCATGACTTTTTATTCCAGCGTCTTTCTTTAATTGTTTTTATGCTTTAAAATTTAATTATTGCATTTGGAGAAGGCCCGGGGTCAGTCACTTCCAGCCAGTCCCAGTCCCAGTAGTCGCGTCTTGCGTAAACTGGCCATGTCTGACATCCAAGTTGAATGGAAAAGTCAAGGTCCGCAGGTCCGCCAACGATGAGAACGATGAGAAGACATTCTAAACGTGTATTAAACGTAAATACAAACCTGAAAATGCGATTCTAAAGTGGAGAATGTGAAAATGAGGAAACAAAAAGATGTCCGAAAAAGAATAATTACGGTGAAGTCAGAAAAGTTTCATTAAAATAATTCCTTTTATTTATCTAAATTTAAATATACTTTAATTAGATTTTGGAATAGCTTTAACGAGAGAGTAGTTAATGTTAAATATATAATGATACAAAAATGTTCCTCTGAATAGAGTTATTTAGTTAATTTTATTTTTTTATTCAATTACAACAGCTTTGCTGGTGCTGGCATTCTTCGATTTCACAAGTGCGGAGTCAAAGGTAAGTCGTGATTAATCTCATGCGAATATAGCTTTAATTGATTTAATTTTTGTTGCTATATAGTATCGCACCCCTGCCCGTATATTGGCCAAACAAACGGGTGCCACGCAATTCGAGGAGGAGCGCTATGAGACGCACACGAACTGCAACGAGCACAAGCACCATCTAAAGAAGCGCGCTTCCGACGAGGATGTGGACTACGAGGTCTACCAGGGCGTGGTGGGACGGCCGGGCATCGACTTTCCCATCTACCCGCGCATCCCAAAGACCTCGTTTAGCTGCCGTTCCTACGGCAACGGATACTTCGCCGACATGGAAACGGATTGTCAGGTAATATAAAATAAAATAAAAGTCAGCATTTATACACACTAGAGAATGTAATATTTAATTTGAATTTCTTAATATATATATATATATATATATAAATTAAGATTTAATCTGACTTGAATTTAAATGCTAAAACATCACAATTCTAAGAACATCATCTTGTGGTCTTTGAATGTGTGTGAACCTCTTTTTGAACAATGTTAACCATTATTTCATCGATTGCAGGTCTTTCACATTTGCGAGGAGGGGCGCAAGATCTCGTTCCTCTGTCCAAATGGAACGATCTTCCAGCAGAGCGAGCTCACCTGCGACTGGTGGTTCAAGGTGAACTGCCTGGGATCGTCGGGATATTATGCCGAGAGTGCCGAGATCCTCAACAAACAGCGCGTGCATCGCGTCCGCCCGTCGGTGCCAGTGCAGGGATTCAACATTGTGGGCGGCGGGCTGAACATCAAGCCGAAGGTCACTCCAGTGGCTGGACAGGCGAGAGCCGGCCCTCGTTCTAATTCCGACAGACGCATTGATTCAACGGAGGATGTGCCCGCCTCAGTGGAGAGCGTGGACTTTGACGATGTCTCCGGCGAGAAGCAGCGGAAGGTCCTGCCCAGCATCGACAACAACAGCAACGATCACGAGACCCAGATTACGGCCGAAAGCTCCTCATTTGTGAGTGGCTCTGGGAAGAGACGAGTCCACAAGGAGAGCAATCCCAGCCGCAACAGCAACGATGACATCACGGTGCTGAAACCCTCGCGCAACAGAGCTCCAGTGGCCTCCCAGGAGAGAGGAGTCTCCACCGAGAGAGCCAGGAATGGGCAAAGGGGACAGCAGCGCTACAAGGAGAGTGGCAGCGAGGAGCTTAGCAAGGAGAAGGAGAAGCCCAGTGGATCTCTCTCCAAAGAGAGGCCCGACTTCTTCGAGGCCCACTCCACCCGATCCGTGCAGCAGACCACGCCCCACTACTCCTCCGGAAGCTACTCCACCGTTCGCCGCCTTGAACCGAGCAAGTCCACTCCCTTCTACACGCCCACCGTGCCCAGTCTGGTGAAGTCCAAGTCCACCGAGGGAAAGGTCAACTACATCAAGGGCGGACACTCGGCAACGACACCCAGTCCCAATCGCTTCGGTGGCGCCAGCTCGGGTCTGTTCCTGGAATCCTCGGCGGCGCCGAAGGTGAAGCCCACTGCCAGTGCCAGCCCACTGCCAGTGGACAGCACCTACAAGCCGGTGATCATCGGCATGCGACACCACTATGATGTGGCCAGTTCCGGCGAGTTCCGTCCACCCTCAAAGTCCAGCGAGAGCCGTGACTATTTGCCCACAACTCCTGCCCCATCTGCGACCAGCAGCGGACCCACCTACCTTCCAAAAAGCGGCAAGTCCCCGAGGGGCAATGCGGCAGCTGCAGCTGGCGAGGATGCCCTTCTGTTTGCCCCCAACCCCGTGAAGGAAGAGTCTGTCTTCCGCAACGTGCAGGAGATGCTGAAGACAGTGAACCTGCTGAAGGATCAGTTTGAGAACGTGGAGCTGAATGCCGCGGCAGCGGCTCCCGCCAGAGTTGGTCTGGAAATTCCTCCTTCCTCAGGACCGGATGCCCTGGTGTCCCTGGCTAAGTACTTCGCGCAGGAGCACAACGATACTAGGAACGCTCTGGCCAAGCCAGAGAAGTCTGAGAAGCCCGACAAGACTGGGGTGAAGACCAAGCTCTCCGTGAAGCCGGTTCCTGTGCCCACGGTGAAGCCATCGGATACCACAGCCTTGCTGACCACGTCCGAGAATCCTCCGTCCATCAGCGATAATGCGGATGACATTAAGAAGAGCCTGCTAAGCGACAACACGGTACAGAAGTACAGCACTCTGTTTGGCCTGAAACCAGTTGAAGGTCGGGTTGCCGGAGATGTTAGTTCTGGACTGCTCTCCAACCTGCCAAATGGAACGAATACCGAGACGGGTTCCAAGTACCAGCAGTTCCCGCAGATAGGCAGCACCGGATCAACGATTGGCGCCCTGGCGGAGAAACCAGAGTCGCGAAAGATTGCCCAGATCTTCTCTAATGCCTTGTCCAGTTATCTGGACAACCCGGCTACCTTCCGTGCCGAGCTGGCCGCTCGGGCCCGTCCCACTGAGCCACCGAGCACACCCAACTTCCGGCCTGTGACCACCACGGACCCATCCTTGTTCAGTGATGGCACCGCCAAGTACTATCTGCCCACCAAGGGATTGCCCGATGTCACCACGCCCACGCCCAACAGCATTGCCGCGGAGATCAACCACAAGTTTGACTCCACCCCAGCACCGGACTACTCCACCACCACGGAGCAGTACGAACTAAGTACGAATCGCGGCCAGGAACTGGAGCTTTCGGCGGAACTCTCGCCTCCAAGCTCGGACTCCGGAGAGGGGGAGGAGTTCCTGCAGCAGCAGCAGACCCAGTCGTTCGTGAAGTCCCGCAATGATCTGCTGAAGGACGCCCGGCCCCAGAAGCTAGTGACCACTCACAAGCCCACCGAACACCCGTGGGCTCTGAAATCGCAGACCGACTTCTTGGATCCCCTGACCATCAACGATGGCCTGATGAAGGAGCAGCGTAGCTCGACCACCAGCACAACCTCGACCTCGACTACGAATTCGCCGTTTGCCTTCAGGGTGACCACGCCCACGCCGTCGCGGTACGAATGGGAGGACATCTTCCGAAGCTACGACATACCCCGGGATGCGCTGCCCTCCAGCAGTGGTCTGCAGAGGATTGCCAACAAGCTGTTCGGCGGCCTCAATGCGCAGGAGGCGCTGCACCTGCGCAACGTGATGGCTAAGGCGGAGCACGACCGGCAGGTGTTGAGCCTGTTGCTGCTGCTCATCCAGACTTGCGACGACCACAATGGACAGGCGCTGGAGCGGAGCAGAAAGCACCTGCTGAACGCACTCATCGACATCGACAGCAAGAGCTCGAGGCAACGGCTGGGCACAACCACCACCAACCGCATCCCAGTGACAACATTCCGGCGGGGATCCTCCGGAGGCGAGTACTTCACCAGCACGACACCCGGCTACACGACAACCACGGATGTGCCACTGCCCTCCACCACATTGGGAGGGGCAGGGGCGGGCAGCTACGAGGAGACCACCAAGTTCGAGATCCGCGTCGAGGAGCTCGAGGAGGCCAACACGACGACGGCGCCGCTGCTCGAGGGCAACTCGGATCGGCGCGCCCTGGAGCTGCTCAAGTCATTATATTCGCTGGCCTCCAAGTTCAGCAGCAGGCGGTAGAGCGACGGTTCCTAGCGGTGCACGAGACCTTGCGAGTTAATGCCTAACTTTAGTCAACTCCACTCCACTCAATCATCTGTCCTCTCCCCATTTTAATTTTGACTATTTAAAACCCTTCGTTTGATTTTGATTTAGATTTTGATTTCGATTTTGATTTCGATTTGAACCAGTTACTTGTTAATTGACTTCGTTTAGCCAATGCAATTTGCGCAATTAGTTTGTAAATATGTAAACGAAATACTCGACGAGATGAGGAGGAGCCCTGAAATACTCCCGAGCCCGGAACAGGCATAGACTTGGTGGTTCCTGTTGCCCAGCCAAGCAGTTTCAGTTTAAGCATAATCAAGAGTTGTATTAAATTAGTTTCTTACTGCTTAGTCTTAACGAACGAGAACACTTCTCCAGTATCCAGTATCCAGTAGGAGCGATCTATTTGAACAATCTGTACGTCTTGCTCTCTGTTTGTAAATATTTATTTAAACTTAATAAAGTACATAAACAAAATATGTGAAAACGATTAGTTGAATGTTACTTTATTATAAGATGATCGCTAAGTTGGGGTCGCAAGTTGGTAGCCCGCTGAAGATTCCAAAATAGCCTTGACACAATTGCGACGGCTTCTTAGTTTTTCAGCTCTAAAATAAATCTCCGGTAAGGTCAGATCGCACAAAACCCATAAAAATGCTCATGTAATCAGGCGAATTTAAATATTTTTGTCATTGGCGGTGAATGCATTTGCAAGAGAATCAAATTTACTGCACTCAAGGACGATTTCAATCGGATTGAAATTGCGCTGCACTTGAAATGGCCATAATATTAAATTGATCGTACGTATACTTTATATTACGTATACGTCATGTTGCCGTACTTCGAGGGTCCCGCTGATATATGGATTCTGATAACTGCCCGCCGCCACAACAATGGACAATCCAGAGTCGTAAATCTGGTAAAGCGCAAGCACAAACGAACTGACGAGCAACTGCCACATAAATATGGCAAAGATGCCGCATCCCAGATGAGCTTGAATTGGTATATATTTCTAAAAGCGTTCTAGGTTCGGCTGCAGTTGTCTCGCAAATGCTGAGCTGTTCACAGGCCGCTGGCTAAGGAGGATTTTAAGGATATCTAACGCAGGGACTAAGCCGCAAATAACTCGAAATCACCCGAAATCCCCATTTGGCATGATGCAAGTGCCAATGCAGCGCGTCTTGGCTGGTAAGTCGGAGCTGACCCAGACCCACCCAACCCGACACAACCCAGCGCGTAACTCAAGAGTGACGAGCGATCGGCTGTCCGACTCATCACTATTAGCACTTCCTTTGGTGGGGCGTCTGTCTGTCTAAGTTTTTGCTGCCTTGCATATTTACGAGGCATGCGTCTTGCCTTTGGCCCAGAGGCTGCCGCAATTCTTGGCAGCCAATTGATGTTGCAGTGCGTTATTGTTGCAATTGGCACAGTGGTGGAGGAACGTTTTTGGGGATGCTGCTAAAACGGAACTCTCATTAAATTTAATTTAGGATTCATAGTTTTTTAATTCAGTTTTTTATCAATTATATTATTGATAGTCTCATCTGTTAAATTATTTATTTACAATACCAATAATTCGTAAACTAATTCTAAAAGTTCCTTGTATCCTAAACAATTTGATACATCTCCGAAATTCCCTTCCAAATTACATCTTGCTCCACTGTGCCGGCGGCGTAGGAGTAGGAAGCTGATAAATAAAGATCGCGGTGCAGAACCGCCTAAGTCGCACTATCAGCGCCCAGAATCGCGACGTTCTTGGCCTTAATATGGGCTGCGAAACTCTTCGATCCAAAGCCACCGCAGTCGATGGTTGGCCTGGCGTTCATTTCGATTTGGTGCGTCGGCAGGTCCACAGCTCGGAGCAGATCTACTCCGCATTCCCCGATTCCTCGATTAGAAAGCGCTAATGTTGGCTCGATCATTTCTTCCAGTTCTGGTGCTGCTCTGGAGCGGCGCTCTCGCCCAATTGCAGGTCCAGGTGAGGGCATACATCCTACATCCTGATCTCGTATTTTAATACTTTGTATTGTTGATAGGCTCAAAGTGGCTACAACTATGGACGACCGGATGTGGCCAGCGTTGGAGGCACCACTGCAGGGGGGCGACTGATTTCAGGTCCCTACCCCACGGCTGCTGCCCTGCCCCTGACCCCGGCTCCAGCCACTTCTGCATACGGAGCTGGGCTGTTTCCCTCACCCGCCGTGGGATTCACACCTACCGGCCAGGCCACGACCGCTTTTGGGGCACCCGCCTCCGTGGGAGCCAGTAGTGGCATTAGCCAGCCCAGGAGACCATCGCCCGGTGGAATCCCCGCAACATCCTCGCGCAGCGGACCTTACGGACCGCAGAATCCGCAGTATGGAAACTCAGCGGGAGGAGCAGCTCTTAGGGGTCAGAGTGCCAGCGGAGACGGCGGGGATTACGGGGATGATGGGGATGGCGACTATTCGGCCATTCCGGGAGCGCCGGGAGTGGATTACCCCATCTACGCCCAGGTACCTCGCACCAACTTCGACTGCTCGCAGCAGCCTCTTCCCGGTTATTATGCGGACATCGAGGCCCAGTGCCAGGTGTTCCACATCTGCGCTCTCAACCGGACGTACTCCTTCCTGTGTCCCAATGGCACGGTCTTCAGCCAGGAGACCCTGGTCTGCGTGTGGTGGAACCAGTACGACTGTGTTTCTGCGCCCAGCCTATATGCCAACAACGCCTACATCTACGATTACTCCGGAGGCACTGGCCCCAATGTGAATGTCAATGCCAATTCGAATGCCTATCGCCCAGCTTCCGCCACCACCACCGCCTTTGGAGCACCTGTTGCCACTCCAGGAACGCTTCGTGCCACCGGAGTGCCCCAGGTGTCTGGCTACAACTCCGGGCGCGGCTCCTACCCCTCGGCTTCGCCAGCACAGACCCAAGCCCAGAGTCCTTATGGCGCCGGCAGTGTCCTTCGTCAAGGCATCCTTCCCGGATCTGTGGCCCCTCAAACAGCCAATCGCCTGGCTCCGGCCGGAGCTGCAATCGGTCTCCTGGCCACTGCAGCTGGAGTTCCAGAGAGTTTTGGACAGCAGGCCCAGTCCCAGGTAACGGGTGGAACTCGCGAGTATTTACCGCCAGCTGGCGCTGGACAGCAACGACAGAGAGGAGGCACCACCGCATAGTTGGCTAATCCTGCGACCTGAACCCTGGCACCTGAACCCGGATATTCGGCTTTAGATTTAGGGTCCCTAGGCTAGCTTCACCTTAGGCTGTTTGGAGCTCCAAACACAGTTTTGTATGATAATTTGTAATACCTACTCATTGAAATATACTTGTACCATGAACAACAATATCCGCCACGGATGAGTCTCTGCGAGAATTTCCAGTTTACGTTTACTTAAATAAGCTATCTCGACGTTTTTAAATTGCCTCATTATGCAATTTCTGATATATTATGAAAATTACATTTTTTTATTGCAAAATCTGCTTCCTTTATAAACAATTGTAAACTGCAACAGTATCCATTTTTATACACATTCAAAACACTTTAACTTATATACCGGTGCATAAAGGAATTAAAGGAAAATATAAATAGGTTTCAATTTCATACATCTAGGTTTATGAAATACAATCATATCACTTCCAGCAATTAAAAAAATATATATACCGCTCGATAGCAAAGCAGTGATATCTCATGTCCTCTGCTGTACTGCGTTCGAAGTATAGCGTTTTGACTAATTTTAAATGAGAAAAGAAAAAATATTTCAAATTTAACTTGTTGTTTATTGAAGTGCACTATGAAAATCAATTTGCAATGCTTGTCTATCCTTAATCTGTGGTTTTTTGGCCGCTCGCAATAGTTGTCCATACTGCTGCTTAAAATCACTGCGGATGTACATTGGCCTGCCTCTTTTAATTTTGGGCTGACTCGCCTTAGGGAGTGGTATTGATGGATTGAAGGCCATCTGTGTGCTGTCGTACTGCGCGAACAGATCGTGGGATGTGCTAAAACGGAACAATATTGGTTAGTCGCAGTGTGGAATGACTTTACGATGGTTTCTTACAGCTTGCCGATATCCGTGGGAAGAGCTCCGTCGCCCGAGGCTGGCACTCCGTTGGCAATGTGCATGGCCATGCGACGCACTGTGGGATGGTAGTGACGGGCCAGAAGGGTGAGCTCGTACAGAGCCGTGCTAGCTGCATTGCAGTACTCGGGATCCTCTAGCTCGGGATCGTAGCGGCCCGACCCAATGGTGGTGTCCGTGTCCAGCAGTGCGTCGAGCACGGAGGTGAGTTGGAAGGTCTGCTTGATGGTGCCCAGTGTGGCCAGGGTGCCATGGTGCAGCAGGTGCAGGCTGCCCGTAAGCAGACGCTTTACGAACGCCATAAGGCGCTGCTGGCTCATGTTCCTCCGCCGCTTAACCAGCACCTCGTCCAGGGTGCGCAGAATGATGGCGAAGTCGTCGTGATTTTTGCCCGCCGTCACGGCCAGCATATTGCGGTAGAAGTGCTGGTAGAAGCGAATGGGATCGATGTTAAGCACCTCGCCCTGCCCAGACAGTATCACAAAGATGGTCTGGATGCAGTGCAGGCGCTCCCGATAGCCCAACTCCTCCTGGTCCTCCAGTATCCGATTGAGCACATCGATGAGGTCGGAAAAGAACTCAAGATTGATCACATGAGCGAACCTAAAATAGATACAAGGAGCTAGAGAAGATTTCAAATATCAGACGAAACAATAAGAAACACACTCTGCCAAGCCTTCCAGAATGGCGCTCAGGACGCGCGATGTGGGATCGTTTTTTAGCACACGGAAGTAAATTGTAAACACCATCTTGATGATCTCGGTCAGCTTCTGGTGCTTGACCTGCTTGTTCTCCTCGGCGCGCGTCTCCTCCAGCTCGCGGTTGACCTCGGTGAGCTTCTTTCGCCGCTTGCGCTCCTTCTTGGACAGACTCAGCAAACGCTGACGGTGATTTTCCAGCTTCTTTTGCTTCAGCTCGTTCTCCTTCTCCGCGTCCAGATTCACGTTCTTGATCTTTAGGCCCATCAGGCACGTGATGCAGTCGACGTGAACGTTGTTTTGCTTGGTCTTGATCAGGTGGTTTATGCGCCGCACAATGAATAGGGTTATTTCTAGCTTCTTGTCGGTGGCGAAAACCGTGCGGAAGCACTGGTTGACGGCCACTCGCATCTCGTGGTAGTTGCAGTTCAGCATATAGACCAGTAGCTGGGCTATGTTCTGTACGTAGTTGAAATAGGGATGGGCAACCAACAGGTCACACATGCACTGCACCGCCACGGTGGCCAACTTGATGGTCTGAGGCGTCCGCCTGCCTCCTCTCTTGTTCACCTGCGCCGTGAACTGTTCCAGCTTTTGCAAGAACTTTTTGAACTGCTGCAGGAGCGCATTCTCGTAGGTTACTCTCTCCAGGGTGGCCTTGCGCAGCGTTTGCATTTTGGTATCTACCTGGCCCACTCTGTACTCGGGCAAGATGTCTTTGAAAATCTCGGTGGTTGAGATCATGGCCAGCTTTCGAACAGGCATCAGGTTCGGCAGCTTAGTGGCCGGATTGGTTTCGTCCATTAGCTCGTACAGAGCGTGGAAGTGTCGCATCTTGTCCTCGGGCTTCTCCATAAGGCCGGAGCAGATAATTCCAATGCGATACTTTTGCCTCTCGATCTCCTGCAGGCGTGCAATCAGCAAATCCGTGGTGGATATCATTTTTTGGACAGGCATGGCCGATGCAGCATCCACATCGTTGACCACATCGTCGTCGCTGTCCTCAAACACACTTTCTCCTTCTTCTTCATCCTCATCCTCCTCCTCCACTTCCTGTTGTTTCTTCAGCTTTGGCTTGGGCACGTAATCTACCTCCGTGGTGCGGGTAATGATTTGACCATCCCTGGACTTAATGGGCAGCAGATCCACTTTGATCTTCTTAGCCTCCTCCTCCTTTTTGCTGGACGTTGCGTATTCCAGTTCCAGACCCACAGAGTGCTGTTGCTCCTCGTTATCCTCGTCGGCCATTTTGGCCTTTCGCTTGCGTTTGTTGGCCTGGAGCAGCGCCAGATCGTCGCCGTCGAGCATGTCGGCCACATTGTCCAGTATAATATCGTCGTCATCCTCGTCACCCCCCTCCTCGAGCGGTTCTAGTCCCAAGGAAGCGCGTTTGTTGAACTTCTTGCGCTGGGCCAAATTGTCGCGCTTCCTGGCCTTTTGCGAGAATATATTCTGGCCCTGTTCGCGCTTGGAATTAAGGGAGTCGCGTTTCTGCTTCTGTTTTTGTTGTTGCTGCTTCGTTTGCGGCGTTTTCTTTGATTTCAGGTGAGCAGCCCGCTTCACCGAGCTGATTTTCACCTTTTTCTATAGATGTTCGGATGTTATATTGTTAATATATGGGGTAATTGGTATTTAAAGCTACTTACAGTTCCCATTGCGCCAGTTTTAATTAATTAAAAGTGAAGTTTACCAAATGTTGTCTTCTTAAATTCCCGAGCACATGGGCAACTAAGCGAACTGTCCACTCGTTAGTAAACTGCAACAGCTGGTTGCAGGGCTGCCAACTTCTTTGCATTTCGTCCATACTGTTTTCTGGTATTTTATATAGTATTTTTATTGTAATCCACTTAAGCGGTGAAAGGCAAACACCAATAACTATGTTAATTAATAAGGAACCTGTATCCATTTAGCATTGTGTTTTATATAGAAAAATAAATTGTATATAATTCAACTCGTTTGATATATTGTTCGATGTATGTATATTAAAAACTTGATTTTTGACGCTCTGCCTACGGTCACACTTAGGGTCACTGTAAATAACAACAAATGTCGGACGAAGAGGAGGATTATATGTCCGACAAATTCCTGGCTGGGTAGGATTGGCAGGAGGATTGCCTCGATTGCATCGACAACATTTTGATCCTCTTAATCTCATTCAACTAGGTTGCAGGATGTGCGGCCCAGCTTGGTACAGGACCGCGGGAAGAAGCGCCAAATCGAAGTGCAGACCAAACAGAAGGAGCACAAGAAGCGACAACGGGAGTCTGCTAGCAGCACCAGCTTTGACAATGCTCGCCTGCAGCAGTCGCTTAGCCAACCACTGACGGCGGACAACAAGGGCTTTCAGCTGCTGGCCAAAATGGGCTACAAGGCGGGCTCTGGACTGGGGAAGCAACCCGATGCCCGCACGGAGCCCGTTGGCATTTCCTTAAAGCAAGGGCGCGGCGGTTTGGGGCGGGAGGCAGCAGTGGCGGAGTTGACTGCCAAGCGTCAGGAGCTGCGAAGAGCTCATCTCCTCCAAAAGGCGGGCATAGAGTCCGGAGAGGAAATTAGCACGGATGCATATAGACGGAGGGCAACTCAAAAAGCCGAGGAAAGGAAGCTCCAGTACGACATAAGGCGGTGCCAGCAAACCTGCGAGTCATTGGATCTGAAAGCAGGAATTGCAGAACCAGATCTGGAATTCTTTTGGCCACCCAAGCCAAAGGAAGAGGATGAAACCGAAGACGAAGCTGAGGAAGAGCAGCCGGAGGAGGAGGAGCCAGTCAAAGAGGAACCATATACCGCATCTGAGCAGCTGGAACTGCTAACCGGCTATTTGCGCACAGGCTACTGCTTTTGTTACTGGTGCGGAACGCACTACGAGGGCTCCGATGATCTGGACTCCAACTGTCCAGGCGTCTGCCGTGACGATCACTAGTTCCGAATTGTACGAATAACATAGATTAGTTACACTTAAGTACACAAATTCTCGGCAGGTTTACAAGTATTTTACAATAATACGAAGTCAAAAAACAGTTAGGGGGCTATCGGGTTCAATAAAATGCCTTTAGGCAAGCTGGAATCCAGTGAGTGGGCTACGGTGAGATCCAAGTGGGCGGAGCTACAAGCGACCCTCCAGCTTCTGTATTAAGTCGTGGGTGCGTTCGATGACGCTGAAGATGAACGGCCGCTCCATGGGATCGGTGCGCAGCATGTAGTTTATCAAGTCACCCATGTCCTATGGATGTTTATGGAATAAGTTAAAAACTGCTCGAGATGTTGGAAGGCAACCGATCCTTACCTCGGTGTAGATGGAATCCTCAGGAATGTTCACATTGCCGCTGAGCACGGCCAAAGCCACGCTGTCTCCGCGCTCGTAAATGGGATCGAAAGGCGAGTTGAAGTAGCACATTGCGTACAGCACGCAGCCAAGGCTCTGGAATGGGAACCGGAACCACATTAGCCCTGCAACTTGGTTTCACCAATCAAGGACATTTCTCACCCAAATGTCCGTCCGCTCGTCGATGGTGCAGTACGTCTTGACCGTGAACAGTTCGGGAGCCCGGTACACTATCGAGCTTCGCTCCTCGGCCTCGTCCTGGAGTCGCTGCGCATCTGACTGCCCGACAATCTGCAGGCGAGCCTCCGTCATGGAGCCAAGATCCACTATAATCGGTTCAAACGAGTCCGAGAGACAGATGTTGGCTGTCTTTAAATCTCGATGGGCGAGAGGAACCGGCTTGGCCTCGTGAATGGCCTTGAGGCCTTCGCAGATTCCGAGAAAGATCTGCAGGATCTGGGCTTCGGGCATGTGGTCCTGCTTTCGCGCCCGCAACTGTAGGTGGTCCGCTAAAGCGCCATGCTTGTAGTAGGGCAGCACGATGTACAGCGTGCTCGTCGTGTTGATGACGATGTCCGCCTGCCCCTTCAGCTCGTAATCCACCACCCGGATGACGTTCTCCGAGTCGATCCTGCGACAGTTTTCGATCTCGCGCAAAGCGATGTTCTGGTCGTCGATGCTGTGGCAGGTGATGCGCTTTATCGCGTAGCTCCGTCGAGTGGTGGCATTTTCCCCAAGGTCGATCAGACTGAAGCCCCTGCCCACACAGACACCGAGAGATTAGATACTTCCGAGGAGATAGTGGTCTTGGTTTACAAACCCTTGCGCCAGCCTGTCGCGGATTGTGTAGCGGGAACCGTTGATGTTCAGCGTCTCCTTGCGGCAAAAGCAGCCGCGCTTCATGATCAGCGTCCAGCCGAGGCTCTGCATTTTGTTCTATTAAGCTACGGACGTTTAACTTTAAGCCTAACAACTAGTTTAATTCATGTACAAAACCTAAATAGAAAACAGAAAGCGGAACTGCAAGGTTTATGCGGTGGAAAAGTGTGGATAAGCAGCATTTAAGAAGTTCACGAGGTTGTTAAATGTGTTTGGGTGAATTTTACTTTTATTGCTCTATATTTTTTAATAAAATATTTACTATGCTCTTTTAGAATGCCAGTTAAGTGGTTTTTCACATTCAAATGGTATTAGATAGATTTACAAAATATGCAAAGTTATTAAATCGTGATAACTTAACCGTATAAACGCAGATTTACATTCGCGCTATACAGCTGATTTAAAGACAGGGCTGTTGAGAATGCCATGTGGCTGTCGGCGTTGCCACCTGGTAGCAAATGGTTCCTCGATTGCGGATTGCTGCGGGTGGATTTCCAGCGATTCTTTCAATTTAATCAATGACAACCCCGGAGGATGAGGCGTGGCAGGATCTCGTTGGCATCAGCGCCGATCCGCCGGACAGACGCGACAAGTGCGAGCAGTGCAAGTGAGTGGTAAAGAGGGGAATCCTGACTTCTAGCCCAAACTCACTCATGATGAAATCCTTCTTAGACGGCCTGCTGTCGTTTGCTGGTGTCCTGCTCTACCGCACCCACCAGAGGCGGTAGCCTCGCAAATTGTGATCCTCCAGCACCCAGCCGAGGAGAAGCGCTCCCTGCGCACAGCTTTGATGCTCCAGCTGGGCCTGGAGCCAGGAAAATGCGTGGTTTACAAGGGAAAGCGGTTTCCCAACAAAAACCATGGCGACCTGCAGAGGATTTTGGACTCGCCGCAGACGCTGCTCCTTTATCCCAGCAAGGATTCTGTGCCCCTGGAGGAGGTAGATCGCAGCGGCGGCCCCTACACTCTGCTTCTCATAGACGGCACCTGGCCGCAGGCCAAGGCCATTTACGCCAGCAGTCCTGCTCTACACCGCCTGCGACAGGTTAAACTCATTGCCGTGGGCATCAGTGACTACATCATTCGAACTCAGCCCACGGAGGGCTGCCTGAGCACGCTGGAAACCGCTGCCCAGTGCCTGGCCGTGCTCGAGGCCCGTCCCGAGCTGCGGCAAACGCTCGTGCGGCCCTTGCACACGCTGTGCAAGTACCAACTAGACAATGGGGCGGTCGAGCACCAGTCCAAGGAGTTCCTGATGAAGAACAACCAATACCCCAAACCCATCGGCAAGCGGCTAAGCCGCCTGCTCAACTACAGCAACACCGTCTGTGGTGGTGGTCTCGGCAAGGAGCAGGACACGTGATAAGAGGAGCATTTAAACGCTGGAGAATAAGTGGGTGCTGTTTATATCAAACTCTGTGAACGGCCGTAGCAATATATAGTTTTGTAACTCGATTAATAGTAATTCTGCACTGGAAAGTCCAATATCTGCTCAAACTATGGGTTTATTACGGGCATCCGTTAGGGCTCTGGTGAAGACGCACTTGACGATGGCGTAGCCGCGCTCGCAGGTATTCTCGTTGTCCTCTAGGGTGTAGAGATTCAAGATTTTTTTGCTTGCTGGTTAACCTTTTTGTTTCATTGACTTACTGCCTTCATTCTCGCAGACCTCGATGGAATCACCTGTGGCTGGCCAGACATACTTTCGTATCAGGTCCGTATTAAGCTTGTAGTCCGTCATCAAATTCGATTTTTCGAAGAAGCAGTGGAAATAACACTGCAGTAGATCATTAGGATTTTAGGAACTATAGTATATATATAACGAAAGGACCTTGAATCATACTGACCATGCTGGTTTTATCGTTCTCATCTGGCAAATCTGCTGTGCTATTGAACTGCAAAACATTAGCTGAAAGGAGTCAATTAATTTAGATCTTGTTTTACCCCTCCGTGACCTCCGTGACTCACTCATCGGAGTTATGAAACTGGCATTGCAAATTCGATTGACCTCGTCAAAATCAACATAATCTGGCTCCCTGGGAGCTTGGGTGGTGGTGGATATATCATCCAAATCGCCATCGAAACTATCGTAGTTTATGATGAATATATCGCCATTATCCTTGGCTTGATCTTGAAGAGCCGTCCCGGAACTCAGGCCCAAGCTCAGTAGAGCAAATATTTTAAATAATGCGGAAAACATTTTGATCTAACTCAATGTTACTCCGGATTTGGTTGCTCCCTTTTATAGCAAAGCTCTAGCTAATATTCAAATTTGCTCCGATCATGCAATCCACACGAATAATTTTTAATGGAATTGAGTGCAAACAAATACATTACGGACAAAAGAAAATTGTTTGGCGCAGATTGGACTTTTAATAATAATTTAACCGAGTAAACAAATGTTGTGCAACCTCCCACTTACCGTACGGAACCAAATTCTCATCCGCACAGGCCACCCGAGCCGTGTAAAACATTTGGTGCATTTGCTTCTGTACATCTGGATCGTCGGGAACCACATCCTGGCCAGCCACCAAAATCAGGGTGAGAACTCCAGCCACAACAACAGAACGAAACATTGTCGAAACTCTCTGGCTCTCTGACTGAATTTGGGCAGCCTATATATACAGCTGCCTAGGGAGCAGGGAGCATGTGCTAAATGCCGTCAGATTTACAAGGTAGTTAAGTAGTTAAACTAAATAGTTGCACTTTAATCGAACAATAAATACATGCAATATACGCGTATACAGGCCATCATTCATCCGTGGGATTGCAAATGAACGATAAACGAAATTTACATTGTCAATGGGCAAACAAGAAATACAAAAGTTTAAATATAGTTTTTTTTAAAAGAGCTAACACAATTTACATATTCCATTGGTCTAAAATTACAAGGTTTAAGTGTAGGCTATAAAAAGTAAATTACAAAGTGCTCATAAATACAAATTCATACAGACGCATTAACTTAGAACCAGATTTAGTTTTGGTTTTGTTCTTTCAAAAATATTAATTCGTGGAAAAATACAAAAAAAAAAAATGGAAAATAATATCAAATAAGAAATTGTCAATTAATTATAAAAAAACATAATTTTTCTTTTTTAAATGTTAAGTTAATGTCATTTCAGAAATATTTGAATAAGAAAAATGTCATGTCTAATCTAATTTCACATATATTTAAATAAAGATGTACTTTTCAGTTCAAAAAAACCTACTCGAATCGAAATCTGAGTTGAATATATCGAATACTCTTTAGAATAATGAAATTTAAATTTGTTCTATGAAAACTCAGTTAAAGTGTAAATTTCAAAATAGTATAATTAAGTTTCGATTAGAGTTATAATCAATTTTATGTCCGGATAAACACTTAGCAATAACTTTTTATACTCAACAAATGAGAACATCGATTGTATTTTTATAGGGTTTCTGTGGCTGGATTAAAGTAGTCTGTTGGTTCACCTATCGAGAGAGCATTAGTGGAGATTGCGCAACGCGGTGTGCTTAGAGTGAGGAGCCTTCATCTGGGTTTCGGTTAGTCGGGCCAATTGCGGAAAGGTATAGTTTTGGATCTGAGGGGCCTTAAAAGTAATTTCGCTTAAATTTTTACTCGCTGCAGTTTTCGCCTTTTGATTCTGATTAAATTACTCTATGCAACGTCCACGCCGCATCCACTCGTCAGACCTTGGCGCCCCAGGCCCGCTTCAGAAGATAAGCCCCCTTCTCGGCGATCATCACGGCGGGGGCGTGCGTGTTGCCCGCCGTCACCTTGGGCATGATGCTGGTGTCCATGACGCGCAGTCCCCGGATGCCGTGCACCCTGAGCTCGTGGTTGACCACGGCCATGGGGTCCTGGCTGGGGCCCATCTTGCAGGAGCCGGCCTGGTGGTTCTCCGGGCCCGTGTTCTGCCGCACCGCGCACTCCCAGTAGGCGTCGCTACCGAAGGCGGGCGCCTCGCAGCCCTTGACCACCGTCTTGTCCAGCCGCATGCCATACTGCTTCAGCGGCGAGGTCTGCGACAGCCGGATGGCGAACTTGATGCCCTCCACCAGGGTCTTAACGTCGCGCTCGTCGGTCAGGTAATTGGCGAAGATGCGCGGCGGGTCCAGGGGATCGGCCGAGCGCAGGCCGATGTAGCCCCGGGATCGGGGATTCAGCACAGCCGGGAATATCTGGATGGCCCGCGAGTTGTTGGACAGCAGCTCGCCCACCTGGCCCGTGCGGGCACAGCTGGCCAGATAACCGCCGAAGTAGAGCTGCAGATCGGGAAGATTTGGTCGCTCCGACCAGCGGGTGGCCAGCTTGGCGGTCACGTCAGAGATGCCCGTGCCCGACATCAGTCCATCCCGGAACAGCAGATACTCCATGGCCGTGGCCCAGTTGAGGGGTGCCGTGTCCGCATCGTCGATGAAGAAGTTGGTGAAGTAGGCCACGTGGTTGTGCAGGTTCTTGCCCACTCCCGGCAAGTTGTGCACGGAGCGCACGTTCACCTGCTGCAGCTCGTCCTTGGGCCCAACGCCACTCAGCAGCAGGATTTGGGGGGAGTTCACGGCTCCGGCACTCAGAACCACCTCTTTCTTCACTTGGATCTTTCGCATGCTGCCAAACTGGTCGCTGACCTCCACGCCCAGCACGTTCTTGGTGTGCTGGTGGATGAGGATCTTGGTCACCGTGGTGTTCAGCAGGATGTGCAGGTTGGTGCGCATGCGTGCCGGCCGCAGGAAGGCCCTAGCCGAGCTATACCGGATGCCATTGCGAGCCGTCATCTGGGCGATCATGAAGCCCGTGGAGTTCTGGCCATTAAGATCCTGCACGGAGAAGCCCAGCTCCTCGCCGGCCTTGAGAATGGCGTAGGAAAGGGGGGGATTGTAGGGGAACTTTCCGACTGGCATCATGCCACCCTTGGCATGGTATTCCGCACCCACGGCGTCCAGCTCCATGTTGTCCTCGGACTTCTTGAAGAAGGGCAGCACGTCGTTGTAGGCCCAGCCGGGATTTCCCTGCGCTGCCCAATCGTCATAGTCCTCGCGGTTGCCGCGGATGTACATCATGCCGTTCATCACCGAGGTGCCGCCGAGCACCTTGCCACGTGGCCAGTAGCATCGCTGCTCCATCGACGAGAGGCAGGCCATTCGCTCGGGCTCCGTGTTGTAGCGGTAGTCGATGTCGCTCCCGATGAAGTTGAGGAACATGGAGGGAATCTGGGCACCCACGGGTTCATCGCCGCCTGAAAGGAAAGAAGAAGGAAATTATTGGAGAAGTGTCCAAGTAAAAACTATAAATATCAATATTAATATTTATTTATTATATAAGTTTAAAGAAGTAATGTAATCTTTGTAATATAGCAATAACATTATTTCCTATGACTAATTTACGATTAAGTTTAACTTAATTATTTTTAATGTATTCCTATTTACATGTAAACATATATGTATATACATATTTAGTCCATCTGTCGATTGCTATGTAAACTAGTCTTTGAATTTTAAAGCTATCGGGCTGAGTCGGAAGAATAAAACACATACCTCCCATCGGATTGATAGGGAAATGGGACATAACTCGAAAGTTTTATAGATAATTAATTGCTTTCAACTTTAAATTCAACTTTAACCAATCATATAAATTTCATAAAAATCGGAGCACTGTGGACGGAGGATAAAATAGGGCAATGAGCAAAGCTCAGTTGTATTTAATGATAATATATTAATTCTGTGACATATATTACTTTAAATAAAAATAAAATCCGGTTGAATAGATTTCAAAATTTGATTCACTATGCTTAAGAGCAATTGAATAGTAATGGTAATCCAAGGCTTGGACCGCCATTAAACTACCATTAATAAACTAGCATTTATTTAAATATCACCAAAATTCATAAATAATATTAAATATGCAATAATGTTTTATAACAAAATTGAGCCTACGCTTCGGCTATTAAGTTATAGGCAGCTCCTAAGCAACCAACAAAATCCGCACAACTGATCGTAAAATTTGGTTAATAGCCACTAACTGGCCATTAAGAAACGATTCGAAGACTCAACCTTCAGCTCTTGGGTGGGAGCTCAATTGGGGTTTGGGACATCTTAGGCACGCTTTTGCTTAACCCATGGCAATCTATTGTAATTAGTATATTGGTTCAATCAGCGTTCTAGAATTTCCGTTGTGCTGAGCCCACGACTCGAGTTAATTAAATCGATTCAAGTGGAATCTCTGATTGCCGAGCTCAGCGTGGGAGCCAAAACGAATGTTACCGCCAAATCCTGAAGTAATAACTTAACTTGGTATTTCAACAAAAGGAGGTTTAGGCAAAATAGCCAAACATTTAAGAGAGAGAGAGGAGAAATACCGGCTCTGATTGATTAAATACAATCGTTGTACGAGTATATGTATGTTTCCCATATTGTTTATAACTTGTTCTCCAACAACATTTAACATACTCGTATGCTTGTGCGATTCTTGCTGTTTACGCTTTAAAATAAGAGAAAACAATTAACACCAGGCTATCGCATTCTAATTAGCTTAGAGTCGAAGCCAAAGCAAATAAACAAGCTGCAGACGTTGTTGAGTTCATAAATCAGCCAAGAACAAATGCATGACTGTGACTGTGACACATCATTTGCGGCATCCCGAGCAAAAAAAATGTATAATAACTCTGATTAGAGTACAAGATCAAGTTAAAGTTATGATTTAGAACACGTGCTGATTGCTGGGCGGAAAGTGGAGACATTAACCCGCTGGGAGGTCACTCCTGGGGTCAGGGTACCAGGCACAAAGTTCTCGCATTCGTCTGTAATCCAAGACATCTTTTATTTTTTCCGGCATGCCTTTGGCATTGACCAAATTTTGACGAGCTGCATGTCTAATGTCAGGCAAATAGTCTGCGGCTTGGTCGCAACAAAAGGCACTTAAGTCGGGGAGCTATCTGCTCATTCTTATGATATATAATAAGCCAGGTAATGGCCACGGCTAATTGCACTCCAGGCTCCGGCATTGTTGGGTAATTGACACCAACGCATTAACAGCTCTGCCTCTGTGTCTCTTGCGCGGCTCTCGTCTCGTAATTTGTATAATTAGTGACAAGGCGTAAATATTGTCACAGAGCAATTACAATTACAATTACTTTGCGCAAAAATCGAAATGCGCCGATGAGACCCACAAAGCAAGCCAAGCAGAGCCGATGTGGCACTTTTAATGGAGTCATTAGAATGCTTTCCCAGCTTTGAAGATAGCCAAGTGATTTCCCAGACACTCGGAGGGCTAATAAAGACATTAGTAGCAAATGGGTAATGCTATGATTAATGATGCATTTTTTAAAGCTCTAGGGAAATTAAGAGATTTTGTCTGTAAGCGAGTACTGATTGAATATCGAAACTCTATATATTTTAGCTACTTGAATTTGGAATTGAAACATTCTACTTTGATATATTTATTGCAAACTCAATTAAACCTACATGCTTTGAATATATACTTCATAAATATTCATAAATTAGCCAGAGTGCTGAAAGTTCATACTGATATTTTAAATAAAATCAAATTAAACGACCAAAATCGATTTGAATATAAATTTAAAATTGCATTATCCGCACTCCGATTTATAAATTATGCGGTGCTAAAAAGCCTCTTAGGCAAAGTTTGCCGCATATTCACGCCTAATTAAGTCAGAGTGAATGCACTGCATTGAATATCGACGGTGCAAAGCAGATATGAATATGAATGTGAATGTGAATGTGAATGTGTACAAGGCACCCACACACTGGCTCTCGGAGATTCACGTGTTGTTCATGCCTCGTAATTCATTCATAAAAAAAGGCTGTGAACAACAATAATCCAATGCAAAAAATGAAGTCAAGCGGAACGAAGAAAATATCTTCGGGCTTGAAAGCGGGTTCGAAGCAAAGCGAAGCTAAATCCTATATAGAGATACGATATTTGCATGGATTGCTTAGATTGCCCAGATTGTCCGGATTGCCTTCGGGCCGAGGTGGCAGCTCGTTTAGTTTACATAATGCTCGTGGCAGTTGCGGTTGCTTCTTTGCCGCAGTGTTGCCCAAGTGGCATTAGTGTTGCTGCCGCTGCTGCTGCCGCTGCTGCTGCTGCTGCTATTGTTGCAGTTGATGCCGCTGTTAAGCTTCAATTACTTCTAAACAAATGCCACATAACGTGCCTCTAATTGCCCGTGAGCGTCGTGAGTTGGCCAAGTTGCCAGCAACATGTTGCTCGGGTAACTCGCTGCACTCCACCACCAACTTACCGGCTTCGATCAGCAACACCTTCCACTGGGGCACCTCCGAGAGACGCGAGGCAACCACTGAGCCCGCTGAGCCGCCGCCAATGACAATGAAATCGTACTCGTAGTCCGGCTCGGATCGAAACTGCAATAAACATGGGTAAAATGGAAAATGGAAAATACAAGTAAAACTCAGAACTCAAATGAAATTAAATGCCAACCTACCCGAGAGCTAGCTCGTCCGCAGGGGTCCTCCAGGTCGCACTGGGAGCGGATGAAGACCTCCAGCAAGCCCATGAAGAGCATGAAGGCGCTGCCGCCGCATGTGGAGGCGAGGGTGGGTCCTGTTGGCACGCCCACCAAACAGTCGCAGGCTGAGGAGCTGGCGGACATGTTGAAGGTCTGAAAGATTAAGGAAAAACAAAAGACTTAAGACACGAACTTCTAAATTGGTGCAATAAATGCAAAGAAACAAAAGACTTAGAAAACGAACTTTGCCAAATGATTGGTTAATCAAAGTACAATTTTATAATGTGTGTAATGGCAAATAATTAAAACTAAATATATTGAACTTGGACATTATAGCAATTAAAGTTTGTCTTTGCTTGGATTTTAATAAAACTAATTACTAAGATATAGTTAGTATTTAAAGACTTCGAACACGAACGTTTTATTTAGAGAAAACAAACTAAGTAGAATGGGATTTGTCAATAATTTGTGTAATTATCTATTTGTTCATTTAGTTCTGTGTTTATTCGTTTGCAGTTGATGAAACATGAAGCCAGAGGGCAAAATCATACAATTTTGAAACCCACAACTTGAACTTCTGTTTAACCTTGCCGCCGACTGAGACAAAGACCACAAATTATCAAAATAATGCTCCAGCAACAGCACTGTAATTAATAAGAGTACCCACCGAGACAATGGGCGTCGTCGCAGACATCGGTTTCAATGCACACCGAAAAAAAACGGCCGAAACAAAACCCAGATGAAATTGAAATCAAAAAAAGATACTTTTTATATCTTGGCCATTTGGCAAACAAACGGCAACTGCCGCCAGCATTGGCAATTACCGAAAGGCCAAACAGACAGACAGAAGTCATAGCTCATCATCTGCGAGCTCGGCTTTTGTTCCGACGGCTTCTGCTGCATAGTTTCACATGACCTTAGCCCCAAGCAGCCAAAAATGCCTGGCTGGCTGGCTTCTCTTTTTCTTTTTATTTTTCTTTCCTATTTGAAATTTCGAAATCAGCATTTGCTCTGTGCCTAAAACAGAAGCACTGAGTCTGCCGCGAATTGAGTGAATTGAGGTAGCCAGCGCCGATTGAGTAATGTGCATTATAATTGTGTCATTTGTGGGTTTTCTTTTCGTCTGGTGGTGGATCCGAGCGAACTTTGGGGAGCCACAACTTGATCCGCTTTAAGCTCCTTTTGGGTCTCAGAAATATGTTAATTGCTCCTCAATAACATTGCTTTTCACACTCCTTTTCGGGGAGGTAATTAGCGATTCAAATCAAACCGAACCCATCCCCGCATTCAGTGCATTTTTGGAAGATGCTGACAACGTTTTTGACCTCAATCAACTCGAACAGCTTGAGGCAATCAAATTGCAATTTGTAGCCAGCCAAAAACAGAAAGCAGAAAAAACCAAAAACCAAGCCAAAACTTAATTGAAACTGAAACCGAAACCGAAACTGAAACTGAAACAAGAGAATCACCTAAGCAGAGATCGAGAAGATCGAGCAATTGTTACAGTTCGTCTGTTTTTGGGTGCCACAATGGTGCTCGCATCTGACATTTGGAACACGATTTTTCATTCGTTTCAATTGCCTTTCGCAGTCTTTCGCTTTTAAAGTTGAAGGATGCCCCGAAAGTGAGGCACAGCCGAAAAGCCACTCAAAACAAACTAGAAGAACGTACGCAACTGAGGCGAGCATGGAAAACTGAAAAGATTGGCGGCTGACCTCGCAGCCAGTTTTCCAGCAGGCTCGTAAAGCTGGCCCGAACCACACGAGTTGCAACAGGCGAACTTCAAACGCCGAGGAAAACGCGTGCAAAAGTCGTGCAGCAATCAGAAAATTAAAAGTTGTTCGGGACAACTTTTGTGGACCACTTCTGAGTGGAGTGGAGCGAAGTGGATGCATGGAGATTTGTGTGAAAATCCAGCGGATACGCATATCTGGAAATGGGATACAATTTAGTTTGATTGGCTTACGGATCAAAAAAGGGGGAATATATTCAGTGTTTTACATTATTTATTCTGTTCCGAGTTATGAAGATAAATTGGGAGTATTATCTGCAGCGAATGGTAAAAGTTTAGGATATGGCTTATCTTTGAAAATATCACAAAATTCGATCAGACAAGATTGTGAATTAAGTAAGGAAAATATATAACCTCAAGGTGCTGTTGGAAAATTATTACTTTTCATTTTATATTTTGCCTGCTTGTTTGTTATGTTTTTAATTACTCAATTAATGAGCGACAATTTTTTATGCTTCCTCTCGGCGCTGCGTATGCGTAATTTTCCTCGCCAATATTATCTATGGAGTTGCCATAATTACACCCTGTTTTTTTTTTGTTAATTAACAACTTTATCGGATAAGGAGTGCAGTGAAGCGATCCGGGTGTCGATTATAACCGAGTCGAGTTGCGGTCTGCACTCGCACGATAACTTCATTGATATTGCTTGGCATTGTCTTCATTGCTAGCGCTGCATTTGAAGGTTTCTTTGAGCTGTCAGTCACTCAAACAGGCAGCCAGTCAGTCAGTCAGTTAGTCAGTCAGTCATTCAATCAGGTAGTCAGTCAGTCCGTCCGTCCTACCAACTCGTGCTCATTGGTGTGAACAATACCGCAGATAGAGACAAGCCCGCAACTTGGTTTCGGGCCTTGTTATATGGTTATCTTGTTGAAGCTTCTGCTGCTGCTGCTGCCATATGTTTAGGCATAGTTTTTCGGGTGATTTTTAATGTGGGAACTCCGCATTTATTAGAATAATAATCATAAAGCACTGCAATTTATGCGTGCTACTGCTACAAAGGCGCCAGATAAAGCCATGTGAATGTGAGTGAGTGAGTTGTGCAAGGTTGCATTTGATCAGATCTGGTCTTGGTCAGAAGATTCGAGTCAATCGAGCTAAAAACTTTCCCAGGGATTCAGAGATTGTCAATCAGCTCGTCAAGCCGAGAGCCGATAAAAATATAACATAGTTTTCACACCGATTCGAAGTTAATTCGAGTCACCGATTTCCAACTTCCCCGGCCGGTTGAAAAACCCGCATAATAAGCAGCTAAAAACTATAACAAATTTAATGCTTAACACATTGCGCGGCAAATTGAAGTCATTAATTTGGCCAATGGACCCCCGACAACGAACTGGAACGGGTTTGATTTGATTTCGCGCTTTAACTTCTTTCTCAAAATTAACAACTAACGGTTAGTGCGATAAAGAGAATCCAAAATCGAGATACACATGAAATAAAAACCGAGCCATTGAGTTTGAGTTTTGCATTAAGGCGTCGAATTGACAGGCGGCAGCCAGCTGGCAAGGTGTACGAATAACTCAAAGAAAAGAAAACCCATAAAGCCAGCTAAATAGATTTTGGAAAAGTTCATAAATAAAGCCAGGCAACCCGCGTATCTCCGGTGCGGGGCCATAAATTAACACCGGCCTGCTGGGGATAACGAGCCGGCAAAAGCAAATATTGCCCCCTTTGGATCCTCGCTCGCGTATATTACGCAGCCATCTCTCGCGGCTCTGGCCATTAGAAATTGGCCAAGAAATCAACGAGTGTGGCAAACTAAAGCAACTGGAACTGGAACTGGGACTGGGGCCAAAGCTGGAGCTGGCAACCTGCGACTGCAACTGCAATGGCAACTGGCAACTGGCGGCAATTGCATTTGCAGCAAAACTAGAGGAAACTGCCGCGCAATGTCTGGCCAACTTGGCCAATGTCTGACTCAAAGTCTGAGTGGCCGCTGTTGCTGCCTGTTGCAGGTCCCATGGCTCTTTGGCCATCTCTTGACTTCCTATTTTCACTTTCATTCGTCATGCGCGTGGCGGCAAATAGAAATGCAACAACACACCAACAACCAACGGCAGAAACTGCGATACGAAAAAAAATCTACTGCCAGAGTGCAAATCCACTTTGGCCTCCGCTTGCCTTTTATTTCTATACCCTTCCAAAAGGGAAAGAATAATGTTTCCAAGGAAGTACATTTAATAAGGCCCAAATATTGGTTCAATACATTGTTTTGTACATAAATGATATTGAAAACTAACTCTGCAAACATTTTTATTTCGGTGGAATTCTGGTCTATAAAGAAAAGGAACTAGAAATGTCTTTGCAGATAAAAAAACTATTTTCGGACTATGTTTCCTTTTTTCTTCTTAGAAATCAACTATTGAAAAAATAATATTATTAAGTATTTTGATTATTTAAGTAATAAATAAATTAAGATCATTTGGGCCAAATCAAGCTGTAAGGGTATATGCACTTTTATTATGCAAAAACCAATCCTTCCCCCCATTTATTTTGTACATGTTTCTTGTTACTTTTGCGTAGTTTTTGTTGAATGTTGGGTTTCTTTGCCTCTGCCTCAGTAACTTGTCAACGCGGCGGCATCAACAATGTGCGAATGTTTTGTGTGAGAATTTGTTGGTGCTGTTGTTGTTTTTCCACCTTGTCATGCATCATCACGTAATTGTTTAAATGTTAGTAGCAATATTTAGTTAAAGCACTTCTCCCGTCAACTGTTTGACGTATTTTCTTAGTAAAAGATTCAAAGCTAAATAACTACCCTAGGATGCATCAAAGGGGGATTTCCTTTTGGAATTCCTCCCTATTGGCCCAGCAACAGCTGCTAGTCAAAGTCAAAGTCTCATCAATATTGATTAAAATCTCTTAAGCCAAGGAACAATAAATCCGGCCAGTAATTGCATTTTTATTTGTTTGCTGTTGTTTATTATTTCCAGAGAATTGCACAGTACATATAATTTATTGAGATGGCATTGGCCGGCACGACTTTCGACGGCGAGCGGGAATACCGTCGAACAACGATTTACATTTTCAATTTTGTTCAATTTTAATAGAAAGTTGAAGAAAAGTGTTTTACATAATTTATTTAAATTTGGGCCGGCCATCGTTGCACGAACTACGTGATTGAATATTTTCAACATTTTGGTGCATTTCGCCGGGCGAAATGTTGCAAGTGCTGCAACCGCATGCAATACCCTTGGAGTTGCCAATTACGTGGCGGCACTGCCACACAATTAGGCTCCGAGTGAAATTCTGCAATTGCGCCGCGCATCATTCCGGCGATTGTCAAAGACCCCAGATGAGAGTTGAGCCGGGCTCTGTGCCTTGATTGATCGCTGGTTACGTGCTGGATAAGGCAAAAAGCAGCAGCAGCGACATCGGATGCAACAACACCAGCAAAAACCAGCATCCACAGCTCTTTGGTGGCCCCCAAGGCGGATGCAAAAACTAGAAAAAAGGCCGAAAAAAAATGGGCAGCCCAGCACCGAACAACGTTGTTCAGGAGCTGCCTGTCAGCTCGGTTGCCATTTCAGGAGTTCGCTCTTGTGGCCCGCAGACAGCAACAACACTTTCGGTTTCATTACTAAATGAGTGAATTTGTTAACAGGGCTGTGCGGTAATTGATGTTTTGCCGGGATTTCTCACGCTTGTCGCTAGGATAATGTTTTTTGTGACGCCCAGAGGCCAGCGATTTTGGATAATCAGCTGAAGTTGGGAAATCCTCGTGCGGAGAAGAGATTGCAAAGGTCTCAGCTTGCAGATATCAGAGTTTCATCATTTTTGTAAACACATTGCCATATTTTGGCATTTGTGAAATAAGGATAGAAAGTTCTTCCGAACAAAGTTGCATTGATCATTTGTCAATAATTACTTGTGCATATTGTATAAAAGGAAATATTCTATTAATATATAAAAAGTTGGTATAAATGCATATATATATTTAATATATATGTGAAGATTTTATAATGTTAAAATTAGCTATTTATTATATGTGGTAGTTTAAATTGTAGAAATACTTTAAACATTTTAAGTTTTAGTATTCCATTTAGTGCTGGTACTTAAAATCTATCAAAAAGTCTTTTCCGATTATTTCACCCAAAATGCTAATCCCTCTTCTTGGGAAAAATCCCGCAATGTATTCAAAATTTGTCCCATTTCGGAGATTTTTGTCAGCTCACGCTCCGTGGCCGACTTGGCCTGGCAATGTGCCATAACGAATTGTAAACAAATGAAGCCGAGCCAAAGACCATTTAAATGGCAAATGGCAGAGGTACAAAGAAGGCAAGAGAGCGGTGAGGGGGGGCATTATGCTGCAGATCAATTCAAAGCTCGACGGAATGAATGAACGAATGCCAGAAGGCCCAAAATGGGAGCAGACAATCGCCAGGCCAAACCAAGCCAAGCCAAGCCAACAAACAAACAACCATCGATGTCTCTGAAGAGGCGCAACAAAAGCCAGGGCACAGCAATAGCAACAGGCGACTTTAAACTGTTAAACTGCTCTTTCCCCCATTTTGTGTCTCTTCTTGGATTCAACGGGTATCCCCAATGTGTGCGGCAACGAAATGTTGGCAGCAGATAAAGCGGCGACAGCACGCTCCCAAAACATGGAGACGTACAAATTTTTATCTGCCGCTGACATTTGAACATGACTCTAAGAAAATGTCCGGGACCCGTGTGCGAACAGTATTTGCTGTGGGGTCTTGATGTTGTTCAGATTTTGCCCAACTACAGAAAAGAAAGCTAAGCGTGGGTGTCATTCGGTCAAAGCACTCTGCTCCATGTTCACTTAATTCCGAAGCCCCCCGCTCCGCCCCGAGCCCTCCTAGATATGGATACCTCTTTTGCCCCCAATAAAAGTTGATGGATCATCGCCGCCTTCTTTTCTCTAATTTGCCCTGAACAATAAAAATAAGAGTACAGGAGGAAAACAAGCGAAATTAAAATGCCTTAAAATTAACTGCCAATTCGATATGCAAATAAAGAAACAATCTTTGGAAGCAGTCGAACTCTTTTTTAATGAGTTCATGCGTCAATATGAGAGCACGTTTGGGGTGATTTGATGTGATTTTTGATTTGCGGATTGTTTGGGAAGAGATGAGTTTCATTTTTGTAATGGTTTTTAGCCGGAATCTTCGGGTGAATATGTGCAATTTTCGGGTATTTGGGAATCACAATGGGATGCAATATGAGTAATATTGAAAATATTATTATTTTATAATTTATTCATTCTTTAGTTACGCGAATGATTCACTGGTTTTGGGGTTTTTGCTGTTTTGTTTTGGTTAAGATTAGTAATCACCTCTTCATTAAATAAAGTTAGTTATCTTCTTTGACTGCAATTTCCTGAGGTAATCAGCACATCGTTAATCCAGCATATACTCCAATTTATTTTATAATGTAAAAAATGAATGGTTTCCCCCGATATTCGACAAAGCTAGCTCCTAACGGATATTCCCATTCAATTCGGATGAAAACACGAATGGTACTCACCATAAAGTAAGTAGTTTATCTTCTACAATACGGCGGGTTTCCGCCGAAACAAGGTGGTGATGTGGATGGAGATGGGGATGGAGGTGGGGATGGGGGTGGCAGGCGAAACCGGGTTAATTTCCTATTACTATAATGGACGTTTAATGAACTGGCATCGTGAAACACTGTGGTTTGAGCACTTTTTCATTGGGACGAATAATGCACTGTGTAATTGAGCACAAATCGAACAGATTAGTGGTCAAATGGCAGACAATGGGTGACCGTTTTGATATGTGTGGAAAAGAAAAAGAAACCAGTAACTAAAATTAGAAACGTGTCTAGAGCGAAAATCGTGAGACATACATTGTTGTGGTGGCTAGCAAAACAAACGAATCGAATTGGAGCTGTTTGAAATGGTCTATTGCAAAAACAAAAACAACAACAAAAACAAAAAACAAAAATGTGCAACACAATTTATCGCCATGAGCCATCAGAAGACCAAACAGAGTTCCGTTTCTTGGGCTTATGACAATGGCAAATTTTCATTTCCAGCGGACTACCAAGCCCCCTTGACTGGCCAAATCTGGTTAGCTTCCTCAATGCCAAAAACAGTCTTGCGCGGATTTTCGGTTGTGAAAAACCGAAACCCCTCAAAATAAAAGAAATATCAACGGTTGCATCAACTTACGATTGCTGTTGTTGTCCAGTTGGTGTCCGGTTTCCTTTTGGAGCCTTCGCAATTGAATTAATAGTTTATTCCTTATTGACAATGCCTGCAGCAGCAAAATTGCCAAACCACCCGAAGATGAATCTTCAGCTTTGGCTTTAAATGGTTAACTTTCGGCGCTATTGCTCGAACACAAACACTCGGTGGAACAGTCAGTATGTAGTCACTGCCTTCTAGGGCTTGGCTGGTTACCCTGCGGAGCACTGCACTGAGGTGGTTTCTGAGGTTTTGTGAGGTTTCTGGGGCCTCGCAACTGGCTGGAACTGCACGCAGACGCAGAGATTTACCGACTCGCCTTCTGGCCGAAAGCGCGAGTCTTTTTAAACGCCGCAGCCTGGCGCGGAGCCCAACGAAGCTGAAGCTGAGCTTTGGGCGAGCTTGAAAGCTTCGACTTGACTTGTCTGCCCATATTCTGGGTGGCTTGTCTTGACTAAGTCTTTCGTTGGGTTTCTTAACGAAAGTGTTTGATTGAATTCCACATATTCTGGGTGGCTTGTCTTGGCTAAGTCTTTCGTTGGATTTCTTACCGAAAGAGTGAGGATTGTCTCTATATGTTCTGGGTGGCTTGTCTTGGCTAAGTTTTTCGTTGGGTTTCTCACCGAAAGAGTAAGATTTATCTTTACGTGTTCTGGGTGGCTTGTCTTCGCTAAGTCTTTCGTTGGATTTCTCTCCGAAAGAATGAGATTTATCTGTACATGTTCTGGGTGACAAGTCTCGGCTAATTAGTTCGTTGGATTTCTTAACGAAAGGGTTTAATTTAGTTCCATATTTTCTGGGTGACTTGTCTTGGCTAAATCTTTCTCTGGAGTTCTTAAAGCAAAAGATATGTTAATTTTTTTTTAATTATTGGGATGTTGTTAAAATTCAGTGTAGACATTCGTGACTCATGTCCTAGAAACAGTGTTGGGAAGCACTCGAACACTCCATCCCCTGTTCTTGGCCCGGACGTCACAGGTTCCTTCAACCACCGCTTCCACACGGGCCAGCGGCCCACACAAAAAGCCAAAAGCGGACTGGAGCGCAGGCGCAGGTTTAACGATTGGCAAGTGAAGTGAAGAAGTAAGGTACAACGGCTGCTGAACTGCGTTGTAGTATTTTGTTGTGCACAGCGCTGGCATTGGAAAATATATTTAAATTGTCGAAAATTAATTGTGAGGGTCTGCAAACACAAACGTAAGAATCTAGGATAAGCCTGGGCTGTGGTAGAGTGAAAGGAGTAGAAACCAACAAGCAGCCAAAGCAGAAAGTTGCGTTACTAGATGCTTTGATGCTGCAAAAAAGAAAACAGTAGACGGACAAAGAAAATTTGTGAAGTGGCTGATTGTTGTTAATGAATCTCGAAACTTTAAAAAATCAAGTTCATATTTTCTCGGGTTTTCCCCAAAAATATTGAACTTGGCTTTAAGAAGAAGAAAACCCAGCAATCTGCGAATGTGTGTGTGAGGCTTCGATGATTCATGCGACCCAGGCGAGCACCCCCTGCTCTTGTGTGTGTTTGTGAGTGTGTGCTTGGGTACTCATACGTATGTGTGTTCCCAAGTAATGCAAATAACAACAAAAGCAAACCGTCAGCATAATCTGAGCAGCAGCTGCTGCCCACGGAGAAGCCTCTAGCATACATTCGTGCGCAAAATCGATGTACGAACCTTTTCACGTGCCACGGAAAGTTGCAAACACTCAAAAAGACAGTTGCAAAACTTTTTCCCTTCCCCTCCCCCTCCCCAAGCGGTCTGTATAAATTTCGACTAATTGTTATTCCGCACAGCTACGAGTCACATCGAGAGGGAACGTGCTGAGAGAGCGGCCAAAGCCAAATCCATTAACAATGGCTGAAGAGTATATACCAGATGTTAGCGTCATGGACACAAGTAAGTAACATATTGCAGAACAACATCTGACCTCTGCGGCAGATCATTCCAATTAGCTCATTAGGAAGTTTCCCAAAATAAGCCGAGCAGTTCTTCAGAAACTTTCACCGAGGCACTGAATAATTAAATTGGTTACTATGCCTGGGGAATGCCGAATTCGTGTGTGATTTTTTTAATGGAATTCGTTTGGAGGTGTTATGTGTTCTTAAAGTACTCGTAATAATTGAGATTATGTTGGAGGCTGATATTTAATAACGTAAAAAGTTTACAAATAGATACAAAGAGGTTTTAGGACAAAGCCATCCTGCATCTGTAATTTGACTCGATGACTAATCACAGTGGCACAAGCTCCGTGTATTTTTCTGGGCATTATATTTATTATAATTTGTAGCATAAATCTTAAATAACACTTAAACCTATAGGGGCTTGGCTAATCTATGGATCCTTAAATAATTATGAACTTAACACTTGAATGCATTCAACTTATTGAACTTTTTAAAATTTATTTCGGAAAAATATTTATCAAAGAACTTTGAGGGTTTTAATACAAAATATAAATATAAATTCAAACCTTTTTGAAGACGTTATGTAAGATATTGATGTATATTATAATTTATTAAAGAAGAGAGTCTTAAAGCCTTATTGCCAATAATAAATATATATTGATCGATTGAATAAAATAGTTTTTTATTAGAGGCATAACAGAATCAATTTGCCTTTTAGGATACAATTTGCCGACCCCTTCCTAACCCCTTCTTCCTCTTGCTTTCTCACCCGCAGTTGTGCCCGCCATCCTGGGATTGACTGCGGCTGCGGTTCTGTCCTCGGTGGCCTGCATCTGCGCCAAGCAGATGCGCATCCGGAACAAGAAGCAGAACCAGCACGACGCCTCGTTCCCCTTCCAACCGACCCGACGTCCGACTGCAGTTCGATCGCCGAGCGGCCAGCCGCCGCACTACCTAAAGAAGTCACCCTCGCCCACGGGCGGCAAGCAGATGGGGCTCCTCTCGCCGATGCAGGATCAGTCCACGTCTCCGATGGCCCAGCCGAACACCAAGTACTGCGAGGAGGACGAGGCCTCCCAGCTGAATGCGGAGCAGCAGAACGGCAACCAGCTGACGGTGGTGGATGGGAACGGGATAAAGCAGTCGCTGCACAACCACCACCACCACTCGCCGGTGGAGACGATCGCCAATGGCAGCGTGACCATTACCCTGGACGACCAGGCGCTGACCAACGGAAAGGAGCTGATTGTGACCGATCAGTACGGAAAACTGGGCACCATTTACTTCAAGCTGCGCTTCCTGGCCGAGCGAAATGCGTTGATGGTCTCCATCATTCGTTGCCGGGGATTGCCTAGCAAGGGCGGTTCGGGCGGAACTGGCGACATCCCCACCGGAATGAACGGACGCACCCAGGCGGCCACGGATCCGTATGTGAAGCTGCAGCTCCTGCCCGACAAGCAGCACAAGGTCAAGACCCGCGTGGTGCGCAACACCCGGAACCCAGTGTACGACGAGGACTTCACCTTCTACGGACTGAACATGAACGATCTGCAGAACATGTCGCTGCACTTCGTCATCCTCAGCTTCGATCGGTACTCGCGCGACGATGTCATCGGGGAGGTGGTCTGCCCATTGTCCTCCATCGAGATCGGCGACATTTCCAAGGAGGCCCTGTCCATCAGCAAGGAGATCCAGCCACGCAGCCTGAAGATTCGCGCCCAGGGCAGGGGAGAGCTCCTCATCTCGCTCTGCTGGCAACCGGCTGCTGGTCGCCTCACCGTCGTCCTTCTGAAGGCCCGAAATCTACCGCGCATGGATGTGACTGGTCTGGCCGATCCCTATGTCAAGATATACCTTCTCTATAATGGCCAACGCATCGCCAAGAAGAAGACGCACGTGAAGAAGCGCACTCTGAGCCCCGTTTTCAATGAGAGTTTCGCTTTCGACATTCCCTCCGTTGAGGTGAGTCCCGATTTAGTAAATTTAATTTAAATGGGGTCTATAAAACTTGGAGATAAAATGTATTCTAAAGGGTGCAAGGAACGTCCTCTTAATATAATTTACATATTACATCACAAAAATAGTTGTACCTTTAAGTTACACGTAATTTGATCGAATACATTTTCCCGAGAGTTTGTAGATAGAAATCCCAGAGATTAATCAGATTGGTTTTGGTTAGGAATTTGCAAGAATAGTGGTGAAGGGAAAATTTAAAATATTGTAGTACAACCAGTATGCTATATTTTTTTTATTTACTTAGTTTTATTCTCGTTTTATTCTTGAATTATTACAATTTTAAAATTAAGTTTAAGGATAGACTTGTGCAAGGGTAATGACAGAATGCAAGGACTTCATCACCTTTTGAAAGTATTTCTATATTCCAATAAACCAAAATTTTAATGCACATTACTCCTTTTAGTGATTTATGGTAGGTTCTATTCTTTGTCTTTTTTTCTACGCAAACTAATATTTTAGTTTTAAATTTGCTATAACTCTAGTTTTAACTATAAGCAGACCTTTTTTTGTCTTTAATTGAAACAATACACACATAAATGTAATAACCATTGGGATAAACTAACATAGCTTCGGTATTTGTTAAGATAATTGATAATATAGATTATAGATGTCTGAAGAACAAGACCAAAAAAATGCATATGCTCTGAACTTAATTTTAGTTAAAAAGTTTGTAGTCCTGAAATATTGTAAATTCTGTAAGATGTGCCTAAACTCTAAATTATAAATACACATTTTTACGACATTCCAGGGCTCTGGCGCCAGTCTTGAGGGAGTTTCGTTGGAGCTGATGCTGCTCGACTGGGATCGGGTGACCAAGAACGAGGTACGTTAAATTTACGAATGACCTCTTAATTGAGAACTAACGGAGAGCTTGACATCCTTCGCAGGTCATTGGACGCCTGGAGCTTGGCGGACCCACCTCTAGCAGCACCGCCCTGAACCACTGGAACGAGGTGTGCAACTCGCCCCGCCGCCAGATTGCCGAGTGGCACAAGCTGAACGAGTAGGTGGCTGGTAGGTAGGAAGCACATGAAACCGCCTGGGCGCTGGCGCCGTTTTAGCGAAGGAACAGAAGCAGGAACCGGAATCGGAACCGGAAGCGGAACCAGAAGCGGAACCGGAAATGGAAACGGGAGTCGTACGGTTCATGAGTACGAGCTCGTTCCGTCTTTGATTTTTTGATTAGCCTTGGTATATAATTTAATTGAGTTTTTATGACTTCATTACATTTGCGTTGATCTGCATATGATTTTCGATATATCGCTGTGTTTGAATAATTGGTCTCCATTTTGGAGCGACACTTATGCGAGTCCCGAGCGGGAATGAAGTATATATTTACCAAGCAACCACACAGTAAATTAAATGTATTAGAAAATGTTTAGGAAGTAACAAAGTGCATGTAAGTGTAAGATAATTCAGAACCATCATAATATATATAAATGTTCAGAAATGCGTAAAGCAAAAATGCAAAAACCACAAATAACAACCTTAATTCGATTCTATTTTGCTGTATAGAACTCTTCGACTCTACGCTTTGTGTGACTTGAATCCCTTTGTATTATTTTTGAGTCGGAGAATCGACGTCCCATTTAATGTGCCCACCATAATGGAAAACAGAATTTTGTTTTCGGAACAAATGAAATGAAAATGATTAATCATGCATATGTATAAAATATTTACGAAGATAACTTGGTTCGCATTGTTTTTCAAACTCTTGTTTGATTGTAAAGTACTTAAATATATATCATGGAACAATTACACAGTTCCGTAATCCAGTGAGACCCATGCGGAAGCGATTTAAATGCTTTCCTGCTTGACACTTTATATGTACTCTTTAAAATACCCAAACTATCAATAAAAAAACAAAACGAAAACCAAATTGAATCTAGAGAAAACACGCAGCAGAATGCTTAGCACCAAGAAGCTACAAAACCACACAAAAATCAAAGGCAAGTCAAAAAAAACATTGATTCGGAGAGGAACAATTACCAAACACAAAACCATAATATAAGCAGCATAGTTCTCGTACGTGTAGAATCAAATACCAATAGCATACTGTAGAGCCTACGAAAACGAAACGAACTCACGAATAGCTCAAACTCTACTCCAAAGTGCATCTAGCGGCACTGTTCAGGACACAAAGGATACCCCAGGATAATGGAGGGAGGAGCTTAAAGCGAACACCGAAGCATTATCACTTACCGATACTGAGTGTACTGAATACAATTATAAACTGTCACAGATCTATCTATATAGAACTCAGACCGCTTCTACGTAATATTTTGTAACTGAATGCTAGAGCATTCGACTTCACCGAACAACTTCACAACTACATAACTACAGCCGTAAGATTATATATGTAGAAGCCTGCAAACACACACGAACTCCAAGGCATGGCGAATGCAACTTCAATCTGTGTCCAATCAAAACTTCAATTCGTCTAAAGGAATACAATAATTACGAGTAATTCGATTGCTAGGCAGGTATCAACCAATACATACGCGTTAGTTATTGCCACGGATCCCAAATTATATATATATATATGAGATGTGTACGATTCTACATTATATGTAAAAGTAATTATAAGCTACATCAAATGGTTAATTTCAGTAATAAAATATATATAATAAATTGGAGTGTGTATTTGCTTAAAGTTTTATGAGTATTATAGCTTAGCTAAAAAGTAAGTAATGCGCGGAGGGTGGGATCTCTTGGTAAGAACAATATTATATATTAGTTTCGCGGGAAACATATGTACGTGCATTACATTTTCTGATCTTTGTTTTCTTTTAATTAAATCGAAATAACATTAATTCCATTTTTTTCCAGTGGTTTCCTCAATTAAACACTGCAAGATTGCGTCCCGGTTGAAGGAGGCACCTTCTTCCCAGGGTTCGACTTGGTCTTGGACTGACCATCAGTTGAATTTTACTAAACTAACACTATTAGTGCAATGTTTTTTTGTTTAAGACTTGTGTTGGCCAAATAAATAAACAAATATTAAAATGATCCCTTGAAGTCCTTTTCCTTACTACATTCTCTTTTTATAAAATATTCACGAAGATTGTTTGTTCTTTTCTTAAGCAATCTTCAAAAAGTAAAATTAAACAAGTACAAATTTTAATGAAAGATCTTTGCAAAAAAAAAAACACTCCTTGAGCTTGTAAGTTGAATATTGTTATTAAGTTTCCCAGATCAGAATGTGGCACTGAAAGCAATCAAAAACTTTTGGAAGACCAGATATGCGTCGAAAAGGTTGATTGTTTTATCAAATTCTGAACGGACTCAAGCTAAATTCAAGATTTTTGGGATGGGAGTGATAAAACTAGGATTTAGGTTGGCTAATGAAGATGAAGAATCTATTCGAAATTGAAAGTGGTATTGACTTTAACTTTTACAAAGAATTTCGGCCAAAAATATACCCTAGTTTTTTGTAAACCATTAACAATAACAAAGGAAGGCCGATCGATAGATAGTTTGTATGGCAGCTACCGGATTTAGAGATCCCCTTTTGCACGTTCATGAAACCTGATCTAAAGTATCAATAATTTATCTTAAAAATGAAGAAGAAACAGACAGATCTACTTGATGACCGATAGATGAACTCGGCTGGTGATGCTGATCACGAATATGAGTATATGTGTACGCTAAATAGGGTCGGAGATTTCTCCTTCACTGCATTGCAAACTTGTGGTCTTAATTATTGAACCATCTGAAAGGGTATAAAAGCTATTAATATTTATATTCAGTAATATAATTATTTTATATGAAACTAGATGTTAATTCATTTTAAAGCATTTAAGCAAAATATATTCATATCTTTATTTCATAAACATCCCGATTTTAATTTAGTATGAGCGTTCCGGAGATGATTAAAAGTTCGATTGCTATGGGAATTGCCTAAACAGAGGGCAGACTGGAAAAACAGGCACAATGAAGTTGGAGCTCTTTTGGCATATACCACGTGTTCCCCGTCGGTTTCCGATGGTTGTGATGGCTCCGATGAAAGGTGAAAAAGTTGCAACCCCTTGGCTGGTAAGTTTCATCAAGCTGGAAAATTCGTCTGGTCCTCTGGAAGATTAGAATTCTTCGGATCCATTTCCTACCACGGCAATGCCGCAGTTCTCGACAAATCTCTTGGCAAATTAAGGTGCAATAAGAGACACATTTTTTTGACGAGGAAAATAACATTTCCGTCGACAAACAGAGGTTTTATTCGTAAGCCATGAGAGCCCCCAATGTGCCAATGTTTAATCTGAAATCACAGACCGCTCTAGGGGAGATGAGCATCTTCCGGCGCGGTCACTAACCTTAACATCTGCCCAACTACCATTCAGTCGCCGTTTCTGTTGGTTACTTCGAAGCGCTGCTTCCGAAACACGTTTATCAGAAGTGTGTGCACCATAGAGCCAGGGCTCTACTCCGTAGCCAAGGGTCATTGGAACAGTGACAGCTCTAATCCCCATGAGCCGGCATATGACATAAGCTGTACAACGTGTCCTTCGTACAAAATGTGACGTAAGATACGTTTCAGATACTTATTCTCAGGCGACTCTTTTAACGAAGTTAATTGAGCGCTGCGATGATTTTATGGGTTTTGCTATTTTGGTAAGTGCTTAACAAACTCCAATTTCAAAATTAATTTTAATTCAAATACGAGAAAATACTGAATTTCAAACTATTAAATTAACCTTGCAAATTATATTTTATTTAAATAATATTGGCCTCGGTTAAGAATAGTGTTTGTTTATATACTGAAAAGAAAACAATTTTTAATTTCATAAGAAGTAAGTTTTCATCAAAAATCATCATTCTAATGCGGGTATTTTCTATCACCGTAGAAACCGTAGAATTTATTTAATTACATTTCCATTAAATAAAAAAAAATTAATGATTTATCTTCACATACTTCGCCGCGAAGGTGTTCAAAAACTACTCTAACTAGAAAGGATAGTTGGATTCAGTTTGCATCTTGGAATATCCAAGCAGACCAAGTTACATAGATGTAAAGAACCGAAAGTTTAAAATCTTTTTAAGTCGCCTTTAATCCATATAAAAAGTTAATTCCCAGCAATTTATTAATTATCATTCAAACACTTCCCTTGACATCTTTAAGATACAGTGTTGTGTCATTTCATAGAAAACAATCATTTGTTTCCAACGTTTCTATGGCATTAATGTGTTGTGATGGGACCATTCCAATTTATAAATTGCCTTTATATCCTTAATAACTCAGAGACTAATTTAGATTAGTTTAGAAACAGGCAGACAGGCAGACAGACGGGCGAAAACCAGGCTAACATGGCTAAATAAAATAGGTTGGTGAGCTGATCAAGAATATGTACTATATACTAACATATGTAGTGAGTTTATCACTTTGTTAAAAACTTCTGGCAAGAAAGTATTACCCCAGGGTTATTATCAAAATAAATACTTCAAAATATTATTAATACAAGTTTACCCATCATCATCATTCAACATATCGTCCAGTTGATGCAGTTCCTGAAGTCCGGTGTTAAAGTGTCGAGCTGGTGGACTTCTTGAGGATTATAGATGGGGGATCTAGGATTATTCGATAGAGGTTCGGTATTGCAACAGAGCCTATAAACAAGCCATCAAATACGATATAAGGAAGACGCAGGCGAAGGGGAACATTTAATTCACTTTATTACGGGTTGAGTTCGTGGTTAATCGGAAATCAATTTACATCAACTGAGGGAACACACATCTACTATTGACAATTATATAAGTATGTATGCAGTTGGACGGGGTATTCAAAGTGCGATCAGAATCCGGAGCCATTTCGAGCACATCTCAGCCATTCAATCGTACTGCAAATAACTATGTATCTCAGCTCTCTGAATACCCCAAAAATGTATCTATTTAATGCGTGTCTGTCTGTGTTGTTCTGAGTTCATTTTGCTATTCACTTAACTGTAGGTATTTTGTTTTGTGTGTATTTTGTGTGTTCGTGTTTAGTTTTCGGTTTATCTTTACATTGAGATTGCATTCTGGAGTTAAACACTAGCTATGGGTTAGTTTAGATTTATTTTAAATTAGAATTACTTTATTTAATAATACATTACATTTGATGTTGTTATACTCGTATTACGTTTAGGTTTAGTTTCTGCCATTTAGTACGAAATTGTATAGGATACATTCGTTTGCTTAGTAACTGCGGTAAAAACGTTCTTTCAAAGGTTTGAGTTTCTTTCAAAGGTTTTCCTCCTTTCATATTGTATTCTTTTCTTTTGTTTTCTTTTAATTTTGATCACTTCAGTCTTTCCAAAAAGTAATACATCATATCTGCATGGGGCTGTTGGTTTCTATCTTTCCGTCTTTCCAAACTGTTTAAGTTTGGGTTTCAAAATAGTTTTCATCTATCGCATAGTTCCTTCATTAGTGGTAAACCCATTTGATTTTTTTTTGTAATTTTCTTGTGTTTTGTTCATGAGATTCTTCTATCATAAATGTCTGTATTTAATACGATACACCTAAAGAAACGTTTATGTGAAAATTTGCCTTGAAGTGTAAATTACTGTGGCCGATAAGTTGCTTTAAATTGATGTATATCTATGTACATATATCGGTTTAGTTAGTTTGCAGCTTGTCATTTCCACATTCCTATTTCCTATTGATTCAAGACTGCAAGATCCGCCTGTGCATCGAAAATAAATTATGTTTTATTTTAGGTTTATATAAATTAAATAATTCAATTCAATATTTACACGCTGCCGAAAACTAATTACTCGATAGAGAATCTTTTGCTGGACAGAATTTGTATCGATGTACAACTCAAATGGTACGTTGATTGCATCCCAACAATTCGCGATACTGAAGTTCAGAGTTCAGAGTTCAGGAGTTCGTTTAAACCAAGAATGGACGGTGTTGGTCAAATAAGAATATGTATCGTTGGCCATTTACAGTTTGCTTATCGAGTTAACTTAGCCGAAATAAGATCTACCGAAACTATCTGAACAATCTGTCCGTTAAGCGTTAAGCTACGACTAACTACAAATTAATACTGTACAGGATGCACGCCTCGCTCCCTATCTCCCTTCGATAGATAAATAAATAGTTAACCGCCAACTTAGAAGTACGCCCCCAGCTATCCCTTCTCCTTCCCCGGACCCACACTGACGCCCAGGAGGTGCTCCCCCGCCATCAGGCCCGCCGGTTGGTGGGCATAGTTCCGGATCTGGTGCAGCGAGATCAGCTGGTTGGGGAACGCGTTGGCGTTGTTCTGGTTCACGTTCTTGTTCGGGAAGCTGATGGCATCGTAGAGATACGGACGCTGCGCCATCGGGTGGTGGCTCAGCGAGTTCAAGTGCGGTGGCATTGAGTTGATCGGCGTGAAGGCCGAATTGCTGGTGGTTTTCGTAATGGATGCGGCATCGTACGGTCCCACTGTACTGGGGGTAGAAACTGCAAAAAAAAACGGGTTGAAAGTAGAAAATACGAAAGGGTTAGTTATTTCTAATTAGCACAGAACAAATTTTTGTTTCTTCTTTTGATTTTGTCGTGGAATTATCCCAAAAATATACGAAATATTGGGAAATGTATATTTTAACTGCGGTAGAAACAATTGATAAATGATATTATATGATAATATCCTTTTTCTATTGTCTATTCTATTCTATATTTTTTAGCTGTTTTAGGCTGTTTTAGCTATAGCTATAATTTTTATATTACCCAAAGCCTTCTTTTAGTTGTAGGTAGTATTTTAGTCGGAATCGTGGTGTAGTGCACCACATAGCTGCATAGAACCGATTGGGAAAAAAGATCATAAATTCGTAATATTTTGGGATAATTGCTTCATTCTTTATAAACCACAATTTATTGTAACCTATCCTGAAAATATCATAAAAATCGGACCACTATATCCTAAAGCTGCCATAGATACCATCCAAAATTTGATTGGGAATTGGTCTGCAAAGGCATTCTAAGCTTCGGGCCCCTAAGCTGTCCTTTCTATCTTGTTAATTACAAAAATCAATGGGCATATCCCCCTTCCGTTTTTTTTAAATCACATATTATTGAATTGTTGCTGAGGGCTGTATGATGCAATGCTAATATTTAAAAGTACAATTAAATGTTAAAAGAAGAAACTATTTAGAACTGGAAAAACTAGTGAGTAAGCAAAAAAATAATAGAACTGTTGAGTCAATGAGTTTTTTCATTGGCTATAATTTCCGCAATAATCACAATTAATTATATTAGTTTAATTTTAATTTATTTGGCCACGCAGTGCTATGTTTCGATCGTTACAATGACGAAAACCGAATTAAATCAAGAAAAATTATAGAGCTTACGCAAAGGGCTGCCGCAATGAGATGAAGGTAATAAGGAATAGAAAGAACAGAAATAGATGAAGGGAATTTTAGAGAGTCTTAAGACTCTTAAGAGTCTGATTCTGGCCGCATAAGCAAACAAGAACATTGAACATTATAAAAATATTATTGAAAATCAAAACCTTCCTGGTTTACCCTACTATATAAATTAATTAACATATTTAAACATTTTAAATTGAAATGTAATGTATGAATTATATTTTAATAAAAATGTATCTCCTTTTCGGCATACATATTTGGCCCGAATTTTCGAAGCACTATCCTCAGTTAAATGGAGACAACTCAAATCATCATGTATATGTAGTACATTTTTTTGGATTTGGCTAATTTTGAAATCCCCAAAAAGTCGGTTGTTGTTTAGGAAATCCATAAATCCAAGATTCCTTGCCACGGCCGATGTGACATCTAACCTAGCTTCTGAAGCAACACGATACAATTTTTTTTAGCAATATCTTCTTGGAGGAAATTGAAAAGGAAAACTTATTGATAATCGCCATACCTAAATCTTAAGGTATGTAGCATGACGATCTAGCTCAATCATTTAACGTGATTTGTTATTCAGGTCCACGACTGAAATCATTGTACCAGAATTTCACAGTTACAAAGGTAAGAGCTTTATCGCCAAATATCGAATCAAATTGATTAAAGCATTCATGCCTTTAAGTTCACTTAAAAAACAATATTAAAATATTGCACAAAAGTGTTCTCCTACTATCCTAAGTGGGCTGACAACAACAAGTTTTAAGTAGCTTTAGAGTTAAACAAGAAAGGAAGGCTAACTTCAGGGTCCGAAACTATCCGTTCGATAGTTTGTACGAAAGCTATAGGATATAGTGATCTGATTCTTGGGTTTTTCATTTTCTAAATTGGCTTTAATGTATATGAAGTATATTGTAAAAGATTGAAATAATTTCGTTAATATACAAACTGCAAACTTCTGGTCAAAATTATAATACCTCTGCAAGGGCATAAAAAGCAATTGACAAATTCAATGTAATGGGTTCTAGTACGGCTGCATTTTATTTAAGATTTAACAATGCCCTGAACTTGCATACAAATCAACATATAAAACACTTTGATTTATATTAATCAAAATGAAATATAACTTGGAATACCCTACCAATCGGTTTTAATTATATTTCCCAATACACCCCCCACAAGGTAATTACAATTTGTTCTCTAGCAATAATAATCTCAAGTAATTTCCAACCGATCACTCACCTATATCCTCCCGGACAGGATCGGCCATGCGGTGGTGGGGCTGCAGTTCCGGGCCGTGCCCGTTGCTCTGGGCACTGTTCGGGGCCGAGGGCTGGACGTAGTGGCTCTCCATGCTGTGCTGCGGGGGAGGCTGTTGCTGGGGGTGGTGGTGCTGCTGCTGCTGTTGCTGCTGGGGCGGGACGTGTTGCTGCGGGGGAACGCCGTGCTGGGGGTGGTGGTGGTGCGGCTGCTGCTGTTGTTGTTGCTGCTGCTGCTGCTGTTGCTGCTGCTGCTGTTGTTGTTGCTGCTGCTGTTGCTGCTGATGCATCACCTCCATAGCGTTGGCTGCGGCGGCCGAGTCGGGGCTCACCTTGGGCCAGTAGCCGTTGTCGCTGGGTGCGATCGAGACGGGCGGCAGGCCCAGGCTGTTGCGCTGGTGCTGGGCGGGATTGGAGGGGGGAGGAGGAGGGTTGCCGGAGCCGCCCGAGCCGGAGGCTGCTGCGGCGGCGGCGGCTGCTGCGATGGCCGCTGCACTGCCCGGCGCGATGGGCGGCCGCTTGTCCGTGCGCTCCGCGTGCTTCTGCATGTGCTTGGTCAGGTAGGTCTCCTGGGTGTAGGACTTGCCGCAGTACTGGCAGATGTGCGTCTTCAGGTGCTTGGACTCCTTGTGCTTGGGGATGTGCTCCAGCAGCGAGGGCTCGTCCGAGAAGCACTTGTAGCAGGAGTTGCACTTGAAGGGCTTGTCCGTCTGGTGGCAGCGCGAGTGCGACTGCAGGTTGGAGAGCTGCGAGAAGGCCTTCTGGCAGCCGGGATGCCGGCACTTGTACGGCTTGTCCCCCGTGTGCGTCCGTATGTGCTGCTGCAGGTGCGAGAGCTGCGTGAACTTGCGCTGGCAGATCTCGCAGCGGTACGGCTTGATGCCCAGGTGGATCCGCGTGTGCTGCGACAGATACGAGGAGTTGGCGAACGCCTTCGAGCACTGGGTGCACTTGTAGGGCTTCGCCTCCCGCATGTGGATCTGCGTGTGCAGCTGCAGATCCGCCTTCGAGCTGAAGATCTGCGGGGAGCAAAAGTGGATATGTTAGATATGGTCGAAGAGGATGCTGCCTGGCTGGTGGTGCCGCAAAATTCTAGTTCCTAAGGTGGGCATTAAGGGTAATACATGAAAGGAGCTTTCTAAAGCCAATAAACCACGTAAGTTATTTGACCAGTCCTACAAACCAACACAAATTCTTGGAAAAAAACTGTTTTCAGTATGTTTAGATGATCCTGGGAAATATTTCATTTACACAACATATATAATTCGGCTTTTAAAACCTATTTCCGGCTTGAAGTAATAATATACCCTCCTTAAAACCTTTATTGTTATGTTTAACGATAAAGTGTTAAATAATGAATGTATAATCCTCGTTTCGCTTTATTTGTTTTGGAAGCGAAATAGAGAAAATAGCAGTTATGCTAAAATATATTCACACATATTAACAACAGATTTGGAATTTTACTTCGTTAATAATTTAAAAACTGTAGGAACTTTATGATGGGTAGCCTAGCCTGTTCTAACTATTAATCACCTCAAATTTACCTAAATAATCTTTAAAGCCAGCAAAAAAGGAAGGATATCCCGAAGCTTAGCATATCCTTGCAGATCAGCTGACTTCAAACCGTTCGATCGTTTGTATAGCAGCTAAAAGATAATTTTTTCCGATTTTGGGTTTTTAATTTTTTTTAAACTACTTAAATATTTATGATAAATATATTTTCCAAAAATGAATTAAATGGAAATGAGAAAGACGGACATGACTAGGACAAGAATTTACAAATATTATAGGTTCGGATATTTCTCCTTCTCTGCGTTTCAAACTTCTTGTTAAAATTATATATAAAACCCTCTGCAAGGGTATAACAATTGTGTAAACACTTTCATGAGGTGATATATGTTATGCTGATACCATACCATAGATTTAATTAAAGTAGCTGGTGTCTTAAATAATATGGCAATAAAATGCTGTAGGTTTTCTAGTAGCGAATAATTTTACGGATTATCGCTTATCAAGATATAATGAGGTAAAAGTATAATTACTATAGTTTTCTCTTATATTGCACAGGCTGTTATTCGGACCAAGAGGTTTTGGGACTAAGTATATCCTTCATTATTTATTGTTTTACTTGTTTGCATCTGAATGAGTTGTAATAAAGCAAATTAAAAACGTTTCAAACTGCTAACTTAATTAAAATATTAATTAATTCCGATAAAGATGGAATTATCAATAGAAATCTTCGAACAATTCCCCATCACCTTGGTGTCCTTTACGTCCAGCTGGGTCATGTGATGCGGGGAGCTGGTGGATGAGGAGATGGCATTCCCCGATCCCGATCCCGCTGAGGGAGGAACACCCCCTCCCCCTCCCCCTCCGCCACCTCCTCCCGCCCCAACAACCGGGTTCTGGCCATTCCGATCGCTGAGCGTGGCATTCTGCATCCGGATGCCGCCGTTGTCCACGCTGTTGCTGGTCACGACAATGTGCTGGTTGGGATTGGGATAGATGCGCGACTTGCGACCCCTGGTGGATCCGGTGGGTGCGTTTCCGCTTGAGGTGGTGGTGCTGGCACTGCTGCTGCTGCTGACCACCGCATCGTTCACGTGCTTCTGGCTGCTGGCCACAGATCCACTCACCGCTGCAGAGGGTTCCAGGTTGGTGATGCTCGGCTTGGGTTCCGGCAGCAGTTGGTACTGATGCTGCTGGTGCTGCTGCTGCGGATGCTGGTGGTGCGGTGGCTGAGATTGCTGGTGGGGCTGCTGGCTGTAGCTGAGCACCGAACTGCGGAGGTCGGCGGTGTTGGAGAAGACGCTCAGCGGGCCCAGGGCCACCCGTTCGTTCAAGCTGTTCCGCAGGTGATCGATGGACCGATGCACGGCATGGGAGTAGTCCCCTCCAGCGGGCGGAATCTCACCAATGAGCGGCGAGTTGTGGTGGTAGTCTAGGCCACCGCCTATGGGCCGATATTCGATCAAACGGCCCTCCATTTGGCTGCTTATCAAATCAATTTTTGATGCGATGTTTAATATTCTTTTGAGTTAATTATATCCTTCGAAGGATTTACCGACACCAATTCGAGCACTGTTCATTAGATAATTTCACTTTGTATTCTTTATTCGGATTTCTGATTGTTCATATCGGGAGATTCCACTATTGAGTATTAAAACGATAATTTCATCAGTTAGATAGCATTTTGATTAATGGTTCTTCTTTTAGATAATTTATATTAGTTTGATTGTAAATCAACTCGGCGTATACGTAATTTTTGTTTGAATAATATTCGCTTATTGATTTTTATTATTATTGATAGTTATAAAATATTTTTCAATTGTGTTGAAATAGAAATGAATTTTGGGAACATTTAAAAAAAAGATAAAAAGAAATTACCGAAATTATTTCCAGGCTGAACTTCTGAAAAAATTCAGTGAAGATCTTTTATTACCTCGATTTAGAAAAATTCAAAAGCAACAATTTGTAAAGTGGAATGGAAATTTAAATTTGTTGAATTCCTGTTGGCTGTTTGTTGACATTCTGCCACAACTGCCAAAGCCAATATTAAGTAAAGGGGAAATAACAAAAAGCGGAGCTCCCCTGAAAACCTGCGAGACGAGACCGCAAAAACGCTTTGGTCTCGACTGGCTGCACCGCCGAGCCGGAAAAGCGATTTTTGTCTTTGCTTTTGTTGTCCTAAATCTAACGCCATTTTTTCCACAGCTCACTTTTATTTTGCATTTTCAATTGCCACGGCTGTTCACATTTTTTTCTTAACCCCCCCTTCCCCCCCTTTCCAAACGCTTTTACGCGACAGAAATATTTTTTAGCCACACGACCAGTGTTCGACTTTTTGGGAACGCGTTTTCCTCTTCTCTATTTTCTATTTTCTATTTTCTATTTTGTATGAATTCCTCTTTTTTTTGCCTGACTTCGATTAGATTTTTTCTATATATTTGTATAAATGTTTGCCTCTGGTTTTTCGCTTTGCTCGCCGGCTTTGTTGATTTTTTCTATATAGCTAGCTATTCATTCAGGCGCAGACATGGCGCAGACATCCTCTGGAATTTTCCAGGTGAAAGTCCTCAATAGTATTTCCGTGTTCCGTCTATTTTTGTTGCATATTAAATGCTCCAATTTGAGACTTTCTCGTGTCTAGTTCTAAGCGCGTCAAATTATTCATTCATGGTTTTGGCGTGTGTTTGCTTTATTGTCCTGTCATGTTTTTTTTTTCGATTTAGTTTTAGTTTTATTAGTTTGTTTAGATGCGAACTGTGCCATTTTGTTTTTGCATCGGCGGCATTGACCTTGAATGGAATTTAGTTCGATTCGATTCGATTCGATTTCGCCTCTTCACAAAAATGATGAATTAAATAGATTTGTCAACACTTTGACTGTTGAAGCGCAGATTTGAGCGAATCGAATGCGTTGCGGCTTTGTTTCAATTACTGCAAGTGTTAATGCATGATTAACAAATTATTTATCGAATCGGAATGTACCATAAGAGCTGAGGGCTTCTCTGAGATTTAATTGACATGCGACAATGAGTTGTGGAATGCCATTGCGGAAATATGAAATGCGAAATGAATTTAAATTAATTTTATTTGTTATCCGAACTTGCTGCTAGCTGGTCGAAATGGATACCATAAACAGATTATTCTCTAGGCCGTGCATTTAATTAAACTGATTTCAATCTCTTCAAATTATTCACTTTGTGCCAAGGCGTGTGAAACTTCTAGCGACATGATCTACGCTCGTTATGATATACATTTATCACTTCCCCATAAAAGTACATATATATAAATCTAACCCCACACCTGATCCTGTGAGGTGGCGAAATTCCTTTTTTTACTTATTGGTTAGCTAAATATTGACTTTTTTGACATAAGCATTTAATTTATATAGGAGGCGGAATAAAAACATTTAGTACATAAGAGGATTGCACATAACGGGCAGAAAACACACAAAAAAATCGCAAAAAATCACAAACGAAAAGCAAAAATTAAAACTGGGGAAATATGATGCTCTGTCTGTGTTTGCATTCGCATTGAGTTGGGGCCTGCTTGGGGCCAGGGGTTGGCATTTGGGGGGTTTCCGTTTGTGTTAATGCGTAGTTTGGGCTTTTAACTAATTAACATTTAGCGGTTTGGCAATATTTTCACCCGGTTCCCCATTCGCATTCCCACACAGATTGCGGGGGATGTTATTAATTGAAAAATGTGTAAAAAGTTTTGCGCGCTCCTTTATTATTCATAATTCGTTGCTGTTGTTGTTGTTGTTGTAGAGTTTTTTTGTTTTAATTCTGATTAATGCATTTTTCACACTGCTCTTTAGGTTTTTGTATTAACTTGTTCAGAATCACAAAAATATTTCCGTTTTTTCCGCAATTTTTTCAGTTTGTCAGTTGATGAAAAATGCATTGCCGATGTTATGCGATACAATTTTTTCTTTATGGTAGGTAACCTTTTTTACATAGCCGGTTTCTTATGCATTTTAATGATATTTAATTTCATATTTCGCCATTGGAGTTTGTTTTGTCTGCCTGTTTGCACTAATCATTAATTAATTTCACATCACTTAAAATATGCAATTAATATTGTGTGTGTTCGCTTAATTAAAAATTATGTTTCTGCTTTTTAGAACCATTCGCCGGAGCCTCTGTTCCGCGAGAACCACGAGAACGATGTTAACGCGCCGCAAGTCTTTGATTAACTGATCGCTCCGACCACTCGAAGGATCCCAGATTTCTGGCCAATCCATCCCATTTCGGAACAGCTGCCCCAATGCCGACCAAATGGTTCAATTAACTGCTGCTGCTCATCCCTGCCTGGCTATGCGGTTAATTCCCAAAAATCTCACAGCTCTCTTCTCTGGCGGTGGCCCAGCGATCTTCTCAGCATATCCAATTTCGAGGACCCAAAACCCATACCGGATCGCCTCCAAATCAGGTGTTTCGTGTTGCCCAATTCACTTCAGCTTGATTGGACCACATGAACTCGGGGCTTAAATTAGTGAAGTCAACTAGAACATCATTTGGCCATCGGGCGGTTTAGCTGGGAAAGTATTTTTGACAAGCCAGCGAGTATCATGATTTCATGATTTAGGATTCCAACACGAAACATATGACAACTGAGTGAGCATTTAAAACAAAAGAATTAGGGGAGGATGAGTTCTAAGCATCGTCAATAATATAAATAAACTAAATCCCAAAAAATATTGGCTAATCGGCTGACTAAACTATTATAGAACTATTATCGTGATTTCATGATTTAGGATTTTAGGACACGGAACAGATGACAAGCATTTGACATAAAAGAATTAGGATACATTCAGCAGCATCGTAAAAAATGTAACCAAAATAAGTCCCAAAAAAAAATTGGGTAAGAGGCTGGCTAAACTATTATGGAAATGTTTTCTTTAGAATATTGCAAATTTAACAAGATTTCGAAAAAATTAATTATTAAACTATACATTTTTTTCCAGAGTGTTATTCAAAATAGTTTTTTTTTTGCAGTTACATATGGAAGAAGCGAAAAAATGTTTTGAAATACTAAGCCACTAACACTTTTATAAAATATTAACTTCAAAAAGTTTTTTCTATCAGGTTTAGTTAAATTAAATTAGTTGCGATGGCATTAAGAGATAAAATGAATAAGAAAAGTGAATGGAAATGTCAATTGTTTAGACTATAAGTGTTCTAAGAAAAAACCATGATTAGTTATGAAGATCCCGGTATTTTTGCTTTCAAAGTGATGCAAAAACAAAAAGTGGTTTAGTTATTTAGTATTAACATTTAAACTCGCTTATTTAGTAACACTGTAGCAAAACTAAAAACTGGTTAATAAAAAGCAGGTTTCACACTTGTTAGAAATTTGTATTGTCACGGATATTCTGAGAAGATTAAATTTCACCATTCATAATAGTTGTTAATTAATAATGCTATAGGGAAATAAATGCTCACTAATGCTGGCCCAAATCATAATTATTTGAGTCTAAATTTATAGCATACTTTCGTTTGCTAGGCATATTTAATTAGGGATTCGTTCTTTATGATAGATGGGATACATTTATGTTCACTATTAATCGAATTTAAGATGCTTGATAATAAAAAACAAATTTCTATATTTCCCATCATGAAAATGGAGATTTTTATATTTGTCATTCGAGACAAGTTAAGGTAGTTAGAATTTCTAAATTGTTAATCCTACACTATTTCAATCCAATTTACAAAACTGTTGCTTATTATTCCTCAAAATATTTGAGATATTCTGACAAGATTGAATGGATGCAGTTTGTATAAAGTTCGATTGCTGATTAGGAGTAACATGTTATAGGATAAATTAAGGTTGTTACTATGTAAGTTGATTACCCTACCGACACTAATCACTTTCATTTGGGTCTGATTATGAGTTTGTTGGGAACATTGGGAAATTAGCGAATCGTTTGTTTACACGCACGCCCAAGTAGGACCTTTGACCTTGATATTGAACACAAGAAACAGCTGATACGCTGTGCAAACACACCAACACATGCACGGGGACCGGCGAAGACCATTTATTATTTATATGTAAAGCCCGCCAGTGGCATACACTCGCATACACTCGCACACACACACACATACCGCCGAGCAAAACAAAGCCAGCTGTGGCTGCTTGGCTTTCTTCAGAGTATCTGCACGTGACCAAGAACCCGCGTATCCTTAAGATACACGAACGCACACACACACACACACCCACCGGCTCGGAGGGAAACCCACACAGGCGTTTGATATTTTTTCTTGGCCAACAATAAATAAACACACACTGCGAGGAAATCGAATGGAGGGCGGAGGAGCAAGGAGCCAAGAGCCAAGAGCGAGGAGCAGCGGAAAAGCCGGAAAAAGTCTAAAAGCGCGCTCACGTACCACCGGAAACGGAAACCGAAACCAAGTCAAGAAAAAACCCACTGTTGTGTGTGTGTGAGCCGTATTTTTTTGTGTAATTCTTTTTTTTTGCTTTGTTCTCCTTGCGGCTGATACTTTTTCTTAACGGCGGCGACGGTGGAGGCGAAGCTGTTTTTCCGAAGACGTTTTTCGTGGTGTTTGCTGGTGCTGGTACTGGTGCTGCTCCTGCTGCTGGTGTTGTTGTTTTTGTTGTTGTTGGTATTTAGCCCGGTGCGAGTGTAGTTGTATCTTTTGTTGATATCGCGTCTCGGACTCAAGGAACATGTTGCGCACGGAGAAAAACACGGAGCAGACTGAACGGAACGGAACGTAACGGAACGGAAGGCCGAGCTTAGCGAGCGAGCCGCAGCCGAGAGCACGATCCGTCACCAATGTAAAAACTCAACTAAAGCGATGATGAAAAAATCTGAAACAATATATTTTTGGGGGGCGCCAGCACACACACACACACACACACACCGACGGACTCACACAGATACAGACACACGACGCAGCGCTGGGCATCGACAGGCAGACAGACAAAACGCGCACTAACACCAATGCAGCGTTTCAAAACGCAGCAGCAGCAGCAGAGTACGTATCTGTGTGGGTGTGGGTGGGTGGGTGTGGGTGTGGGCCTGGCTTACTAAAGGCCGCCGCCGGCCGACACAGACAACAACAACACCGTCAGCAGCCGCCCCACTCTCACACACACACACACACACAGCCAGGCGGTAACTTCGAAAAAAAGCAGCGGCCGCAGCAGCAGCAGCAGCGCCAACAACTAAGCGAGCGCAAAAAAAAACAAAAGCAAAACCAAAACAAAAAAACAAAAAAAAAACACAAAAAGAAGGACAAAAAAACCGAAAAAATACTCCACGCACACAGAGAAAAAAAAGTTTGGTTGCATAGGCGGCGGCAACGCCGCAGCCGGCGTCTCTGCTGCCGCTATTCAAATGCTGCGACGCCGGCAGCGCAGCCACCTGCCAGCAGAGAGCGCCAACATTGACCCAAACTCGGGCGATGGGGTGGGGAGGGGGAGGGGGATGGGCCGCTCGGGGGAGGGGGCTCTAAAAAACGCGGAAAAAAATTGTGTAAAAAAATAAAGGGGAATTTTTGCGCCGGCGACAAACCCACGCACACACACACAGGCAAACGGCAGCTCACCAACACTCACACACACCTATGTATAGCCGTGCCAATACTCGCACACAGACGCACAGGAAATTTTTTCGCTGTTAGCCTTTGCCGCCCCAAATATCCTGTCTGCCGCCCCCCTCTTTTGCATTTTGTTTTGTTCGACTTTGATGCGAGCGTTGCTTTTTTTTATTGCCGGACAGGGACGGCAGGATCAAGAGAGAGCGAGAGGGAGAGAGAGTGAGTGGGTGAGAGAGAGAGAGTGAGGGAGAGAGAGCGCGAGCGAGCGCTCGCTCTTCATTTGACTTTGCCGGCGTTTGTGTTTGTGTTTTTGCCTGGCTTTGTTTGCATTTGTTGTTGTTTATTTTTATTTTTTTTTTTGAGTTTTTTTTCTGATTGGGCTCTGGTCAAGAGTTAACAAAAATCATTAACGCTGCCCATTTAAGCCGTAACCCCAGCGATATTTTAGCCAAGAGCCGCGAGTTTAATCAAAAGTAGGAACTGTTTTTCGGCTGCCTCTGCTGCTCTGTGGTTGCGCTTTCTAGCACTCAATCAGTCTGACATGGGGCGGTTGCGAGGAATCCCAAAAAAAGTACGGAAAAAAACAAGCCGGAGAAAGGGGTGTAGGGGGAGTGGGAAAAAGCAGCAGCAGCAGCACACCTCAGGCAGCAGCAGCAGCAGGGAAAGCAGCAAAGGCAGCAGCAGCCTCCGCCCTGACCTAAGCCACCGAGCTGGCTTAACTGCCAGCAGCAACCACCTCCCACTGAAGCAGCCACCCCCTCCTACCCAGCACCACCCCCAGCATCCCCACAGCATCCCCCTGCACCCACCTCTGCCGACGTCGTCGTCGCTGATATTTCTAAGTTCTTTTTTTCGCATTGCAACCTTGCCTCTTGCCTCAACTTCTTTTGCAGCGCCCCTCTCTCTCTTTCTCTCTCTCGCGCATTTTTTCCCCACAGTTTTTTCCATTTCCATTCGCTGTGCATTTTTTTGCTGTCGTCCGCCCCTCTTTTCCGATTTTTTTTGCTCGCTGCAGGAAATAATTTTTTCCTTCGGCTCGCCACGTCTCGCTCGCACGCGCTGCCAGGATGCTTTTTGTGCATTTTGACCCCCTGTTCGCAAAACACAATCCACAATTTTTTTCTTTTTTTTTACAGGCTTTCCCCACCGCCCCCAGTGATGTTGCTTTTGCTGTTGCATTTGCCGATGTATTTTCGCTTTTAGATTTTGTTTTTTAGGTTTTTTTTTTGTGTTCAGCTGAAAGAGAAACAGGACGAGACAGAGACAGAAACAGAGAGCAACAGAGAGAGAGAGAGAGAGGGGGAGAGGGCCTTAAAAAATAGCAGAGTTGCCATTGAAAAATACAATTTATTATAAATTTGTTGCTTTTAGTGGTTGACTAGAATTGGGTTAGACAATTCGTCGATTGAGCTAGGAATGCCCAAACAGGTTGCTGTTGGGTTCTTTAATCTTGGGGTCAACCCGGGGACAGTCCAAAAATAGGGAAACCCCAAATTAGACTTTTGATTTCACTTCCTTCGAAGACCGAACTCTGTTGCATTTTCAAGAAGTATTTGTCCTACACCTGGTAAAAACATTTTGTGATCAACTTCGGTGTGTGAAAAATTAATTATCACCACACGTGGCAACACTGTCAACGTGCTTTGATGCCATTTTTTCGCACTCGTTTTTGCCCAGCCTTGCTGCTGCTCAGCTCGTTTCAGATCCTTTTTGTTGCATGTTTTGCTCGATGTCCAAACATTTTTTATGCTGTTTTGTTTCTGTGTGTTTTTTTTTTATGGCTTTTTGGAATACGCAACATCGGACCACACACGTACTGCCACACTCACACACACTCGCATGGTACATCACTCGGAAAAAGTACAAAAAAGCGTTTCGGGGCAAGTGGGTGGGAGTGGGTGGGNCATGGGCCATACATTTGCTAGGGCGCCTGCATGGGCTTATTGCGATGCGTGACTCGCATTTGTGTACTTTGAATACAAACAAAACAGTCGCACTCACACACGCTCACCCACGGGCAGATAGAACGCACACAAGTGCAATTATGAATACTACGCAAACACACACACTCACACACTCACATTGGTATGTGCATTTCAATACGCATTAATAACTACGAATTCAATGTGGCAACCGTCCCAGACCCTCAGGCCCAAACCCAAATCCCACTCACACCCCCCTAACAGTGCTCTCTCACACACACACACACACACACCCACACACACCCGCACTCACCCACACAGACGCAGGGCGACGTCAGTGCAGCTGACGCCTAAAAAACGACTACAAAAAGCATAAAAATCAAATTCCCGCCCTGTTCGTTAATTTCGCTGCCGCTGCTCTTCAATTCACAGCCCCAAAATTGAAAAGCGCCCCGATTATTTTCCGTTTTCCGGCATTACGTTCTAGGGTTTCTCAGTTTTGGAATATTAAAATGTTGAAATGGTAACGTGATTACCCATTGTCCCGGGATAAATACAGGAGTACCCAACTCTGTCCCAACTCAAACACTTTTACCTTCCATGTCCAGAACTTCTAACGTTTTTTTTTTTTTTTTTGGTTTTGCTAGGTCTGTGTTTTTTCTAGCCCGATATAGATTCAACATTTTCGCTTTTTGATTTGCTCCCCTCACATGTAGTGCAGCAGCATTTTTTCGAGCCCTGTTTTTTATTTTTTATTTTTTTTGGTTGCATTCCCTGTCTGGTGGCCGCAAAACGCTTTCCCATGAATTTTTCATCCATTTAGCGTTTCCATTGAGCCATTTTCGGGGCGCTTAGAATTCATTGATACTTTACTAAATTCTTTTTTTTTACTAGTTTTATTTTGTGCGATGTTTTTTTGGGAACCTTCTTGTTTGTACCGTGACATTGAATGTCCACATGACATAGAATTTTAAAAAGTAAGTCCTTCAACTGGACTCTGTTCTTTTTTTTTTGCCCCCCTTTGTATACATTATCTTTCTGATATGTATTTGATACAAGATACCATTGTTTAGGCTTTGGTCATTCAGCTTTAAACAAAAGACAAGGCAGGGATTGGTTATCAATTTTCTACATAAACATTTTGTTATATGGAATGGAATGCATTAAAGTTCAAACGTGAGCTTTTGTATATATTTAAAGAATGATAAATATGACTAATAAATTATATAAATATGTACATTAAAGTGCGACATAATGTCAATCTGTTTTATGTATTGAGAAAGCCTTTTTTATTAATGCTTAAAAACGGGGTTATTACTTAAGTGTAATTCTTAATACTAAAATAAATCAAAAATGATTTTATTTCGCTTAACTAAAATATGAATAATCTCAAACAACCGATTAAGAAAAGTTTTAACAACAAGATAGTCTAATTTAACTGTTTTCTAACATAATACAATTAAGGGTTGATAATAAATATGTGAATATAAATCACAAGTAACTTTTTTGTGTTTAAAAAATGTGAAAAATAGCAGTAGGCCCTGTTTATTCTTGGTCCGATTTGGCTGTCAACATACCTACTTCATTTCAATTACAATCCGACTCCAAAGAAATCGGAAAGTGTAAACAAACGTCTCCGGCGCCAATTCGGAGTAGAAGCAAGCCGAGAACTGTTCCGCAGCTGACTCAAGCCGAGGCAGTGGCTTCTCGGAAATAGTCCGCCGCCCAGATTGCAGGCCTGCTGCAGAACAGCTGAATCAATCATTGGCGTTGGTTACTTGAAAGCCAGCTTTTACACGCGAAAGCCGGATCGACGGGGGCCTGGGAGGCAGAAGCCCCCAGCCGGACTTCATTTGCTGCCCGATCGCCCAACCATGCTGAGCAAAAGGAGATTGCTGCGGGAGTACAGCTCCTACGATGACCTTAGCGAGCCCTTCGGCATTTTTGGGTCCCAGTCCCTGGACTCGCTGCAGGAGCACGTGGTCATGAATCCCAGCGGTAGCGATGGCCTATCGACGGAGGGACTCGACTTCTACCCAATGTGCTCCCAATCCCATTCGGGTCTGCTGAGGGAGCACAACTTCAAGGTGAAGTCCTACTTCTACAACGCAGGGAATTGCGTGCACTGCAGAAAACGGTGAGTCAAAGGTCGCAATGTTGTCAGGGGAGACTTGAAATGTCTCTATTTAATTGAAAGGTATTAAAGGAGAGTCATAAAAAAGGAATATGTATTGTCTACAAATTCTGATCTTTATTTTTGTGCATATTCAAAAATAATGCACGATTCTATTTGTATCTCCCGTAGTTTGTCTTTGTTCAAAGTTTGATTATTTTAGATACCGATAATCAAGCTTAAACTATCTTTATTCTTATACCCTTGCAGAGGATATGAAAATTTTAAACATAAGTTTGCAACACAATTAAGGACACATCTTCGAATCTATCTATATAAACTATATATATATTTTTGATCATAATCAAGTCATCTCCATTTATCTGTTTTTATGGAATCTAGGGCTGAAACTTGAATACAACCTTATTTCTGTTGAATAATACAATACATCACATAGCTGCCATTGGAACGAAAGACATTATTTGAAATAATTTATTAATAAATTAGGAACCCCAGTTTAATGACTATTTTCACCCATCCTGAAAGTCCCACTAAAATAGCTGCCATTAGAACAATGGGGAAAATGGGTCATTGAGAATAAGTCTGGTGCTTTTTAAGACAATTATTCCGTTCTTGGAAAATATCCCTTTCATACCAACAACCAAAAATCGAACTACCATATCCCATAGCTGCCGTACAAAGGCAACTGGTCGGCCAGAGTATTCTAAGCTTCGGACCCCGGAGCTATCTTTTATTCCTCTGTTTTCCTTTTAAAATCTCCCCAATTCATATTTTCACCAGGATCCGATTTGCCATGGCCAGCCTGCGGTGTCGGGCCTGTCCCCTCCGATGCCACATCGAGTGTTGCCGCCAGCTGACAGTGAACTGCATCCCGCAGCCCCAAATGACGAGGAAGCGCGGCAATCTGAGCGATTATGCACCGCAGGTGGCGCCCATGGTGCCGGCCATAATAGTCCATTGTGTGACGGAGATCGAGACCCGGGGGCTGCAGCAGGAAGGGCTCTACCGCGTCTCCTCGACCCGGGAGAAGTGCAAGCGCCTGCGGCAGAAGCTGCTGCGGGGCAAGTCCACTCCGCACTTGGGCGACAAGGACACCCACACGCTCTGCTGCTGTGTGAAGGAGTTCCTGCGCCAGCTCATCCATCCGCTGATACCCAAGTTTCATAGGCGCTTCTTCGTGGAGGCCACGCAGGAGCAGCGCCACGATCCGCTGGCCCTGGAGGAGGCGGTCTTCGTGGCGGTCCAGGACCTGCCCCAGGCTCACCGCGACACTCTGGCCTACCTTATTCTCCACTGGCAGCGAGTGGCGGAGAGTCCGCCCGCCCGGATGACGGTCAGCAATCTGGCCGTGATCTTCGCCCCAACTCTGTTCGGGGATCTCGATTTGACGCTGGAAAATGTGGTCATATGGCAGCGGGTGCTCAATGTCCTGCTCCTGCTGTCCGCCGGATTTTGGTCTCAGTTCCTGGAGGTTCACCCACTTCCCTCCCCAATGAGCAGCACGTACGACTACTTCGAGAACTACAGTCAGCGGCCCTGGGAACAGTCATCTAATTTGCGCTGGAGCTCCGTCAAAACATACTTTAGATCTATGGTGAGAGCTGTTACTATCGCCATGGAACCATTACTAATCCCCTTAATTTCAGGTGAACCTCAACAACGTTAATATATAGCCAAAGGCAGATACCGACTGACGAATCGAAAAGTTAGTTCTTATAATGATCAGAGGGGGAGGGGCACCTTTTATATTCCAAGGATTGGTTTAAAATTTGAAAACATATTTATAAATTACCCATTTTATGCATTTTCAGTAGTTGTAATTATAATAAATAAAGTAGTATCATTTACAATTCCTGGTACATTTAAATTTTGAAGTGTAGTTCATTTAAATTTGGAAAAAAATATAAATTGAATTACTAATTCGAAATGAACCCAATTATATTAATTCTATGTTTAATAATTAGCTTTATTTTTACGAGTACTCAGAAAACTGTTTTGTTCTCCATTCGAACACAAAATTTTTTGGCTAATAAAAGACAACAACGGCCGGAATGTTTACCTATACTTCCAATATGTAAATAATGCATCATGGCCCAGAGCGACGTAACCAATTCACTATATATATATCTCGAATATTGAAACATTAATACACATTTTTAATTGAATTTCCAACTTTTTGCGGCGAACGTTGATTAATTCCCAACCGTGGGAGAGCGTGTAAAAAATTAATAATTTCCATTTCCAATATTTATGTATATCTTTGAAGCGTAAACCAAAACACAAAGTAAAATATTTTGCCACATATAAATAAGTTAAAGCGCCAAGAAAAAACTTAGCGTTTTAAAAACAATTTGGTGAGTGCTGGTGGAGTTGCAGTGGGAAAAAATGCGTGCTCTGGCCATTAAAGGCAAAAAACCAGCAAAGCAAAACAAAATACTCGAATGCACTGGACGAGTGCATAAATATACCCTACCTCACCCTGCACCCTACCCCTCTGCAGCACCCCTCTGCACCACCCCCCTCATCAATTGCACCAATACATGGCCGGGGCATAATGTATAATGCAATTGAAAATAAACACAAAGCGAGACGGCAGCTGTGTGCGAGGAGTGCAGCGTGTGCCGTATGGCCGAGCACTTCTGTTGCTAACCGCTAAAAACGTGGCCCACTGGGTTGGCAATTGTTGCCGAACCGGGCAAAGTGTTAACGTTAACCAAATGCTAATGCCAAAGGCCGCACACGCCACGCACACCAGCGCACGCCAGCGCACCAATACCGTGACAGAAGCGGTGCGAAAAAATGCAAAAATAAATAGGCAAAACAAAAATAAAAATAGTTTACATAATTCATGTATTATATCGGATCAAATTTTAATGCCCGCTGCGCTGCCTGCCCGAGTGCGTGAGTGTCCGTGTCCGTGTGTCTGTGTGTGTGTGGCTTGGCTAGTGTGTGTGCGCGGAAAACATTGCCTACTTGGGGGCGCGCGTTAAAATTGTTTAACAAATGGCATGCCTGCAATGTAGGAGCGTGTGTGTGTGTTTCTGCATAATTCGCGTGCAGTTTTTGCTTTTTTAAGACTTTTTAGCCTATTTTTATTGTTAATTAAATGAGGGGAATAACAGACACAGTTCAGTGAGTGTGTGAGTGTGTGTCTGTGCTGGTGCTAGTGCGAGTGCGAGTGTATATGTGTGCGTGCGTGTGTTTGTGCTTGTTGATGTGCGCAACAAATTTTTCGCAATTTTTCTATTTTCTCGGGCAGTTTTTTGCAGCACTTCTGGTCTGCGGGCAGCAGAGCATTTTCCGCTCGTTGTTCGCATGTAATTCACTAATTGATAGTGTGAGCGCCCCGCCCCCTTCTGACTGACCGCTTGTGCAATTGTGTTAGTGTCCATCCGCCCACACATGAGCACACACACACACACAGACAGAAAAAAGTAAATGCGAATGTCAAATAAAACTAAAAAACTTGGGTTAAAAATAATAAAAGCGTATTATGCGTTCACAAGTGAGCGTGGCAGAGTGTGGGGAGATATGCACTTACACTCTGGCAAAGAGGCACCAATACAAGCGCACGGAGTGCAGTACTAATAATAGCATAGGGTAAAAATCGCCGCATCCTTTTATGCTTATTTCAGTTATTCCAGGCGCTTTTTGCTTCCTTTACTAGGCGTGTTCTATAATTTTATGTAAGCTTTGTGTCGGTCGCCCCAAACAAGTGGGCGCGGCATGTGGCCAGCGCTGCATTTTTTGTTTTTATGTTTTTGTGTTTTTGTTCATAAGACAAATATTTTGTTGATGGAAAAACCCAATAAAAACACCGTGTCCGTGATTAATTTTATTTTTAAAGGATTTCAATTACAGTAAGGACTTTCCTTGGGCGGGCAAATATTTGCGTTGAGATTGGAATTTAATCGCTGAGTGGAAATATCAAAAATATGCATGGAATGTTGCAGAAGTACATATTATTAATTGTTTTGTTATATAATTTGTTAAAGACTTCATTTAATTGTAGGCTGTTCCATTGTCAATCAGTTTACATGTTTAAAAAATAATTTTTAAATGATGTGTACTTTTAGTTTGGTTTGCTGGGAAAATCCCGAATGAAGAGCCTGACATGCGCCCCAAAATGGTGAACATAATTTTTTGGTCAGCGCCAAAACAAAAAAAGCGGTGCGGAAATAGCAGCTCCACCACCATCACCACCCCCCAAAAAAGATGCAAAGAAAGTGGCGAAGCAGAGCACCCTAACATGATAGGCTGGCCGAATCATCCACACTCACACACAGAATATGTGGCCAGTGCCAGTTCCAGCTCAAAAGGTACACAAAAAAAAAAAGAGACCACCAAAATACACAGAGAAGAGGAGCTGCTGCAGCTTTTTGCTGGCCTGGCGACGTACATATGAAAGTGCCAAGTGTAGTAATTCCAATTGAGGCGATGGGTATGGAGCATGGAGAGGGGCTGCATTGGCAACAACAAACCGACTGCCAAAGGACGGCTGCTGGAGCAGGATTGCAAAAAACGAAAGTGTGGGTAATTAAAAAAGCAGCAGCAGCCGCTTTTGAGCGTAGAAACGCACTAATTTCCAGTAGTGCAGCTACACTCACTCACTGCCACATACACCCCCCAAAAACGCACTGTACATGAGTGTGCCAAAAAGAAACACAAACTTTATGCTACCCCCACCCCCTCACACACACACTCTCAAACACACATACACACTTGTGCATTGCGAAGGGGGTGGAAAGAAGAAAAAATTGAGAGTGTAGCATACTTTTAGGCATGCTGCTATTTCACTTTGCCCCGCACAAATGAACACCACCGCCCACTTCGCCTTTCCTCCCCCCC